>VZTM01025396.1:514-96933 GCA_013400555.1 Jacana jacana
TTTTCAGATGTGGATGAATGCTCATCCTCCAGTCAGCCTTGTGGAGAAGGACACGTTTGTATAAATGCCCCAGGCAATTACCGTTGTGAGTGCAAATCAGGCTATTCTTTTGATGTCATCAGCAGAACCTGCATCGGTAAGTTGCACCTATCGACCTAAGTACATGCAGCCATGGCATTTTGAAAAATGAGCTGTGTAAATGATGTTATTGCTCCCTGCATAGCGTCTTATCATCTGAATGTAAAATTGACTACTATGTTATTTGTATAAATCTAATACCATATTAAAGAGCTGCTGCTACTTGAGAGGAATCTGTATTAGTATTGTCAACACGTTAGCTGTTATCCTGTTAAAAGGTAAGATTACGAGAGTGTGTGTAATTGTTTTCTGTGATATTTTTATATGCACCTTCAGCAAAACATTCCTTTGGAAGATCAAAGTAACTTTCTTCTTTATAGATCTAATTCAATTATGCATGGGCTGCTTCTAAATGAGCAGTTTGAGCAAGTCCTTCCCTCTCTAGTACAAAATGTAGATTTGGAAAATAAAAGTCAAACTTCTATGACCACATTCTTGTCCAGACTACTACTGCAGTGTAGCCTCTGTATGTACATAGACCTCTGTATGTATTTATCATTGCAGATATCAATGAATGCAGGCGCTATCCCGGCCGCCTTTGTGCTCACAAGTGTGAGAATACTCCTGGCTCCTATTACTGCACATGTACCATGGGATTCAAACTTTCAACTGATGGCAGGTCATGCGAAGGTATGGCTGTTACGTGCTTCGGTCATATCGCGTGAGATAGAGCTTATTGCTGTTCAGCTATTTCTGTTTGATTTTAGCTTCTAAGACTACACTGGAATAGCACGAGAAATGAACCCAAGTGTGGTCTCTCTGCTTACTTCAATGCTGTTACAGTTAATCAAGACCACAGTAGTCCACAGTTCCAATATATTGCCCTTTGGTGGGATCATGCAGAAGTGTATGGGTCTGCATTTACTGTATTTTGAAGGGTGATTTAGCTAGATCAGATTCAAGACCTTCAAAACCAGCCTTGCTGATATCAATAAAAATGCAAGTGTAGTCCCAAAGACTTCCTCCAAGTCACACACCTTGAAGGACAATGGGAAATAATAGCACAGTGCAGATTAACCTATACTGCCAGACCTTGTTGAGTGTAATATNAACTTACCAGAAATGGTTTTGGTTTTTTTCCTGAGGAACTAACAGGATTCCTAGTCTTCATCAAGTGAAAATACAAACGTTTCTATATGTTATACACGTAATATATAATATTGCTAGGTAGTATTTTATGTATCTTCTTTTTGTGGCTGGTTCTAAACTAATGTATAAGCAGTTTATCCTCAAATACAAGGAGGATGTGGGTGTGACCTTGTGGACAAGAGGCTGAATTTGGACCTAAGTCCCAAGGTCTTACTAGACAGTAAGACCTCAGGCAGTACACCTCGTCTCAGTTTCCTTTTTTGAGAACGGGGATAAAACTATTCCTCTCCCTCCCTTTTGTAAATTACTACTATACATGTCACTGTAAAGTGCTTGCTCTTATCCAGTTGGTCTGTTGGGCCCTTATATTGCTTTTCAGTTTTTTGACACCTCAGTATATTCCTGCCAGCCTTTATTGACTAGATACACCCTTCTCTGACGAACCCTTTTCTTACCCAGCAATTAGAATAAAGAAATTGCCTTAGAAGCTTGCAGCAGGAAGACCATACATGTACACTCGGTTGAATGCAATGAACACATAGTAAATCAGTGGTGTTTTCTTCTTGCAGATATTGATGAATGCGCTTTACCTACTGGAGGGCATATCTGTTCCTTTCGCTGTATTAATATTCCTGGCAGCTTTCAATGTACTTGTCCCTCCACGGGTTACAGGTTGGCACCCAATGCCCGCAACTGCCAAGGTGAGTTCAGTAACTGCAGGGAGACCTGATTGTATTGTGGACATGTAAAAAAATTCTAATCAATTCTTATGTTTAAAAATATGCCCTTCCTATAACAATATAGATAAAACAGTGAACATTAGCTTGAAATTTGAAGAAACCAGTATTTTATAATAAATGTACAGGAAATTTCTCCTATAAACTATAGAATGCAGTAGAGAATACTTTTTATAACATTATTAAAGTATTCTACCAAATTCTGAAGATGAAGACTCCCACTGTGAAGAGTCATATGAGGTAGTTTAGCAATTAAAAGGAAATACCAGGCTATAAACATTTCAGCAAATGCTTAGATCTTGTCCACTTAGTGGCACTGCTGCTCTTCCTTTTCCAATTCTTGCCTGTTGTTTGGGTTAGTTTTCTTCTCTTTTTCATTCTCCTGCTTTCCTCTTCCAATCCTGTAATAATGTTTAATTGCATCCCATGTTCTGTAGTAGCTAATATGATATTTTCATCACCTGGCACCTGCAAGTAGAGGAAAGGCATGCGTTTAATTCACTCACCCTTTTCCATTTGGCAGATATTGATGAGTGTGTTGCAGAAAGCCACAACTGTTCTTTCAATGAGACCTGCTTTAACATCCAGGGGGGCTTTCGCTGTCTGTCTTTGGAATGTCCAGAAAATTACCGCAAGTCGGGAGATACGTAAGTACTTTCTTTTTCAAGGTTAAACAGTCTTTTGATGACATGATCTTCTTTGTCATGCCACTGCTGACTGAATACATAATGGATTCTGGCAAACTGGTAGGCCTACTTTATATTTTACACACACAGGTCTAGTCCCTTTCTCATGCTCCTGTTTCAGTTTTTTAAAAAAAAAGTATTCCTTTAAAAAATGCCATGTGTCAGTGGTTTGCACTGTAATCGTCTCTAGAGCCATGGGCTGATATTCTCTCTCAGGCTGCCTTGCAGACAGCATGTTGGGAGGGTTCCATTCAACTTCAAAATTCTGACTTTCACATCCTTTCACACGTAGTCTTTCTTTACTATTACATTCCAATGCAAGAGTTAGTTTTAGCTCCCTCTCTGAAGTCTTACCAGTGCTGTTGCAAAGCATTGCAAGAATGTCTTACGTCTTAGAATGTCTTCCCTCATTCCATCTCTGTTAAAAAAGCTCGGAATCCTAGCAAGGGTGATACATTAGCTGCTGCCCAAAGTTGTGTCTCTTAACCAAGCTCAGAGAACATGTGTGCAATCTGCTGTTGGAAATGTGGTGTGGGAGAAGGGCAGCTGGCAGATCATGCATACCCATCAAATGGTGATAGGAAAGTGGAGAAATTGTTGCAAAATTTCAGTCACATAGCTAGATTTTATGGCTGATGCAGATGACTACTTTTCCTCCCGCCCTGTGGCTTTACGGCCACCTCGTACTCTAGCAGTTCTTCCAGAGGCTGCTCCACAGTCCCCCACTATGTTCCCCATAACCCATAAGGTAGGTGTATGCTCCACCAACTGGGGAGAAAAGCTGATAAATCACGTTTGTAATCAGCCTCCTATTGCTTTTTACAGCCATTTTTCACAAACCCACCATCTTTTAGACAAAATTGCATACTCTGTGCCTCCTCTGTAGAATGAAGCCAATGCTGATCTTCATTGTAGGGAGTTTGCAGGGATTAGTTAGTTCCCATTTAAACCTTAAGCTGTGAAGTGCCATGTAAGTGGCACAGCAGATGTATTTGATCAGAATGCTGTAGAGGAAGTTAACAGTATAAAACCAGATATTTATAAAACATCCTTTTATTCTGAGAAGTGTCAATAATATTTACATTTTGAATTGTATTTGTCACATCAATAAATGAGCAGTGCCTTGTGATGCAGATGTTCTCTTCATTTGTAATATTGTGGGTTCATTTGTATCCTAATTCAAAAATTCAATGGGAGACTCAGCACAATTAGCAGATTTTTATTTTTATGGACGTACTTGAGTTGCAAAGTTCAGTTTATAAAATACTGATCACACACACATTCCATTTCATGTTCTTTGTTATATATGTTTTTGTGCATGTATTGAAATTAACGGCTATTTGAGTTGTAAGGGATCTTTTGGGGATGCAGTAGAATGCCTGAATTGTTTTTCTGTGTCTGAGTTGTTGGGGCCCTGTAATGGCTTACTCTGCCCAACTTGAACAGACTTATAGGGAGAGATTCTTCTGATGTACTAGGGCTATAATTAGGCTATGAGTCAGACACAAATCCTGTAGCTGCTCAGTGAAGTTCTAATTATTTTAATTCCTTGAGTTATTATCTTGTTGGATTTATTAGGTTTTCCCCTCTCAACAGCTACAGACAGTTACTAAATTTATTGTTGAAAATGTGTTTGCATAAAACAGAGAACATGAGTTCATTGTCTTTATTGCAAAAAGTCCAAGTTAGTTCCATAGGGAATTAGGTACTCTCATACTTTGTCGGTGTACAAGTATTATACCAGTATGCCAGAATCAGGGCTTATGTGTTGGGTTACCTTGTGGCCATTGGGGAACAGTTTCATAAGACAACTCTTTAGCAGCTTTTTTACATCCAAAGTAATCTGCGTGTTTTTGAATCATTTACTTTTGGCATGTACAACCCAACATAGCTGATAGCTAGCATATCTTAGTTAGCTTATGCATGATAATGACATTAAATCGCTTTTTCACCCGACCTTGTGCCAGGACTCTAAAAGCAAAACAGTTGGCTTCTCCATAACATCGTATCTATTACAGATACTATTTTCCTCTCCCTTTTATTCAAAACACATTCCAGTTTCACCAGCTTGGCACATCATAAGAAAGACAACACAGTTTCCAGTTTCCATTCTCATCAAGTTGGCGCCTCCTGGGATTTTTTAATGCTATTCTCCAATATTTTCTTTGGAACAACTATAATTTATTAGGCCTCATTCTTAAAAATCCATGTTTATTCATTATTATTTTTCCTTGAAATCCTTACACACAGGCAACAGCCCTCAGTGACCCAGAAACTTTCTTACCTGATACCTTTGAAGGAGAGATTTTTACATGGCTGTTGCAGTGTTGATTGTCATCAGGGGAAGTAATCCCAGAATTATCCCATGCTACAGGCTGAAAACTCAGGGTGTTGTATAGATACTCTGAGCTTCAAGAGCAAACAGCTTGTGTAACCTTCCCCAAAGATGAGCAAAGTGCTTGACATGGTCTGATCCTTAATGGTAACAATTTTATTGAAGGTCTTACCTCCCTTGCTTAAATTATGCATTTTTTTAAAACTTGATCAGCCTATAGGCTTGGGATTTTTCCAAGGATAATTAAGATCTACCGCTACTCACAATAGGACTTAACTTGCTGTACTGCCTTGCCAAACACTTTTTGTTTTTAAATTGCATAACAATTAAATTCTCTTTGTGTGACACTGAAGTCAAACATTTGTAACATTGAAGCCAAGAAAAATAGTAGAAAAGATAAAGAAGCGATTATGGCAGCGTGTCAGAAGCGTGCTTCGTTGAGCCAGACTGGGAAATATTTTTATATTCTAGACATGTCTGCGTATTATTAAGATGGCCTGTCGCAATACATCATTATAAGAATGAGAATTTTGCCAAAACATAACCAATGGCTAAAATTTTACATGCCAGGTATCTGACTCAGGCTCAAGTTTTGGCAAATTTCAGCCAAAGCACTTCACTCATTTCCAAATGTCTGCTTAAGACATTTTGATGATTTTTTTTTTTCTTTTAACAGTTTTCTGTCATGTTTTGGAGTAGAGATCTGAAATTTGGTAGGAGATTACTTTTTGTCATCCTTTCCAAAAACCTGTGAAGCTTCTGAAACTGTGAAGTTTATAAAATTGCATTTAGCTTTTTTCATAAACTGTAGGAAATGAGAACCCTGATGGATAATCTTAATCCAACCCTGTATGCCAAAACAGAATCAGGTCTACCTGGAGTATTTCTGAGACTTGTTTGTTTAACTTTTTCTTCAAGTCCTTGAATAAGGATTTCATAGCCTCAGTGGCAGTCTGTCTTTGTGTTTGACTATCTTACTCAGTGCAATTTAGTTCTTCCTGTCAGTAGAGAAGTCTTTCTTTTTTAGCAACAAGCAATCCTGACCTGTGCAGACCTGAGCTTCTTCAAGCTCTTTAAAGCAGTCTAAAATGTGCAGATACTAACTCCGGAGCATGTTTGAGCCTGTCCCCACATATGGCCACATTAAAGAAGCCTGATCTTCCCCATAGTGTCAGCTCCAATTTGTCCTGGGCCAGGTTCTGCTGGCCCTCACAACCCCAGAGCCTGTTTCTTCTGTGATTTCCAGGACCACCCAGATGCCATGGGCAAGCATGGTGTTTCTAGCACAGGTGGGAGAAGAGCTGACTTGATAAGAGGGAAAGGCTTACTTAGGGATAAGGAGCCTGAATGTAGGGAGGGGAGGATCTGAAGGTATTATGAGGTGGGAACGAATATGGGAGATACTTGAAAGGTGGAAAGCAAAATTGGGTAAAATAATGTAGAGACGAGGGAGAAACCGCCCAAGGGAGTCGGGAGCTTATGGTTAGGGGTTATTGATGCCAGATTTGGATGAAGAGCATGCAACCAAGGAAAAATTAGGGATGGTGGTGCAAAGATACTGAGAGAGGGGACTTTGGGACTTTGGCTGTGAGGTAGAAACTGAGAGAACTAAGTGTTATCCAGGAGGAGATGGAGCAAGAAGAGGAGCACTGGCACTGTTTGAGTAGGCAGTCCTGATGTCAAATGTTTGAGGAGGAAGGACAGTAGGCAAGGAAAGTGGATAGGAAGACATAATCAGGTTGGGAAGGACAGACTGAGGAGACAAGGGTAGACATAAAGGCTCAGAGCTGAGGGCAAAATGAAGATGGATCTGTCTCTTGTAGCTTGAAAGCTTCTTGGGACTTTCCAGCTCCAGACAGGAGGAACACGCAGAGTATTTGTCCATCCTATCTGCTGTACTGCTGTGTACTGTATTTCCTACCTGAGCCTGAAATGGGACTTCAGAATATCTTCTGGTTAAGAAATACCTGTAAAAAACAAACATCACTTGGTTTCATTCCCTTTAAGTCTGGTCTGTTTAATACAAAACCCACCTTCCCTACACAGCTGCTCTGTTAACATAAATGTAGAGATCCATGATGTGGTGATACAGCCCAGCTGATGGCTCATCTGGGCCTCAAGGTGTGGTGTAACCTGCTGAAAAGAAGTACACACCAATGATAGCATGAGTGAGCGTCTTTGTAGTGGAGTATATCGAAGGAGATCCAGAAGATTGTCACAGCTCTGGAAATCTACGTAGTCAGATTTCAGAGGTCTGTAGTTTAGAGTTTGGTAGTAATACTTGATTAGTTGTTCAGCATATTGAGGTTGTTTCCCTGGATGAAGTAAATTACAAAGTCATAAATCATGCTAGTAAAAAGTTCTTTTCCCTTTGGCACATGAGGAATTGTTGTATACCACTCAACTCCTTTGGGCCCAATGGAGTCAAAACCAGGCTCAGAAATTAACAGGAGGGAAGGCAGAAAATATGTTCTCCCCATTTCTCTGATAGGAAATGTTGTAGTTGTTGTCTAAAATGGAATTGCTCTATTTTTGGTAGTATTCTTTTCTGAGTAACCAGCATCTGGTGCATTGAATTCAAACTATAAGTAATTATTTGAAACCAGTACTTCAGCCACTACCTAAGAGAGCTAAAATAATCAGTAACAAATTCAGGAATAAGGATTCAGCAGCAGTGTATGCTCATTTTTCTACCCCATGTGCCTAATTTTAGAGGTTTGCAAATATGTCTATAAAACTGCCTCTCTGCAAAGTAGTGTATGTTTTACTTAGGGTGTGGGCTGGGTTTCTCTGGTAGCATCTCACTGTCTCCTCAGCAATCCCCTTCTCCAGCTGGGTCCCCCACAGCAACATGGCGTGGTGGCAGGGCACGTAGCCATACGGCCATCTCATCGTTCATGAGATGCTACCAAGCTGGAGCAGCACCTTGAGTCTTGGGCTGATCACTCACTAGCAGTAGATCGTTGGATTCCCTCACTGTATCGTTTTCTGCTGCCCACTGAAGGGAAGCATTTAAAGAAGGTCCAGAGAGTAGACTGGGATTTAAAAGCTCATTGCTTATTGCCTTTGTGGTGCATGACCCCTGAATGAACTCTGGTTGTTGAAAGCAATAATATTTGCTATCTCTCCTTTGTGGTTATTTGATGGAACAATTAGTGCATATTAACTGAACCTATAGAAAAGTGTGCAGCGTGAAGTGTGCACCACCAAAGAATAAGATAAAAAGACGATGAACTTTGAATAATTCTAGCTCTTAGCCGCAGGCACACCTGTTTCCACAAATAACTTTCTGGATCAGCAGAATGTCCTTTTTCAAATCTTAGGAAGCTGGGAGCTCTGTTTTTTTGTTCTCTTAAAAAAATTCTGGCTATTATTATAAAATGTATTTTACTTTTATAAAAGAATAAATCAGGGCATCTTTATGAGCGCGTAAGTGCTCATGAGCACATGGGCTTTCAAAAAGATGCACATGAAGAAAAAAATTCCCAACTAAGAAGTTAACTGCCTTGACTTGCTTCATGACTTCAGCAAAACCAAGTAGCCTCATGATTCCAACAAACCCAAGTAATTCTCTTGAGAGGGGTTATTGATGACATTTCAGACAAGAATGCAGAACTCACTATAGCTGAAAATACTCCAAGAGTATCCACACCTAATTAGCTGGCCGTCGTGTGAAGACTTGTGCATGCTCTTTACGCACATGAATAAAATTCAGAATGCATTTAAGTCTTCAAAGAGTTGCTTTGTACTTTCGTTTGCAAGTGGTATTAAAAGAAAACATAGAACACATTAACTGAAGAACTGAGGGTGCTTTTAAATACTCTTTTTGAAAATGCTTATTTTGCATGTAATGAGAAGTTCCTGGAATTCAGGTCACCATGCACAGCAACAAAGTGGGGTTTGCTAATAAGCCAGAGTTCTGTTCATAGCAGATACTCCTGATAGGAACTCTATTTTATTTGTCAATATAAAATAAATGAAATAGGCACTTAAATTTCCTTGAGGTATTAAGAATCAAACCATGCTTTCATGCTGGAGCATTTCTTAGCAAAGAAAAAGAAAGAAAAGGTCCCAGTTCCAAAACCACAGCCCATGGACTGACTACTGCTTTTGAGTGTTGTCATGCTCAAACCAGGACAGATGTAAAGACTCTTGTACATAATATAATTGAATCCTAGTTGTGCATGAGGCAAGATTGGAGCTAAATGCACAACCTGATCAACCCGAAATTATACAAAGTCAACATCCACCTGAGAACGTCATGTCTGTTTCTACTTCCATGCTTCTGAGAGGCTGTTCGGATACCAACGTGAATGGGCCAAATTGGACATATATTTAACCTGAAGTTCTTATCAGCTCTCCTTGTATGAAATCCTTTAAACACTTGACAAACCTGCTAAGTATCATGACGTGTCAGATCTTCATTAATATGCTGGTAAACTACAGCGTTCTTTAATAGCAGTGACTTTATACCTGTCTGTGGCATATTTTACTGGACAAATTTCACTTCTCTCAGTAACAGAAAGGGAGGAGCTTGGTCACTCCATGCAGATCATGATTTCTCGTGCTCGCATTGATGGTTGACTTTCAGCCTGTATGAATGATCTCTTCTTAGTTCTCTGGATTTGATGCTGTAATACGGTGCATAGTGATAAGGGAAGGCAACAGCAGAGGGCAACTTTCTCACTCACCAGCATCAATCCTGTAACTCAAGGCTGCATAAGAGCGGACTGAACGTGTAGGGCACCTACTGCAGGCATCGGGGCTTTGGGTCTTCTGTTCAGTGCTTGCCTAGGAGGGGGTTTGTCTGAGTCAAGTTAGTTCTGGTAGCACAGAGACCTACTGTGCCACATGAAGAGGAAGAAAGTTTGTGTTCAAAGCAAATAAGCCTTAACATATAGGCAGTGTTAGAAATAAGCCTTACATTCCTTTGTATGCTGTCAGATGGTGAACATACATGGTACAGTATTTAGAGTACCTCTTCTCTCTCAGAAGACCAGCTCCTTGTACATTTGCGGTTTTCAGAGTACCGTGCTCAGTCTTAAAATCCAGCCAGACATCCCAAGTAGGACACAGTCAACTCGCTAACTCTCTTCCTTTATTTAATGCATCTGACCAACAAAAGAATAAAACAACAAAAGACTAAAGCTTGGTTCTCCCTGGGAAGAGCTTAGCTAATCTAAATCCAAATAAACTCTCACCCACACTGAGATGCCAGTCTCAATCCACCTGTGCATGCAAAGAAAGGGCAACACTTCTGAAAATGGCAGCGCTTCTCTAAATGCACCAACTACAGACAAGTTCATACTTAATAAATGTCCATTTGCAATATGACTGAGGTGCCAGGCTGAAGAATGGATACAGTATGAAAGTCACCGTGTCTTTTCCCATCCCCACTGCCCTTGCTCTTCTATCACGCTTGCTAAATGTACGCTAATCTTCCTCTTGTCTTGTGTTCTCACTTTTCTTGCAGTCGCTGTGAGCGCTTGCCTTGTAATGAAAATAAGGAGTGCCAGAGCCTGCCTCTGAGAATAACCTACTATCACCTCTCTTTTCCTACCAACATTCAAGTACCCACCGACATTTTCCGCATGGGCCCTTCCAATGCTGTCCCTGGGGATAAAATTCTGCTATCCATCATCAGCGGGAACCAGGAGGGGTTTTTCACCACAAAAAAAGTGAACAACCACAGTGGCATTGTGGTCATGCAGCGGCAAATCACAGAGCCCAGAGACCTTCTTCTGACAATTCAAATGCAACTTTTCCGCCATGGAACTGTCAACACATTTATTGCCAAACTTTATATCTTTGTCTCTGCACAGCTTTGATCCCTAACTTACAGGCATCATTGGCTACTTTTTATCTTCTAAGAGTAGCTTTTTATTTTTTTTCCCAACTTCAATAAAGTTTTAGTTGACCTGTTGCATGCTGCACTTGCATTTTATTTGCCATCATCATTACAGTTCTCCACTTTCCTCTGGCGCTGAGTGCCTCAATTTGGGGAGATCCTTATGTGTACTCTGCACCATTTATAAAAAGCAGAAATTGGTGTCAAATTGCTTATTGACTGAATGTACAAAGGACTGAAAGCTATTAATTCACTTCACACAGTAGTGAAGTTGGTCTCATTTGATGATCCACAGCTGCATATGTTTAGGTCTAATTTTTTTTAAAAAAAGAGGTACCTAATTTGAGCTGTCTCAACTGAAACATCTTTAGAAAACTTGATCATTTATGGGGCAAATACTGCGCATTTTCTGAAGATCTATTACAAGGGTACAACTGAGGCCCTTAGGACCCCAGAGGTGCCCCAGCACAGAAGTCACTTGGAAAGTGTGGAGTCAAATTATCAAGCTGTACTGGTTGTCATTGTGCTCTTGTAGCCAGTAAGCTTGTGCTGATTTCCACCAAGTACAGATCCCGGTTCTAACATTTAAAGAAGGTACAAAATATATTCTAGTCTAAAGAATATTTATTTTAAAGATTTTTGGTCTTCCTTTCTGTGGAATTTCCACTAATGATGGGTAAATGTCAGTGAACTTTCTAACAGCAGTCAGCTAGTAGTGGAGAACTTCTTTCTGTTTCACAGGATGTATCTGGCAATGTGTCTACAGGTACTTTTGAAAAAGATATTTAACTGATCTCATAACATTTTTGACTCTCCAACTTCCATATCAAAGCTGATACATTTTTAGCTGTAAAGACTTTACCCACCACCATCACCAAAAAAGGCCTGAAAAGTCAGTCACAATTCAAATATCCGAATCTTTCTTCCTTTACTTCTATGACTTTCTTCCTTTACTTTTATGCAATCAAGAACAATATAGACAATATTAATTGCAGGCAACTGGAATTTCTTTGGCATAGTTATGCTTTATGAGCTGGAAGTGGATTTCTTTTTTTTTTCAGTCCTTGTATTGATAAATATTAAAAGCTCAGTCCCAGAGGTATGATCTAAAAATTAATGGTCTTTTAGACCATCCTGGGCTCAGATATCTTTGCTGCCCAGTACATTGGCAGAATAATCAGTACAGAGCTGAATGAGGAATAACCCATGTGAATGCACACAAAAACCCCTTGCTTCACTATGTCAATACAGACAGCACAGGCAAGGTACAAGATTAGAAGCTGGGAACCTTCTGCACCAGGATCACAAGCCTCAATCACCTGAACAGGAGGAATTACTCTATTAGCTGTAAGCTGCGGGCTCTCAAGCTCATCAGCCAAGGACTAGATTGGGGCATGATCGCAGCACTCTGCCAGAGTATTACATGTTCCCTAAAGCAAAGTTTATCCCAGCTGGCTGACAGGAGTTCAAGTCTCATGAGGAATGCCAATGTTTAATAAGTCTGTTGACACATACTTATAAAGCTGCCTGAAGCTGCCAGTGGGGATAGAGTTCCAGCTTTAAATATTGAGAACACAAGCCTGTGCTACTTGAGCTAATGGGGTTTCTTATTGCCACAGAAGATGCTTGTATATAAATGCCCTCTGGCTACCAGTTCATTATGCAGCCATAATTAAGTAGGATAAAGATTAAAAAATAAACTTCATTTTTGCAAGTGTTAATATATATTTGGTTGGCAGGAATAGAAGGGAGCGTGAGAATTTGGCCCTCGGTATTGTAAAGTGCTACCATATTAATTGCATTCAAGAATAGGGAGCTTAGATTCTCCTCTTTTAGAAGCTTTAGTGCTGCAGCGTAGCTTGAACTTTCAAGAATATGTATGTAATTATGTAGTATCATTTATGTGGATGGTTCTTTCTAAATTAAAATTAAATCATGGCTCCTGGTCCAAAGAACTTACTAATTGAATCCAACGGAGAATATGAAAAGGAATGACACCAGGTCCCAAGAAGGAAAAAGAAAGTATATTCAGGAAGGGATTATTTGCATAATAATCAGAGCAACCGAGCTGTATCTTAGCTTCTTTTTTTTTTTCTCTTTTAAATAAAAAAAAAAGCTGGAGGTACCAGCTCCAAAGCTGTATTTTTTGTTAGAGGAGGATAACTTGAAGGCAAGATTTGAATAAAGGAAGTTCTCAGCACTTAGGAAGGAACTTCTGTCAGTTGCAGCCCCCACTATAGGAGGACACAAGCAAAAAGGAAAACGTCGGTTAATCAGAAGATCAAATGCAAAGATGATGTGTAAGGATAAAATTAAGAAGTGTTTTGAGATCAGAGCACATTATTAATAGCAATATCAGGATTGGAAATAGATATTAGTGGTCAAAGAAATTACTCCAGAAGATGTGCCATCGAAGCAAGGAGAGAACAAAGTATTACCAGCTACACTTTATATATGCTGAAGCAATTAGCAGGGATATCAAAAGAAAGAGATCAGAGAATTAATATTTAGGCAGGGGAAAATGAAAGCACAAACTCAAGTTTAGCAGCATGGACAAAGCATTAAAAAAAAAAAAAAAAGGTTGTAGGATTTACAAAAGGAGAGAAAAATGATGCAAAGAAATAGGGCTAACACAAAGGCTTATCTGTCACATGTAGTTACAACCTGGATTGATCTAGAATCTAGTTTTGGTTAGGAACTAACACAAATCACTTATGGTCATTGTGATCCTCCATTTCTGTCTGTAGGGTACCTAGTTCACGTCAGAATCCTTTACTCCAGTGAATCAGAAGTGAGGATTATGAATGTAATCTTAACTTCGGACTTCATCTTAAACAAATGCATGGCTTTATTGGATGAGAATTTCAGAAATGTTTGTGTTTGCCAAAATTTGTTCCAGCTGAAGTTGGGAGTAAAGCTCCCTTTTCTTCCCAGGAAGGAACAAAGGCAGACCAATACTGAACACTTCAGACACTCCCACTACAATTTGCATACAACTTCTGTTACCCAAATACAGCTATGAAAACTTGAGATGCTGTACATGATGTATCAGTACTTCATTAGTAATAATGTCCCCAAATTGAGTTATGCAAGCTACTCTTTACTGCTGTCCCTAAAACCTTTAGATGATGCTATCATTATTCATGTGTTACGTAAGGCAAAGAGAAAAACTTCTGAAGAACTTTTTCAGAATTTGTGAACAAGTTATTTCCTCACTTGGTTGTTGTGACCCCAGCTCAGCAGGATCCTGAGGAAAGGTGCGGTGTTTGTATGGCTGTATAGGTGTAAACATCTACCAAACTCCTCTGTACACAATGAGGGGGCAAAAAAAAGGAGAGAGGGAAACAAACACAAAAGGCATACATTTTGTCTCAGTAATATTTGTTACGTATTTTGAAACAGACTGTGCTGGAATTAGCTGATCCTCGTTGCACAGATATGAGAGTCAGCAAGCTGGAAGTCCTTTCTTAATTTGGCAGCTGAGGTTTTAAATAAGGGGATGTAATCTGTTACTGTAGGTCTGTACATCCAGAGTCGATTTGTTCTAAAATGAGCAGCATGAGGCATTTCAGCAGAAACCCCTATTCTGTTCCCTGTGAGATGTTAAGAAAATGATGAGATTTTGCACCCAGATAACGGTGCAAAGTGAAATGTCTCTCCTGGCCTGTATCTCCTGGCCATCGGAGTTGGAATAGCAGGCCAGATTCAGCTGGTGTAAATTAACCCAGCTTCATTGCCTTCCCGCAGAATATGCCAGTTCACATCTGTTGAAGCATGATTTCCTTAATGTTGATTCATGTTTTCTCTTTTATTTTTATTTTAGCTTGATACAATATCAGCCTGTTTGGCTTTGTTTTCTTTGATGAGAAAATGTGGCTAGCATATAATAAGAAGTTACTGATGTATTTATTATTAATAATGTCATAAAGACCCTTTGAACATCTGAAAAAGGACGGTTTGTAGGTGTGGACTTGGGTAACACATTTTGAAAAGAGCGAGAACCATTTGTTTCTAGAATTATCTGACAAAGTAAAGCTTCCATTTTTATTTCCCTTTTACTCAGTAAATTTTTCTTCCTTTTAATCTCTTAATTCCCCCCCTCTGACACTGCAGTCTTTTCTTTTTTCCACTTAGAAATATGAAGAAATGGGCAGGTCAAAGTTGAGATCGTTTGTGGGGCTTAGTCACTTTGTAGGTCCCAGCATAGCCCTTTCATCTCTCATGAGCACAGACCGGGTATTGTGTGAAGTTCTTGAACTGTAAGTGACTTTAAATTCACTCTAGTGGACAAGGGTGAGAAGAAGTCATTTAACTTTTAATAGACTTTCAAGGACGAATAAGCAGCTGGTTGAGATGGAATATGAAATGACCCTTACCATTTCCCCAAACTCAGAATTCAATCTTTGAGGTTTTAAATAATGGGGTTAACTTTTTTCCTCCCGCAGTTTCCATTCTTTTCTATTTTCTCAGTTTAGATGGAAAGGGGGTGTGTGAAAAAAAAGACTTAAGAGAGCTTTTTCTGGCACTTGCTGCACTGAAAATCTTGCAAGTAAGTTGTTCCTTCAGATATTTCCTGCCAGATTTCCAGAATGGAAACAATTGTTTCTGCTTTATATGACAGATATCACGTGGAATACAAAAAGGCTTGTGCAAGTAAGTACAGCTCCACTGAAATGGGTGAGTCCATGCCAGTGCACTGCAGCTGAGGATCTGGGCCAAGCAGTCTTCTAGTCCTGTTTGTACTTGGAAAGCGATTTTACATGTCATCTTATGCACTACAGTTCTAATTTTTACATGCCTGGCTTGATGAACTGAGTTTGAAGGGGTTTTGACTGCAGCTTTTAGCCAACCCAAATTTTTCAGTCATCTAGCAGTTCTGATGGCCGGTCTTTGTCTGTGTTTCTGAGGTGAAGAATGAACACTGACATCAATTACAGCTTCTAGCTCCACAGATTGGAAAACAAAGTAATTAATTTTCAGGACATATATATATAAAAAATATATATATGTGCATCTCTCTCTCTCTCGTTTCTCTTAGTGTCAGACTTGAAAAGACAGACACGATCCGTTGCATTAAGTCTTGTCGACCAAATGATGTCAACTGTGTATTGGATCCAGTCCACACAATTTCCCACACTGTCATTTCACTGCCCACGTTCAGAGAATTTACAAGACCTGAAGGTAAGTGGTTTGTTCCTTGTTCCGATTAATAGACTACAACATATAAAACCTCCACCGGAAATCCTTGCCTAAAGCCAGACTAGTTACCAGTGCAGTAAAATGTTTGCACACTTCCAAATTATAGTGTAGTATTCATTTAATTAAAACCTTCACTATCCAGGAGTTCTAATTTTATGGGGCAAAGAAAGTCATTCTGAGCTCTAACTCCTACAGCTTCCCAGTCTAGGAAATACTGAGTCTAAATTCCTGTTTACCACTTTTACTCACATAATAGCCATGTGCCACATGACTTTTTTTCTTCCCTTTTTTGCAGATTTTGCCGTAGGACATAGGGGCTTGTTATACTTCTCTCATCTGTTTATGGTCTGTTGTTTGCTATTGACAGGTGGCTCCTTCCAAAAATATGGCCTTTATCTGCATGCAGACATTAATCACAAAATACATCATATTGAGTATACTATCTAGTACTGTGACTTACCTATTTTTGACCTGTGAAAAAAATAAGTATTGGTTTTTTAAAATGTAGGATAAAGGAAGGGGCATGCCAAGGACTAGCCAGGGAGCTTTTAGGTTAAGATTTTCAAAAAGCATCCAAATGAGTGGCTATCCATTCACCCAAAGTGAGTTTTCCAGTTCCAGGTGCTGCACTCCCATGGGCACTCATGTATTTCTTTAGTTCCTTCAGCCTCTGCAGTACCTGCAAGTTTCTGATCCTGCAGTTTCATAAGGATTGCACTCTCTTTGTTTAGTTCACATATAAACTTACAGATCAAGAGTCAATTTTTGCTCCTTGGCATTCGTATTCATTTTCTGGCAGCTTCACTAGGGATTGTCTACACATCCAGAAGTGGGACAACTGCCTTCAGCCCTGCTTCTCTGAAGGAGAATGAGTTGCCACTTAGCAACTTACTGTGTGGCACAGACACAGAGAGGGGAGAAGGGGACAGAAGAAATGAAAATTATTTTGGAGGGGATTTTAAAGATCTTAAATTCCAGGTTCTGAGGCACCCAGAGTCTCAGCCTTGCCACCTCAGAAAGTTGTCCTAAATGAAAGCCAAAGCCGGTTTTTCACTTCTGCACCAGGGCAAGAGACATCCCAACTCTTGTGCATATAGGAACAATTTAACCACCAATAACTTAAACACATAGAGCTGCTGGAGATCGTGTCAGGCTTGTTTCAGGCCTTGGCTGGCCCTACTTCACAGGGAACAGAGGAATGCCCCATAGCCACTTCTGCTGCCATACACACCCCTTCAGCCTCACCAGGTGTACTGGCAGCAGAGCTAAGCATTTGGCCCAGGATGCTTCCCAAACCGTTCCCTCATTAGTCCATCCTCATGATTTAATAAAACGAGATGAGACCTAGTAATCTGAGAGTACTACCGAAGCCCAGAAGACGTTCCTAAACTGTAATTCAGTGCATGGCCTTGGGTGAATTCTTACAGCCCCATGATTTAGTTTCATCATCCACAGAGCAAGGATATAATTGAGAATAAGAATACTTACCTCCCTCACAAGAGGCTTGAAAAGTAGTCTCACTAATGTTTTCTTTTTTTTTTTTAACCTAAACCCCTCTCTCCAATACCCAAAAGGGCTCTGCAAATTGTAATGGCAGTACTTTTTGTATCTGCCTAAGGGAATCGGAGTTCAGGGGTTTACCAGCTTGGCGCCCCTCCACTGCACAACCCGTGCAACCTCAGTGTGATCCTCTAGGTACCTGCTGGAAGTCTGACTGGTTTCTAAGAGTGGTCTTTCTGGACTCTCAAAATAATAGTGTTTGGCTTCAGGGCTTCTTGGATCGTGCAGGAGGAAAAAATAAATGCAGATCCTTCCTTCCCCCAGATGTTATTTCTTTCTATTTTAAAGGACAAGCTGGGGGTATGGTGGTGTCCTCCTCCAGCTTTGAGGACAAGTCATTTTGGATCAAATTCTGTCAGGTCTTCAGTGATGTTTTCAAATACTTCTCAGTATGATCTGTCATACTTTGTTTGCAGAGATTATTTTTCTTCGTGCCATCACACCTACATATCCAGCCAACCAGGCAGATATTATATTTGACATAACAGAAGGAAATTTAAGAGATTCCTTTGATATCATCAAGCGTTACATGGATGGCATGACAGTGGGTGAGTAGAGCGCTTTCTATTTACTTTCTGTTCTCAATAATATGGTAGAACAAGGTTGAAGAAATTAACTAAAGTAATTAATTCCCACCTTGATTTTCAAGCCTGTATTGATTTAATAATCTCCAGTCCAACATGTAATTTGAACTAATATCACAAATAATTTTTAGTCAAAATACCAGAGGCCTGAAGTTTAATTTGAGAAATATTTTAACTTTTTTCAGAACTGTGTCTAAACCAATATGCAAATGGCTTAGCTTTAAAATGATGAGGTTTGCCCATTATAATCAACCCAAGTGTAAAATATGTGGTATGTCAGCATAGAGACTGTAAATTTAATTAAGTGTTCTTTCTTGTTTAAACAGCATTGCACCGATTTTTGGATAATAATCAAACTTTTAAAGCAGGACTGAATATACTAAAACTGTTACCTTTTTTAGTATTTAATAACAGGCTGGTTCAGTTTTAAACAAATACCTCTGTTGAGAGTAAAAGGGACCTGTCAAATGTTGTGGTTTAGAAGAAACTTCATAATAGAACATACAGATTTGACTTCCAGTCTCAACTTGGCAAGGAGGAGATATGGAAAGTGTTTTATACCTGTGTATACAGGTTATGCGCTAGACCTGCATCTGCTCTGTCCTGGTTTGGGGTAAAACAAACCAATTTTCTGCTCAGTAATTTTACTGGTTTTAGCTGGGCCTCTTCTAACTAACTAAAGTCTGAAATTGACAGCACGTTGTTCAGAAGCTTGGTTCTCACCTGGGGACCCATGATCCCCAAGAGTATTTGGCAAATTATGTGAAGGTTGCAGAGCAGGAGCAGTGATGTTCTCTGCCCAATGTGAGGTGCTAGTGCAGTGGCAGGGGAATATGCTGTGATTCTCATGCTCAAAGAATGCACATGCTAGGTAGTAAAAGATAGCTTTTGATTGCTCTTTTGATTGCCCTGTGATTGCTCTTTATCAATGTTTATTAAAATAAAGGACTGCTGTTCCCAGAGAACATTTGTGCTTCAGTAGGAGAATATGTAGGATCTGCTCAGGCTTACGCTTGTGCTTCTGGGCTTCCTAACAGGACTTGTCTGGATGAAAAGAAAAATCGCTGCTGTGCTTCTTCCATACTGGCTGTTTGTGAAAAAGTCATACTTAGCATCATCTGAAGGTGGCACTGGTGCACTTCAGAAGCATGATAGTACAGCGTCAGCTGTGCAAGGGTTTTATGAACTGTAGATAAAAATCATAAGTCATTAGGTTTCTATTTCTTTCTTTATCAAACAGAAGTATACGTGTGAATGCTGAGAAAGAGGGAGAGTCTGTTAAAGGAGGATGATAAGATTACAGATTTCAGGTATTGGGTTGATTCTTTAGAAGAGTATAAATGTTATCAGATCCCACAGTAGTTACAGTAGTTTGCTTTTCGTGCTGTGTACTTCTTTCTGTCTGAAATAAGAAAGAAGGATGTGTTTAGAAATTTGACTGGCCAAGTTATTTGCCTGAGGGAAGCGTTCCCATTTTGAATAATAGGACTGCATTTTACTTGGTAAACTGGATATCTGCTTCACTATGTTAAGAGAGAAAGGATATTCTTATACACCAAATTGAGAGGATATAATATATACCTAACTACGTTTCAAGTTCTGCAAAAGAATTGGACAAATCTTTCTTCACCTCAGTTCCCCCATGTGCACCATGGAGATGATAAAACATGCCTACTACTGTCTTAATTAATTCTCGTATGTAAGAGTCTTAATTAATTCCTCTGTGTTAAAGTACTTTGAGATTAATGGATGGAAGCTGCAAAGTAAACTGCCTGCAGCAGAACTGGAAAAGGAAAAACAAAACAAAACCCCAGCTGATATTACCTAGAGGGAAGAGGTTCAGGACAGCATGTTGTATGTGTGAAATTAGGATTGCAAATAATTCTGCCAGCAGCAGTTCTGCTGCTCTCATCATAATATCAATTTTCTTGTTATTAATAATCATAATGTTAGGTGTTCTCATAAAAGCACTGGGGAGTTTTCAAGACGAGTAAATAAGATGGGATCCTGGTCCACAGGAGTTTGCAAAGTGAGTCCTGCTTCTAAAGGAAGGGAAACGGCTTGTTTAAGGGTGGAAAAAGACAAAGGTCATAGACAATATTAACAGGTTGTGGATGCCCCATCCCTGGAAGTGCTCAAGGCCAGGTTGTGTGGGGCTCTGAGCAACCTGGCCTAGTGGGAGGTGTCCCTGCCCACAGCAGGGAAGTTGGAACTAGGTGATCTTCAAGGTGCCTTCCAACTCTAACCATTCAATGATTCTAAGATTTATTGGTTATCAGAAAAATGTATTTGTTAACCCATTAAGTTATAGGAACATAAGAACTGTGGGGATGTAACATGGGGACTTTAGCTGAGCAAATCCCAACTAGCCCACTACCTGGTGTCCAACATATGGGCCAAGAATCATTCTCCAAATACAATATTCCAGCTTGCTGCAATCATCAGTTTAAACACTTCTGTGAAAGCACACCCGGACCATCATGACCACTGATAGACACACGCCACTTGAATCTGTCCAGTCTATTTTTTAATCTTTTTTGAAGGGATTCAGAGAAAGGAGGGAGTACTGGGAAAAGTCGGGGAGAAAGGACAGATCAGTGAATATACCCTTGCAGAAAGTCCTTCATTAGCAAAACTGGTTTTTGCTAGGTTGTCACAAACAAGAAGTGAGATGATGCCTTAAGAAGGATCCGCATCTAATCTGTGTTTGTATGAATGCAAAGGAACAAGATGCTCTCAAGTGTAACACTAAAAAAAAGCAGAAAAGTACAGATTTCTTTTGTTTAAAGGTTTAGAGAGTGGGAGGAGCTGTTAGAGGTGGAGTGACAGAAGGAAAGTGAGGACTTCAAAACTGAGAGAGAATTTTGGACTGAAGAGAGTCACATCATTTGCTGTAGCCATTATCTTTTTAAATAGACACTGAGGCATCAAGGAGAAGATGCTAGTGAAGCTGAGAAATATGTAGGATTGGATGGAGAGTGGCTGATCAGGCTGAAATAGCAGCTGAGATCATAGGAGGAGATGACAGTGTGTAGGAGCAGGGTGTCAGGAATAAAAAAAGAAGACAGTAGAAACAGAAAGAACTGCCCCAGGAAATGTTAGAAGAAAGAACATGGTCTCCCAAAGGAGATGTAGGAGAAGCAACGACAAAGGTAGGAGAAGAAGGAGGCAAGGACAGTATTGCAAAATCAAGGAAAGAAAATGTATCGAATGGGAGTCAATGATTAGCAGTATCAGACATGGAGGAGCCAAAAGAAATAACAGACTCCAAAACTAGCTATGCTGCCCTACAGAAAGTATCTTCCAGTGGAAGAGAAGGAACAAAAGCCAGCCTGTGGGAGTGGCAGTGTGGAGATTGAAGTGCAAGCGCAAGCTGAAGAAAAAGAATTGTGTAAAAAGTTGCCTCCAGTTTTTCTACCCTATTGTATTAAAAAGAGATGCAAAACCCTGTTCTTTCCTGGTTCAAGAAGTGCTGTAGACTCTCTGTTGCTTGCTGTGCTTAGAGGCCAAGGTGGCACTGAATCCAAAAGATACTGTTAACAACTGCACATCACTGATTAACATGGGTGGAAGAAAAACAGAAGTGCAGACCCATCCAGTTTGTTGGGTTTTTTTAAAGCTTTTATAGACTTTTCACTGCATTCCTCCTTTAACCAGCTGTCAGTGGAAGATGAAGAATGCATTTTCAACCTGTACAAAAATGTCCTATCAATGCCTAAGGTATTATCAGATACTATAAAACATTTTCCCCCTCAGCTATACATTCATTTCCTTAGGTGACTGTAATACCACCTTGTAGTCTGGTAAACTTCAGGAAGGTTTTAAAATTTCTTAATGCAGATAAGGTAGCTTTGATAGGCTGAAATCTCCCATGTCGCAGTTGATACTAACCTGAACATATATTCTTGCCTACTAAGCAGAGTGGTACTAGTCTTATCAAAACCAGCCAGAGCAAATGCCATTAGAAAATTTCACTTGTACCTGTAGACTCTCAGGGGTGTTGTGCTGGTGCTTGAAGACACTGATAGCAATGGTTGCTTTTAATTTTTTGGATATGTACTACTGCTCTCCATTGTTATTTGCAATGATTTCACTGCTACCCCTGTCATGAATTTCCAGCCTCTTTCACACGTCTTCGTGATGTTATCTTTGAACCATTACAGACAGCATCTCAACTACTGATAGCACAACACTGGGTTTATTTAGGAGTCCACTGTGGTATCAGGGTTGCTTAGTATGTTCCAGAGGCTGGGGAGAGACTTTTAAAAAATGATCAGAAGGTCAACAAAAACAGATAGAGTAAGAAAGGTGCTTTTGAGATCCCATATTGGCTGGGGGCAGAAGGAGACTGGAGGTTTATTTGACTTTTTGGGAAACCTGTCTGTAGAACAGGGGTAGTAGTTTTGCATCTCATAAGAAATTTGGCCATTCTCTGTGTGCAAGAGTCTTTTCAAGGTCTGGCACACAACTGTTTGTCTGGCCTGACATTAAATTCAGAGTCACTGGATTGCAAAAGATTTGGTTCTGACCTTTGTCCCTGGACCCACTCTGCAGTGCTGGGCAAGTACCTTCACATTCCCCTCTGCTTCTCCCTTATCCTCTGTTGCTCTAGACTCTTTATCTTTGGGCCAAAGGCTGGCTGGCTCTTACCATGCATTTGTTACAGTGTTTAGCTTAATGAGATCCCTGGACTGATGTGGGCTTTCTGGCACAGCTGTGATGCTGCAAGTAGTAGTTTACCTACGATTGCTTTTCTGTGAGGAAACGGAGTCTAGGTGTAGGCATCCAGGAGAGCTCTGCTGTTCACAGGGGTGAGGATTTCAGCACATACGTTATCTCCCCTTGTGGATACTCTTACTAGAGAGTAAGCAACAGTGGCCACCTTTTGTCATGACTATAATGTCATTAGCATGAAACGACAATGGTGTCTGGCAATACAAAACCGATGCTGTCCAGCCATTCACAGAGCAGGGACATAATTCAGCAGGTTTTTCGACAGGCTCTTGCAGCCTTACGTTAAAAAAGGCACGGTCCCTTTCAGTATCTTTGTTCTGGTTTCATCTAGGCTTGCCCCTTTCACAAGAGGAGCCCCTCAGCAAAGGGTATACTGTGAGTTTTTCTCTATGCCAGGTTGCCCTGTTGAAATTAGTAGCTGCACATTTGAGACGAGGGTGCCCAGAAGCCATTTGGTAAACGGGATCCTAGATTTATTGCCTGAACCTGCCCTTTCGGGATGCTGATGACTGTGCTGTTCAGTAGTCAAATCTCTCAACACCCTCCCTCCCCTCCAGAAAAAAAATGTCAGGCTGGAAAGCTCTTCTGGAGGCAAACAAGCAACTTGAGCAGGAGGTGAATTTTCATTTTGTATCTCAGAAATGCTGAAGGTGCTTTTCTGGTGAGAATGAGCCTCCTGCTCGAGTGGAACAACCTTCCTAGTGCCAAATTTCCCTCTAACACATCACAAGTATCTAGTTAATCAAATGCTCCTCCGTGATCAATGTTCATCTCACCCCTTGGGTAGGAAGGTGTAAGATATCACTAAAACTTCATACAGACCACCTTCGGTTACAGTTTCCATAAAGCCAGCAGACAAATCAATCACACCGCAGCTCTGCTGAAGTTTTGTGAACTTGTGGCGTGAAGTGTAAAACCTAAACTTGGGAAAGAAATGGAATGAGTCAGGGAACAGCTAAGGGGACCGGCAAAGTTCCTTGGTTCAAATTATGTAGTACGCATTTTCTGGCATTAATTTTAAACTGTGGGCTTAGATGTTACATTAATGAGGAAATAAAGCCAGATTTGGAACGCAGTACACAGAAACGTACTGCAGCAATTCCCCTGGAAGAAGTCTGTCTGAATTCAGTCCTCTGAGGTGCTTTGCGCTGGTTTAGAGTGGTCAGAGACCTGTTTTTCTGAGGATCTCCAGATGTGAAATATTTGTATGCCTCATTCAGCTGCTTCTGCTGCTGCTTCTGAGTTTATGTGTTGATAGCAGCCTTCTCCTTCCTGCAGTAGTGCCTGCACACCCTATCAAACTGAAAACGGAAGGGACTGAAGGCAGATCGTAAATCTTTCCCAGTATGATGCACAGATGCATGGCTTGCTTGAAAAACAACCACCCTAACTTTTATTTTTAAAGGTGAAGTGACCCCTCATTTCAGCCTTGTTTTGAGAATTTGGTCAGGGATTGACACACATTAAAATTCGGAAAGCTTCCCTCCTCAGAAGTTCTGCTAACAATACTGGCAGAGCTGTCGCCTCTAGGTGATGACTGAGCAGCTATATAAGGGCTTTCATGTCAAATCCTCAGGATTAGGTACTTTTTCTTCCACGGTAAATTGAATCACAGAGCCATATCGTGCTGTGTGCCACAATGTGGCTCTTTGCCAACAAATGCTTAAGGTCACACTAATTAATTGCCCAGGTGTTACAGATATGCTTCTGTATCATACCTGGGCTGAAACTGAATAATGTGGTTGTGGGACAGGTAGGTGAACTGAGCCACTCTCACTAAATGGAGAGATTGCATGTATGTGATGATACCATATGATGGACACTAAACCTCCAGTAAATAAGATAGTGGGAATGAAGCGTCAGGAGGCTGGTATATGTGATTTTGCACATTTTGGACATTCAGCCTTTGAAGTTTTTCCACCTGTTTTGGTAATATGTAAGATTCTTATACTACCTACATCATGTCACGTTCTCAAAGGTGGAACAGGAAGGATTAAAAAATATATGGTGGAAACTATTTTTTAATGAGGCTACTTCAAGTACAGTTACTGCATTTTAGGCATGAGTGATTTTGCAGCGTTGTCAACATTAAAACCTATTGCGAGGTTTGGCTGGAAGGCAAACCAGAGATCTAAAAGCACTTCACATTTGCCAAACCAAGATAAGAGCACATCTCTCTGAAGTTATTTGGTATCCTTAATAAAGATCATAGTATTTGTAAACTAGCCAAACCTCAGTAAAATCAAAGGTTGTTTTTAATTCTTTAATAATACCAAGGCTCCATATGATCCAACGTGACAGATAATAGCTTTGAAAATATTTACCATTTGTTTCTGGCCAAAAAATGTATTAATACCATGAGGCCTCTTTATTGCCTCTTTATTTGATGCATTTCAGCAATCAAAGCTTTCTGGAGAATGAAGTCCAAGTGTTGATGAAATTAAACTTTTTTGAGTTGTTAAATTGAATCCCAATCCCAATAATTGAGCTATAAATTGAATCCCAAATTTTGCATCTGTTGAATAAGGCTAACAAGACCGGTCCTTTTTCATACTGAAATGTAACTCTGTACTGTATTTTTTTGTTTTTCTTCAAAGATGAAATGAAAAACAAAAAGAGAAGCAGATTCAAACAGTTTTAGCTGAACTGAAACTGAGATTTGTAAAAACTTAAGGGCTGGAGGGTTTTAGATGTAATTGTTTTGACAGTCTTTAAATGAGAATTTTGTCTTGACATGGTTTATAAATGATTACTGTGATCAACAGATACTGTGAGCATGGAGGAGATCTGAGCTGTTGCTTATGGTCACAGGTGCAGGCCCTCCTCTTTTTTTCTGAGGGGTGTCTTACCCCACCTCTGAATCCTTTTTACACCTCTCAGAAAAGGATACAGTACTGCTCTGAGCTGCACTATTGGGTAGTGGTTATTGAATTGCTCTGAGGGCAAAGCATTTTTGCCCATTCCTGAGCTAACATGCCACTGGGGCCAGCATTGCACCAGCTGGCCCAAGTCTTTGAGAGTCCCATTTATGCCACTGGTGCAACGCTCGCTCGAGTACCTAAATCATCGCTGCCTTTCTGTTCCTTCATAGGGAGCACCGGGATTGTATTGAGGGATCTGGAGCTGTGTTGGTGCTCAAAAGGGAAATCCTCTTCTCCTGTCTACCTCTGAACAAATGCTCCAGGCCTTTTCCTGTAGCCAGCATTAGTGCTTGTGCTTGTGCAAGCTACATTTCTGGGGCTTTTTTCTTTCAGGTGTTAATCCAAGGGAAGGGGTGGAGAACATGACCAGACTACTCTTTTTGGTCAGTTTAAAGCCGTAGTGAAATTGCCCTGAGTGTCATGTTGCTTAGGAAAGTGTGATTTTCTGTGTCCAGACTTGACCTCTAAAGCATTTTAAATGCACTTGGTTGCTCAACAGTTGAAAACTAGGCCATTTTCTTAGAATCTGAATAAAGATCTGGGAGGTCCATGTTTGAAAAGTACATAGTTTGAAAATCATGTCCCCAAGTACTTCAGCAAAGATGATAGCTAGCTACATACCTGCGAAGCTGTTCTCTCTCCATCAGCATGGAAACCTTGTTAACATCTAACTCTAGCTTGGTTCTCCACATCTATTATTTTGTGAAGTGTTCGCTATCAAACTTGAATGAAGGTCTAATTCACAATGTTATGAGGGCAATACACTTCAAAGCAAGAGGAAATCTATTTCACTACTTGTATTTTGATTAATGAGTTTTCTGAATCCTTTAACTGTATTTATGTTTGTCAGGTGTGGCAGCTCAAGGATTAATGATATCTTCAGAGCTATTTTTCTGTATATGATTTGATGCCTGCAGTGATCATTACCAAGAAATATTTCATTTTCCAAAGAGCAGCCACTTATTAATTAAACAGATTATATCAGAAACTATAGAACACCACATAGCAGGAGCCTACATTGTTGTTGTCGCAAATAATTGAGAGAAATATAGATAGCTTTCACAGCAACAACAACAACCAAAAAAAAACACAAAAAAAAGAGAGAGAAAATGAAAAGTACTAGTTAGCTTTTGAGAGATGGAAGAATCTAAGGTGTATGTTAACCTTCTGAAGTCAGCAGACATCTGGTGGTCTGGGAAATGCCTGTAGTTTGACAGCTAGATTGTGCCTTTAGGCACAGTCATGAACTAGAGAGGACTGGAAGAACATAATGCCTGTGAGACTCTGAGGCACATGAGATTGTGGAGGCCCAGCCCTCTGCTGTGAAAGGCAACAGGAAGGTCTTGTAGAAGTACATCAACGGCAAAAGGAAGACTGGGAAAAATGTGGACCCACTTCTGAATTGAGCAGGAGACCTGGTGACAAAAGACACGGAGAAAGTTTAAGTATTCAAAGCCTTCTTTCTGTTATTCTTTCTTGATAAGACTGGCCTTCAGGAGTCCTGGGGCACTCAAAGCAATAGGTCTAGAGCAAGGAATACTTACTCTCTGTGGAGAAGGATCAGGTTAGGGAACATTTAAACAAACTGGGCTTGCCCAAGTTCATGGGAGCTGATGGGGTGTCCCTACAAGTGCTGAAGGAATGACTGATGTTATTGTGAGGCCACTCTCAATTACCTGTGAAAGACTGTGGTGATTGGAAGTTCCCACGGACCAGACAAAGGCAAATGTCACTCCAACCTTTAAGAAGTCCAGGAAGGAAGATCTAGGGAACTACAGGCTGTTCAGCCTTACCGTAGTTCCTGGGAAAGTGATGGAGCAAATGCACCTGGAAGACATTTCCAAACACGCTATGGAAAGAAGATGACTGGCAGTAGTCGGCAAAGATTTATGAAAGGGAAATCATGTCTGACCAACCTGACAGCCTTCTACAAAGAGGTGACTGGATGAGAGAAGAGAGTGGATGTTGCTTATCTTGACTTTAGTAAGGCTTCCAACACCTTAATATCCTCACAGGCAACCTGAGAAAATGTAGACAAGTGGAAAGTGAAGTGGATTGAAAAGCAGCTGAATAGCTAAGCTCAAAGGGTTGTGATCAGCAGCACAGCTAGCAGTCAGTCACCGGTGGTCTATGTGAAGGATCAATACCATGTCAAATTTCTTCATTAATGACCTGAACGATGGAACAGAGTGCACCTTTAACAGGTTTGAAGGGAAAACAAAACCATGATGAGTGAGTGATACATCAGAGGGTTGTGCTGCTATTCAGAGGGACCTCAACAGGCTGGATGAATGGGCGGACAGGATCCTCATGAAGTTCAGCAAAGGGAAATGCAAAGCCCTGCCCCAGGAGAGCAAGAATCATACGTGCCAGTACACACTGGGGGTTTGCCAGCTGGAAAGCAGCTCTGCAGAGAAAGACATGGAGTTCCTGGTGGACAGCAGGTTGATCATGAGCTAATGATGTTTCCTTGTGCCAAAAGCAGCCAGTGGGCTATGTTAGGAAGAGTGTTGCCAGCAGGCTCAAGGTGGTCATCCTTCCCCTCTACTCAGCACTGGTGAGGTCACCCCTGGAGCGCTGTGTCCAGTTCTAGGCTTCCTGGTACAAGAAAGACATAGACATAGTGTCCAGAAGAGGGGGATAAAGATGATTAAGGCTCTGGAGCATCTGTCTTATAAGGAGAGGTTCAGAGAGCTGGGACTGTTCAGCCTGGAGAAGAGAAGGCTCAGGGTGAATCTGATCAATGTAATGGGAGGGAGTAAAGACGATAGTGGTGTAGAAAAGTGTACAAGGGTACAAATTGAAATACATTACAATCCCATTGCATTTAAACATATGAGGAAAACTTCTTTACTGTAGTGGTGGTTTAACATTGGAAAAGGTTGCCTAAAGCTGTGGATTCTCCATCCTTAGAGACATTCTGTGGTGTGTTGACTCTGGCTGAACACCATGTGCCCACTAAACCACTTTATGACTCCCCCTCCTTGACTGGACAGGGGGACAAAAATACAACGAGTGGCTCATGGGTCGAGATAAGGACAGAGAGAGATCACTTACCAGTTACCGACACAGGCAAAACAGACTTGACATGGGGAAATCAGTTTAATTTATAGCCAATCAAATCAGCATGGAGATATAAAACCAAATCTTAAAAACACCTTCCCCCACTCCTCCCTTCTTCCTGGGCTCAACTTTACTCCCTGTTTTCTCTGCCTCCTCCCTTGAACAGTGCAGGGGGATGGTGAGCGGGGCTTGTGGTCAGCTCATCACAAGTTGTCTCTCCCACTCCTTCCTCCTCACACCCTTCTGCTCCAGTGTGAGGTCCCTCCCATGGGAGACAGTCCTCCACAAACTTCTCCAACCTGAGTTCTCCTCACAGGCTGCAGTTCTTCACAAACTGCTCCAGTCGTGAGTTCTTTCCATGGGATGCAGTCCTTCGGGAACAGACTGCTCCAGTGTGAGTGCCAAGTCCTGCCAGCAAACCTGCTCCAATGTGGACTCTCCATGGGGTCACAGCCTCCTTCAGGCATCCATCTGCTTTGGTGTGGGGTTCTGCATGCACTGCAGGTGGATATCTGCTTCACCATTAACCTCAGGCAGGGGGACAGCCTGACTCACCATGGATTCACCACAGGCTGCAGGGGAATCTCTGCTCCAGTGACTGGAGCACTTCCTCCCCCACTTTTTCACTGACCCTGGTGTCTGCAGAGTTGTTCACCTCATATTTTCTCACTCTGTGCCTCTGACTAGCATTTCACAGCATTTTTTTCCCCCTTCTTAAATACACTATGATAGAGGTGCTACCACTGTTGACGATGGGCTCAGCTTTGGCCAGCAGTGGGCCCATCTTGGAGCCCACTGGCATTGGCTCTATTGGACATGNCCTGCCAGCAAACCTGCTCCAATGTGGACTCTCCATGGGGTCACAGCCTCCTTCAGGCATCCATCTGCTTTGATGTGGGGTTCTGCATGCACTGCAGGTGGATATCTGCTTCACCATTAACCTCAGGCAGGGGGACAGCCTGACTCACCATGGATTCACCACAGGCTGCAGGGGAATCTCTGCTCCAGTGACTGGAGCACTTCCTCCCCCACTTTTTCACTGACCCTGGTGTCTGCAGAGTTGTTCACCTCATATTTTCTCACTCTGTGCCTCTGACTAGCATTTCACAGCATTTTTTTCCCCCTTCTTAAATACACTATGATAGAGGTGCTACCACTGTCGATGATGGGCTCAGCTTTGGCCAGCAGTGGGCCCATCTTGGAGCCCACTGGCATTGGCTCTATTGGACATGGGGAAAGCTTTTAGCAGCTTTTCACAGAAGCCACTCCAGCAAACCAGACTAAACACAGCCCAGAGCAACACGCTGTAGGTGACTCTGCTTTGAGCAAGGGGTTGTATAGATGGTATTCAGAGGTTCTTCCTGCCTCAACTATCCTTCTGTTCTCATTCTGGATTGTGGTGATGTTGAAAACATGACAGGACTGGATTGCTACTAAAGGAAAAGCTTTTCTGCTTTCACTCTACCAAATGCAGTAAGACATTCCCTAATGTACAATGTTTGAAGCATTTTATTTTCAAAGCTAGGATACAGTAAGCAATTACCCCACAGTTGATTCAATTCCATTCTCCCCTGGCATGGTACTGGTCAGTAAGTAACTCTAGTAATTATGTTGGCAGAACAATTTAAGCACCAAAAATCATTACTTTGGCATAACCTTTTGGAATAAAGAGCAGCCTTTAGGAAAGGAATTTAATTAAACTTTAATGTATGCAGAGCCCCAAAGCTTTTTACAGAGAAACATACTGGATAAAATAGCCTAAAATATATGTTTTCTAGTTATGACCGGGATATGAACTATTTTTTAACCTTATTAATGGACTTTGTATATTTGTAATGAACACTGAACAAGAAATAACTCTTTTTTCTTGGAAATCTTAACGTGACTTCTTTGATTTGAGGTCTACAGAGCCAAAAAACATTTTGGCTCTGTAGTTTTGGCTTCACACTATAGATATGTATTTACATGTTCTGGACTGAGATAGTCTGGTATTCAAGTCAAACGTGCAACTCATTGTCTATGGTTTCATCCAAGGAAGCATTTATTCATGGCTGGATAATTTTTTTTTTCTCTTGCTGACTTCTGGAATGATCCTATCAACTTTGCCTTTTAAAATAGCCACTGCAATGATCATTTCCTTAGTCTTAAACGTCCTAATTACCTGAACAGCTCTTTTGAAACTATGACTAGGCTCTTAAGTAACACCGGTGCATCTGAGATGTTTACTCTTAATTTTGAAAATCTTGGCCAGCAGTATAAAGCAAGAGGCCTTGAGGAGGAAAGCAAACTTGAAATTATAGTCCAGGATCTTGCATTAACATGAGGAGATCAGGCTTCTTGCATTGCTTAAGGGAAACTCATAAACATGCCTTTCCCCTACAAGAATTTGTTCACCACTCATTACAGCTAGCACGCTGGTGTTTCGGGCTACTTTCTTTTAATAGCCATGCAATGGCTTTAGGTTCCAGGAGGCTGAGATAACCTCTCGGCTTGTGCAGCATCCACATGAGATTGAAGAGGTTTGCTAACATTAGGGGAGAGCCTATGTCCGTCCTTTGTACATACTCATACATACCCATGGCGTGGCACAAACTAGCAGACCATTTCAAGGCTATTTTTTCTGATTCCCGAAGACCCACTGTTTAAAAAAGGATAGTTAATTTTGTGCCATGGCATCTAGGACTATTCATCTTTAGCGAGGCTGCAAAAGAGACCAGAGTGGGTTTTTGTGATGAAGCAGAGATCTAGGAGCAGCCAAATGTAGGACTTTAGACCATAGGCTGAGATTACTTGGAAGTTAATATGAAGCCCAATAAATGACCTGATTTTCAACTGAGTTTTGGCTCCAGCTCCATAGCTTTCAGCACACTCTCTGGTACTTTAATTTTTCCAAATTAATAATTTCATGTTCTGAGTATCCATTTGAAGTACAAGGAAAATGGGTAGAGGAAAAATTATTAGGTGGGTTTTACGTCATTGAAATCTCTCTCATAGGTGTCACTAGCAGCTCATTCCAAGAGTCCCATGTGAAAACAGACAGCTCCACTTCTCACCATGTAATAGCACATTATCTTGACAAGCCTTCTTCTCATCTTTTTCAAAGGGGGCACTTTTTGTGATGGACTTTAGCTTTCACTTACAGTCAGATCTGTAGACTCATAGATGGAGAATTAGGAAATTTAGGGGAAAATCTGTTTTGCTTGGGCTCTCATACATCTCACATGGGATTTTATTTATCTCATAAGGACTAGAAATGAGTGTATTGCTAGCAAAACATCATACATTCTGCATGAAAAAGCTACAGATTTTTCAGCCCTCGTGTATGTATTCCTACCTCTCACCTGTTGAGCCTCATACCCTGCTCAGCTTTTCAAATCCGTTCTCCTGCCTGCCTTGCTGGTGTGTACTTGGTCAGAACTAGCCTGAGGATCTCAGAGGTAGGCAGCCAGTGAAACAGACTCTGCACTGGGAGCAAAGAAACATCATCACGTGCAGGAAGTACCAAGAAGATCCTAGGAGATTCTTAAGCTTTCCTCAGTCCTTAGACTCTTTGCTGTCTATGACTGTATTTCACAGTGCAGCTGATATTAACGTTCTTACGGGGCCTTATTCCACAAATCATATCTCATACAGCAAGTTGCTGTTAATTCAAACTAAGGGAAAATACTCTTTTTTTATACAAGGTCGGTAGTTTCACTTGCAGTCGAGTGCATTAAAACTACTTCTCAGTTGTCCTATTAGTTTCTGATTTGTGAAAGTTAATTTTAATAATGCACGACCAGGATGCAAACATCAAAGAAAAATAATTAATAGCAGTGTGTGCATAGTTTGAAGGAAAAGCCAACAATGAGCTGTGCTCAGACTTGTTTGTCTGCCTTTGGTATTTCAAATATATATCCCATGCTTATTTTCTTAGATACTTTTTACAGAATGTTTAACTGAAAATAGATTTCAGAATTAATAAAAAATGTGGTTTGTCCTACTTATAATTGGATTAACATGTTTGCTATAGATTAATGTTTCAGAGAGGCAGATTGTTCTTTTTACCACTTCATGCTCTCCAGGTAACTCACACCATCCATCTCAAGTTTAAGTCAGCTTGTGGACAGTTTTTAGCTGACCACAGATCATACGATTAAATAATGTAGAGAAAAAAAAAAATCAGCAAATTTTCCTAAATAAATTGTTTGTTCCCAGAAAACTGGCTAAATTAGTAACTGCCCATAATGTCAAGGGTTATGTCTTGCATAGACATAGAAAAAGGAGCAATACTGTTGGATTCAACTGGTAATAAAAAGCCACACTTATCTTTGTTAATTTGCCACCTGAGAAGAATCATAGGAAGGAGACGATGTGCTTGCTGTGAGCCCAAAGAATCACAGAATCATTTTGGTTGGAAGAGACCCTTGGGATCATGGAGTCCAACCATCAGCCCTACTCTACAAAGTTCTCCCCTACACCAGATCCCTCAACACCACATCCAATCTACTCTTAAACACAGTCAGGGATGGTGACTCCACCACCTCCCTGGGCAGCTGATTCCACTGACTGACCACTCTCTCTGTGAAAAACTTTTTCCTAATGTCCAGCCTAACCCTACCCTGCTGCAGCTTGCAGCCATTCCCTCTCCTTCTATCACTAATTGCCCGTGAGAAGAGACCAGCACCAACCTCTCTACAATGCCCTTTCAAGCAGTTGTAGAGTGATGAGGTCTCCCCTCAGCCTCCAAAAGGGAAAAAAACCCAAGGTGGTTTTGTTACTGTCCTTTGGCCTGTGATGACCAGAACAAAACAATAGAGCTGTAACCCGGTGCACGAAGGAAAAGATGAGAAAGTGGTAAGAGCTCTCTTCTGCTTCTTACTTATCACGGTGCTTGCAATGCGGTTGAGGGGATTGATCACATTTTTGATAACTGTGTTTATTGTATTTTCCTGAGCATAGCCCATGGGTTATTTGGAAGAACAACTTTTGATTTGGCAGTAGTTTTGATTGTTTATATATACACAAATACATATGCCTGCATGTGCATATGCAGGTAAGGCAAGAGGAGATTTACTTCAGCACATCCCCTCTTCTTCCAGCAGTCATCAGATACAGCTCCCCAGTAATCAGCAGTCCCTGTTGCCTCTCCCTTCAGCCTCTGACTCCTTGTCTGCTCCACTAACACTTCTCAGCTTGATTTTGCGGCGCGGGAGGGGCGTCCTTAAAAGTTTAGGTTATCTGAGGCTCTCTTTTTGAGGAACAGGTGCAACTTATGTCTGTACTGTATTCTTAAGATGAAACAGATTTAAACATTTGACTAGACTCCAGAACCAATCCCTGTAGAAAATCTTGCAACCTCTACCTCTGGAACAGAAACCATAACATAATGTATATCTGTGCCAACATAAAACAGCCATTTCTAATGGCTTCATTGGTTCTGCTTTCTGGGAAACTGTGGAGATGTCTGTTACAGGAACTTTCTCTACAGAAAATAGAAATGCCACGTTTAGCAAGAGGTGTAAGGAACACAATGACCCAGATTCATTGCAAGTTTAATTGCTGCAGATTTTGTGGTTAGCAGTAGCGGAAAAAAAGAAGAAAAGTGGGTTGGTTTTTTTAAAAAAGTGTTTTGAAGAGGTTTGCAAGTGCTCTTTCAGCATAGTGGGCAGCAAGCTTAGCTCAGAAGTCAGAATCAGTTTAGGTTTCTGGACACAACATGTTAATGCATGATAACATGGGGACTTGTCATTCAGAACAGGTTAATGTGCTAACAAAACAGCAGTGTTTCTCCTAAGTTCAAAATGGAGCTTCTTAGCAAATCAGCTGCATAATGCAAAAATACAAGCAGAAACCAGACACAGAGGTGAATTGCCTGAGGGACTCGCATATTTCAAAGCAGAGAAATGTAATGATATCTTAAAGAGGTATAGACAAGCCAAGGAATACCTGTGGCATCTGATTACAATAATAGAAATTCTGCTGAAAGGCTTAGGAAGATTAACAATTCTAACCTTGCTGTCTTATTTATCCCATCTTCTTTGATAAGCAAAGCCTCCATAATCCAATGAGAGTGGCTCCAAAGTACCAGTTATTGTAATTATTTTCACTTGAAAATAAGCATTATATATTATTTAGGTTAATGTTTTCACTACACGTGGTGACATATTTTTTTACCTTAGACAAAATTGAAATATGAAACATGAAAGAAGAAGATAAAAGGCAAGAAAGCAGCTCAGTGCATTAATTACAGAGCTTTAAAAGTTTTTGGCCATGGTCAGACAATCACTGCAGAAATAACAGTGACATCCAAAATCTTACTGCCTCTCAAGCCACGGCTGTTTGCTTACACAGAACAGCAGGTGGAAAGGTTTGGCATAGATCCTGTTTACAGTAAGGGCAAAGTGTGCAAGAAAAAGAAGTTTTATAATTGTTTTCTAAAAGGAGAAGATCAGCAAACCATGAAGATACCCAAGCAGATTTCAGGCCTGCTATAACGTCCCTGCTCAGTTAACAAAACAGCAAAGCCAAACCAAGGTGAGCGGAAGGAAAGTAGCCTGCCTGGCCGGTGACACGCAGGGCTTTCTGTAGGTTGAGTCTGTGTTCGGGTCACAGATTATGATTTGAAGAGCACAAAGAGCAACAGCAGCACATCAGGCTGGAGGGTAAGGGCACGTGATTGCATAGATGTGCCTGTAGGCAAGACAACACAGATGCTCGAGACTGCCTGGCACACGGGATGCAGCAGCAGTCTTTTATCAGTGATTTACCCTGTTTTAATATAGGCAGATATTCTCCTGGCTTGTTGTTGTTGTTGTGCAAAATGCTAACCAATCTAAAATCTAACTTTGTTGGAACAGGATTTGGATGAACTTACTTAAATAAACTCATCCCACTTACCAACTGTCTGCAGCTTTGGTCTCAGAGAGCACCGGCTGGTGGTGATTATTGGAGAGCACTCTGTTTTCTGGTCACTTAATGAGCAACACCGTTGTTCTTCTGGCATCCTCTGGAGAGTGATGCACGGGACAAAGTGTACTGCTACAGTGATCCAGGACCAAGTCCCAGTCTTCAGTTATCCCCATGTCAAATCAGAGTGGCTCCATCCAGCTACTTTGGATTTAAACTGGTAAAAAAGAGATCAAAACCCAGCTTCTTAATTTCTACATTTCCTGACTCTTCAGTACATTTAAAAATTGTAACCTCCTTATTACTATAAAATATGTTTTTATACTTAATATTCAGCTTTAAGTGATGAAGGATGCCAGACCACAAATCTGGATGCAACATCAGTCTGCCAAAAGGCATAGTGGAACAACATGTTTATGCAAATGTTGCAGTAATTGATAAATCCATGTCACTTAAAGCGTCCAGAATTATTCCACATGGCATCCTCAAATGTCTCTTGTGCTAATTGCTCTTGAGATACTGACTGATTCATTGAGCCATGTATGTGAATGACACGTACCAGGCCCGAGCTTCAAGATTTTTCTTTAGACGTCTGTTTGTGAGAGTAGGCACAGGGTACTGCTGGCCTTGTTTGGATATGGAATTGCTATGTCTGTCTCACACCTGACATGAAAGGTACACAACATTAAAGAATCAGACACAGGTAGCGTCAGGAGGCATTGACACATTGTTAGGGTGAGTGTCAGGAGGATGGAGCCAGGCTCTTCTCAGTGACATCCAATGATAGGACAAGGGGCAATGGGTGCAAGCTGGAACATAGGAGATTCCAGTTAAATATGAGGAAAAACTTCTTCACAGTGAGGGTGACTGAACACTGGAAGGGGCTGCCCAGGGAGGTTGTGGAGTCTCCTTCTCTGGAGACATTCAAAACTCACCTGGATGTGTTCCTGTGTGACCTGATCTAGGTGTTCCTGCTCCGACAGGGGGATTGGACTAGATGAGCTTTCAAGGTCCCTTCCAGTCCCTGAGATCCTGTGATTCTGTGATTCTAGCAGGTAGCCTTTAACAGCATTTCTGAGACAAATCCTAAGACCACTGCAACAGGATCACTGGGAATTGATCCTGTGGAAATTGTGGAATTGTCAAAGTTGGGAGANCCTTATCAGGGAGATAGGCTAATCACTTCATTTGTTGTCCTACACTGGACTCTGTCCAGTAGTTTCCTCTCTCTTGAACTGAGGATCCCAGAACTGGATGCAGTATTTCAGTTCTGGTCTCACCAGTGCAGAGTAGAGGGGAAGAATGACCTCCCTTGACCTACTGGCCACACTCTTCTCTGTGCAGCCCAGAATTCCATTGGCCCTCTTGGCGACAAGGACACATTGCTGGCTCATGGATAGTTTATTATCTACCAGAACTCCCAGATCCTTCTCCTCAGAAGTGCTTTCCAGCAGGTCTACCCCTAACCTGTATTGGTGCATGGTGTATGTGTATATGTGTAGCNTTCTCAGGGAACTCCTGAAAACAGTTCCATCCTCCTTCAACCCACCCTTCAGATACTTGTAGCATTAAGCTACAATGCTTAATCCTCAGCCTTCTCTTCCCCAGGTTAAAGAGTCCCAGCTCTTTCAACCTTTCCTTATCAGGGAGATAGGCTAATCACTTCATTTGTTGTCCTACACTGGACTCTGTCCAGTAGTTTCCTCTCTCTTGAACTGAGGATCCCAGAACTGGATGCAGTATTTCAGTTCTGGTCTCACCAGTGCAGAGTAGAGGGGAAGAATGACCTCCCTTGACCTACTGGCCACACTCTTCTCTGTGCAGCCCAGAATTCCATTGGCCCTCTTGGCGACAAGGACACATTGCTGGCTCATGGATAGTTTATTATCTACCAGAACTCCCAGATCCTTCTCCTCAGAAGTGCTTTCCAGCAGGTCTACCCCTAACCTGTATTGGTGCATGGTGTATGTGTATATGTGTAGCAAGGTTTCAGGGTCTGAGCAGCTTTGCTATTGCATGGTTTCCACCCACATTTGTCCTTGACTTTGGTGGAGAAAAATGATCAGGCTTTCCATTTTAGCATTTTTCATCAAAAAAAGGGGGAAAGCTCTCCACAAGTGGATCTGCCAAGAGCTGAAAACCTGTCAAATGCTTTTGTCCAGTAGAACATTTCAAGGGTATTTTCATATTTTTTTCCTGCTGCCCGTTTGGAATGACTGCATCCTTATGCACATACTGTAGTGCGAACCCATTTGGCTGCAACACCCTCTTTATCTATTAGGAGAGGAAGGGAAATAGTTCTTATTCACTGGTGGCCATTTCAGGACCATTTCGGACATTGCCACAACAAACTGGGTAAATAAATACCGTGAGAGTATTGTGTTTGTACATTCCTTCCATTTCTTGTCTCAGTGTAGCTGCTGTAACATGTACAGCTTCTCAGACCGTTGTTAGGCTTGATTTTAGCACTGCAGCAGAAGAACCGTGTGGAAAAGTACTGCCACATGGATCACGGTGTGTTTTCCCATTCCAGCCTGAGAGTAAGTGTTACCTTCTTTCTGCCTGTTAGCACACTGCATCCAAGCAAGAGTGAGAAAGTTACTATTGCTCCGGATGCTACATCAATACCGTACGGATAGATGCCATGCTGTGGCATGAACCACCTTGAGTGGAATTGCATCGTGTCAGAGGAAAACACAGTTTGCAATCCTGCTTCTAGACTAGAGCAGACTCTGCTAGAGCAGAGCAAGAAAGCCTAGAGCCCTGTAAAAAGCCTGCTGAAGGGAAACAGGAACCGTTGCCATCTGAGGCTTGGTGATCACTGCAGAAGCCGCTAAGAGGGTGGGTTAAACAGCTTGCCAATGCCGAGTGATTCCAATGCTGTGCGTTTCCGTGGCTGTCAGTTAAAGCACTGCCTGCAATAATGTGATGTGTCGTTAGCAAAATGCTTTAAATGCTACCCCAAAGGGAGGGCAATTTTAGCACGGTTTTTCCTTTTCAATACATCATCTGCCAAGCCCAGTCATTTTTTATAAGGTGCAGGAGAGTAGCCAAGAAAACTAAAAGAAAAAGTATAACTCTATATATGTATGTATGTATGTACACATAAATTGTAGGGGGAAGGATGCTTAAAAAGTGTATTCATCAAATATGGCAAGCAAAGTGAATGTGGTGAAAAGTTTGCAATTCTACTGCATGCTGAAGATATTAGTTGGTATTTAAATAGGACAAAACTGTAATGCCATCACTGCCTTAGAGAAAGGTGCTGACAGCCTGCATAAGCAAACGTTTATCTCTCCCATCAGATCTCAAGCCAATGTGTTTGTAGGGAACTGCTGCAGGAGTTCGGCTGGGACTCTGGGAAGGCGCTGGTGTGCTGCCTGCTTGTGAAACATAACCCCCAGCATGCAGAAGGAACATGTCTTAAATAATCCTTTCTTAAACTGAGTATTTCCCTCTGAATCAAACGCCTTGCCAGATAAGTCAGTTGTTACAAGGAGGGGTCAGAGGAGGGGGGTTCTGCCAGGCTCCCAGTGCTTGCTGGCTGACCTCAGGTTTACGTGGTTTTGTCTTTTTGGATACATCCTTTCAGATGTGAGCCATTTGGTAGCTCCCGACTCTAATAACACAGGACCTAGGAAGTAACTGTGGAGTGAGAACGTGTTTATGGCCTGTTCCTGAGCCTTTGGAGTCACCAAGCAAAGCTCCCATTGACTTCATTTTGCTCCATGTGAAGCTGTAACACTATTCTGTTGAGCCACATCATGTCAAGTCATTGATAAGACCTTATGGCCCGGATGGACCTCCCCAGGGTCCTCCATCACACCCTGCCTCAATGCCAGGAGTCCCATTTCAGCTTCAGTCCCTGCCTGAGCTTTGCTAGAAGAGAGCTGGTCCCCAGCTCCATCACATCTGTGGGTATTCTTGTTCTGCACCTGCCCGATACGTTGCCCTCCTAGTTTGACTTCATCCCTGCGTCATCACCATGAACTTGCCCAGTAATCTGGGCCTTTGGCTGAACCTGGCTGCCCCCTGGCCTGCCAAGCTGCCTGCCTGGGGTGGTGGGATATGCCCTGGCTGGAGAAGCCCTGCCATGCAACCCCCCTGAGACTTCACCACTCAGCCCCCAGCAGTCTTCAACCTGCTGCTCCTTGGCACTGGGGCTCCTCTGTATAAAACTGAAGGATCAGAGCCCTGAAAGACACAGTTTGCTTCTCCTTTACCACTTCCTTCCTCATTATCAACTCCTGGTATTGGGAAGGGAATGGCCACCATCCATGTGAGGAATGACACAGGAACAGACAGTGTGATGTTCCCTCATTCCTCATCAAACTTGCCTGCTTTTATTCCAGTTGCTTCCAGTGGGGTTATCATCCATGATGCAACACACTGTCAATGTCAATTCACAAATATGTGTTATCAGATATTTACAGGGAAAGTGTTGATTTTATTGCCGCATGGTATTTGCCATTGCAAATAATTTCTACTCTTCCAAATGAAAAGTGCTTTTCAACACAGTACCAGAAATTACATGGCATTCCCAGGTGTGTGTGCTCCTTATGTGCTCCTCAGGGCAATGTGTGTGCTGGCTTTCTGAGGGAAAGTCTCCTTATGTCCTGCATAAAAAGCAATGTCACGGGCTTCTTAAAGAGTTTATCGCTTTAAATAAAAGGTTAAAAAAATTCTCATTTCAGAATATAGAGCTTTTCTGCCATTAGTAACATTTTAGTGCTCTTCCCAGATTTTCTGCAAGATATTTTGCTTAAAAAGTTTTATTTTATTCTTATTTTATGAACTTTCTTGCAAGCCATTTACAGGTCCAATCGATAAAATAACTTTCCATCAGCAACACTGAAAACGAGTTTTTCTCTCGCTGAAGTGGAGCAAGGTGTAGCTCATCCACGCCCTTCTGTATCCCCTGTTAATCACAGCAACCTATTTTTATCCCAACAGGTGTAGTTCGCCAGGTCAGGCCCATTGTTGGACCTTTCCACGCCATCCTGAAGCTGGAGATGAACTACGTCATGGGTGGAGTGGTGTCTCATCGTAACATTGTCAACGTTCACATCTTTGTCTCTGAGTACTGGTTCTGAGAGCGCCTTTAAAATCCCAGGCAATCCCAGCCACTCCAACCTACAGCATTACCACAAGCTATTATGTCATATACTTGTTTGTAAAACCCAATAGTGGGGCTTTTTTGTTGTTGTTGTTTTATTTTTAAATATTTGGTTTATAGTTTAAGACAAATAACAAGCTATTATGTTGATTAGACATAGGGGGGAGCAAATTAAGTGAGCCTGTTGTAGTAGTTGTCTGTATAAATAAGTAGTGTGTAAAAGTGCTCGGCTGCCTAGTGAAATTTAAAACTTTTCTAAATGTTTAGGCAGATCTTAACTATTGCTCCTTGGCTGGATAACCAGAGCGACTGAGGATGTGCAACAGAGCAGATGTCAGAGTTCATTGGGATGAATATATGGCATCTTTGGATGGAAGAAGGTTGGTAAGGGTTAGCAATTTCACCTCAATATTAACTACCTTGGAGGAATCAGATTGTCAGAAAGTGCCAAATATTCGCTTTTGGGTCCCAGTGGGATTACTCTGAATAGGCACCCAGACTTGCTAACGATGTCTGAAATGCTTAGCTTAGGTATTTAAAAAGGGCCATTCAGCTATGGCTGTAAGAGGAAGTGCAAAAGGAATTAGAAATAGTAAGAGACTAGCAAGCTATTGCACATATTAAAAAATACTCCTTTTTTTGTACTTATTATTTGATTGTAAGATTATGTTTGATTCTAATTAAACAAATACCTCTCATTGAAATCAACCTCTTACAAGGATAAGGCATGTTGCTTAAATTCCAGTCTCACCTACACTCAGCAATACACAGGAAACTCAGACCTCTGTCTCCTGTCCGGTATACAGTAAAGCTCCATAGGCTTTAAAAATCAGTAATAAAATCAGCACGCTAAACCACACACTTCCTCTGCACCAACCCATATGTAATAATACCATAGAAATTCTCACAAATAAATGAATGTTTAATGTATTTTCTGGGCATCAAAGTAACCTATCTTTTTTTAATTACGGAACAGAAAATAAGTATCTCCGTGTTTCAGTTTGTATGTTTGTTAAGATATGAGGAAATAAAGAAAGTCAGGTGGGAAATACTCAGATGTATGCTATGGTTTCTGCTTACCAGAAAAAAAAACATTTAATATACAAAAAATGTATCTCCTGTAAGCAAATTAATTCTGTGTATGCATTACACATTCCCAAATCAAAACAGTCAGCCGTTTCATTGGTCATTATTGCCACTAGGAATTTGTCTCTTCCTCTTACACAAAAGCTGCTGAAGCTTAAGGAAATCTTTCCATTGACCTGAGTGATCTTTGAGTAAGACTAATAAGAACCCACCTCTCTGAGCCTTGCAAGTGAAAGACCATGACAACTTTACTGCGTACATGCAGAAATCTTCATTACATTCTCTGTGGCAGGGAAACTTCTCAGCCTGCAGCATTCTCACTCCTTCAGTGAAGATTTTATGATACCGTTATTCTCACAACTGGAATTTGACTAAAGGATACCCTCTTGATGCCGTTTGTTCCCTCCACAGTTGGAGAGCATCCCAATCCCATACCATACATAGCCTGTTTTTCAGGATGCCATCAGTTTTAAAGCATCTTCAGTGTTGTTAGCGGCCACCTCTACAGTTCTTATCATTTCAATAAATATTGACATAAAGATTGACATAAATATTTACATAGAAAAATGCTATGAAGCAGGTAATATTTATAGCATGTGACCTTCATCATTCAACTAACTAAAGGAGAAGCTGGAAAACTCCAAAGTACAAGAGATGCTGTTGACTTCAGGGATTATTGGCCTGTGTAATTCTGATTTAGATTGGAAAGTATAACTTTTTATTATGCCAACAAAGTCCAAGAAAAGGAGGACAGAAGATTCTCCTTAAATCATCAAGTTGCCAGTGTAGGAAAAGTAAGTAGCCTTAGTACCAAAAATACAGAAACTGTTTCCATCTGATTTTCTAGACTGTAATTTTTGATCCTTGATTTCCTCTGTAAGTGGTATTTAGTTGCAGTGGAAAGAACATTGGGACAGCAGAAATCTAATTTTAGGATCAAACTGATGAACAAACTAATTTACAAACTTCTTTCTGTAAAGGAGAAACCACACACCACCACACACACACCCCTCTCCCCCTCTTCTGCCTGCATTTTTGAGTAAAAATAGGATAGAAGAAGGATTACCACTACTTCCTGGAAAACTGTTTTCCTACATTGTCCCAAATAATCTTTGCAAATTGCAAGCAGCTTTTTAAATAATCCTGATGTCATATGAGAATGTTGATCCAGTAGATGATTTTATGTTTTGTGTATAATAAAATTAAAGAGTGCTTAATGCCATGGTCACCGTGACATGTGATCGACACAGAAAAACTAGATAATTCAGTAATAATGGGAAGGATTTAAATATCTCCAAACCTGTGACTCCTCCAAACCTGTGGCAACAAAGTTTCATTTCTTGCAAATGAAACAAAGTAAAACTATTTGTACTTTCTATTGCCCAATCATTAAAGCTGTTCAAGTGGGAGAATGCACTTACAAAGTTGTCACTGAGATCCACTCACTTCGAGGGTTTTTCTTTTGCTGTGTTTTCTTCGGATTGATTAGATCTAGGTTCAGACCCTTTTAATTGTGGGGAGACAGAACCACAAGTAAATGAGCATGTAGAAGAAAATGAGAACAAGTTCAGACTGCTGAGTGTTCATTAGTCTGCTTTTTTATAAGAGTTATTTGCTCAGTCATACACAGAAGGGTATCATGTGCCTTGGAAAAACAATCACACACCATTAAAAGAATGAGTAAGAATAACAACAAGCAATTACAGATACTACATACGATCATATTACCTGATAAACTGTTGAAGATGACCCTAGATGAGCATGGAGAGACAAAAATCCCTCAAATGAGCAAAGGTTCACAAGTGCTAGCCAGATTCTCTGTGGGAGCAGCAATGGGTCTTGGGTTGTTCTGCCAAGTCAGGCATCCTGCATAGCTGGGAAGACTTCTTTGGGGCTACAAAGACTGCTTCTAGGACAAGTCTTATGTCAGGAAAAATTGCCTCAGTTGTTTCTAGTGGGATTAGGACAGTTTGCCTGAGTAAGCATTCAGTGTACTTGGACGGTTCTGAGTAATTGGGGCCGTAGCCTTGGTCAAAATAATAACAAACCAGGAATATTTCAGATAAATGCTGATAGACTGATCTACTTTCTACTTCTTCTGTTTAAAAATCCCTAAATCCCTTCCTGATGGATCTGTATTTTACCAGCAGCTAGAGAAGGCAAAATAGCAGAGTGTATGTAATACTAGCATAGTTACTCCACAGTTAGAGAGAAAGGGCGTGACAGCCATGGACAATAGCGATGAAGAACAAAGAAGTTCCCTAGCAGTGTTCCCATCAGTACATTCCACATACGATGGAATAGCTGGATAAGCTGCTGCAGTGATGACAAAAGTCATTCTGCGATTTGGAGAGAAACACCGTGTGCCCTTCCAGGGTAGCCGTCCTATCTACAGTGTACTGGTAACTCTTGGAAGCAGCCAGTGACTGACTGGGATGCTCCAACACGGCAAATCGCTTGTCAGCGCTGTGGATCCCTCTGTTACTTGGAGCTCATGCAGCATTAATGCCCTCCTGTCTCAACCACAAAGTCACACTACGCCTGAGATGGGCCCGCAAAGCATGTTGGAGTCTCCACTCCACCCATCCAGTTCCCGACTGCTTCGGTGACTGCAACACATGCAGTCAATCAGAACATGGCCCTGCTGAAATCTCCCGCCTCTTGCCAGGCGGGGTGGTGTGAAGAGCCTGGCACACGCTGACTTTTGGGGCAGGATGAGTAACACCAGTGACCAACACTCTGTGACAGATTGCACCTTTTACACGAGCGGGTTCAATGCAGTTGGGTTCTTCCATCTGTGCCGGTATAAAGGAACTAAACCAGACACTGTTTCCAGATTAAATACAGGAATGCCTTAAATGATTATCTGTATTTTTGGCCTGTTTGGGAAAATGTTATTGATGCAGAAAATAGTAAGTGCCAGCTGGGGCAGAAAAAAAAAAAAAAAAAAAAAGAGCATGGGTTCTTCGAAATGTTTCTTGTGAATGATACTCTCTAACAATTCTCCTGCAATTTTTCAGTGGCTTGGACTTTGTATTGCGTAAAAAGGCTTTTGCAGGGATGCTGACACATGTCTTTTCTGTATTTTGTGGTGGTGTTAATCCATATTGCATAAGAAAATTATGTATATGTATGTACTAGGTGTAATTTGCTAGGTAGGCTCTTTAGAACAAGAAATCCTGATGCCTCAAGAGTGATTCACACCTGCTGGAATGGAGAAGATATGCGTGCTGTGACCATACTGGCTTTATATTACCCACCTGACCCTGACAGCTCTTCTCCCATATCTCTCACTCTTGACACTACCGAGATCACTAGTGCCACGGGACAAGAAACCCACCCTAGAGATGTTACCTGTGGGATGGGCTTTCCCAGGTAGGTAGTCCTTCATGGAAGTTAAACAAAGGAGCAGCTTCCTTTGCAATCAGGTATGTCACATACAGAGCCATGTTAGTGTCATGTTTATTCCAAAGTTCCCATGAAATTGCAGCAAAGTCAAGCTTCTATCCAGCCAGGAGTAATTGCTGTTAACAGATGAGCTAGGGGAAGCTCATTCTGAGTTTTTCCTGTTACATTCCAGGTTTAGAGGCATTTGAGTAGAACTTTATTTCATCAGAAGTAAGCACGACACATTTAGTACTGCCCCTGTTAAATATACTGACAGATGATACCTTTTTTGAACATGGCAATAATCTTGGTTGACAGTTTGATGCATTTACTGGCCAGCTGAATCCAAGACATTAAATCCTGGCCTGGCAAACCCCATATTGCTGCTGGTTGAAGTGCCAAAGCCAAGCCCCGGGCCATGGGGAGAACTGGCTCTCCAGGGGCTGCCTCTGTGGGAAGTCCCAGGGCTCACAACCCACAGCCCACAACAGACTCTCTGTGTCCCAGGGCTCAGGGTTCGACCTCGCCGTAGACATCAGATGAGCACACTCTCCACACGCTCTCAAGGAGCAATTCCCCTTCCATAATGTCTCTGTGACTTATTTCAGGGAGCTTTTGTGAATGTAAAACACTGCTCACTCTTCCTCTACAGACGTGGCCGAAAGGCTGAGGGATGGCAGTTGGCTTGCAGTAAGTGTGTGGTACCTTGTCAGCATTTTGTCTTTGGCTAAATTAGATTGTAAAGTGTCTGGAAAATGATCTTGTCTTTTGTGTAGGATCCATGTGCTGTATTAGATTAGTACAAAAGCAAGCCTTAATGTAAGAAAATTATTTGGTGCCTCCTCCCAGTCAGTTTCTTTTAACTTTTTTTGCTAGTGAATGGCGAGGATACTATTTGTAAGAAGAGCAGGAAAAACATTCATGCCATGGAAAAACTACACTTTTATCTACTTTGTGTGGAATGATCTAGTGCATTTCAAATTAAGCAAGTGATGGTCAGCAGAGTAATTTTTTTTTTTTTTTGATTCAAAATGTATCCGAGGTAGTTCCAAGCAGATGAGCACAAAGCTGATGGAATTCAGTAGAACCAATAGAAACAAATGTGCTTCTTCATATTACTTTCTTTCTTCTTTTTGAGCAAATCAAAACCTGCTTATAAAACCATTCTGCAATTTTTGTCTACTGTGGCCCTACCTACTGTCTTGGCATTGTGTCTTCCTATTGGAGGAGTATCTGTTTACCATAGCAAGATTCAAGTTTGGATCCATCAGCTACCACTTTGCTTTTGTTTTTCAGTACCTTTACCACCCAGTCAGGACTAATTAAACATACTCCTTTTGATTTGTGGAAATTTCCTTCTGAAAGGAAAAAAAAAAAAAATAATTAAATTCCTTCTCTAAGTTTGGGATTTTTGCTAGCTCTTTAAAAGATGTCAGCTGAGGTCTCCCAAGGATGCTCATTCCAAGGGCGTGCAGTCAGTCACCCTCCGAAATAGCACTTGATCGTTCTCTCTTGGCCGAGTCTGAAGCCAGCGCAGTTTTGATAAAAGTGCCAGAGCCACTTCTGGTTGGCCAGCACGCGCTTGCTTAGCCATTCCTTAGGAAATACCGTTTCTCCTAAGGAGAGACGGGAATCTGATTTATATCTCAGGGTCCCGAGCGGGGCTGAGGTTTCAAAGCTGCCTGCCGGCAGTCCCACACCCTCCCTTGCCCTCTGCCCACCTCAGCTTCTGCCCATCATCACGGCCGAGGCTCCCCGGGCGGCCCCGCGTGCCTGCGGAGGACGCCCTTCCCTCAAATTACCCCTCTGGTCTGACGCTGAACGGTCCTCCCGGCTCTCCAACGGCAAGGAATGCCAGAGCCCTTCCCAACATCACTTCTGCTTTCTGAGCCCCTTTTGTTCCCTGCTGCCTGTGGTGAGCGCAGGAGGTGTGAGGCTGCGCGCAAATTGCTGCTCCTAGACAAGAGAGACATAAAGTACACCCACCGAGTCTCCAGGATCATTGATCTGATGAAAGATTTTTCATTCCTGCTGTGGCTAAGAATGCGCTATCTGTTCTGTAATGAGCCCCAGGTTTTTTGCTTTCACCTTATCCTATTTCATCTTTTTTTTTTTTTTCCCATTTTTTTTCCCTCTCCGTTTCCCTTTATTGGATTCTCTTCTCCCTCTCCTTATTTTCACTCCCTGCAGCCATCTTGTTCTTTTTCTTCCAGCACTGAGTGTTTACTTGTAACTGAGCAGCTGAAGTTAAACCTGGCCACCACACCCTGAAGAGGGGTCTTGAGGAGCTACAGAAAGAAAACCTATCCTGGGGTCACTGCAGACAGAGAGAAGGTACACCGTGCTTTCATACCCCAAGTGTTTTACCACGGCGCTCTGTATCACATCTAGATTCTGCCAGGGTAGACACCTGCATGGGACAGTAGAGAACTTTGTAGAGTAGGGCTGATGGTTGGACTCGATGATCCCACGGGTCTCTTCCAACCTAAATGATTCTATGACAGTTTATGGCCACCCACTTTTAAATGCTTTTCTTACCCTTAAATCCATGTACCTCATTACTTCAAGGTGCAAGAAGCGATGTGAAGCACAGGGCAGCAGAGGAGACTCAAAAGCCCTTTTCTATAAGATACTCCCATTTGGGATGGTATTTTGTCACTCTGTATTGGAAGACAGAGGCCACCCAGGGGGTTGGTGAGCTCCCTGTATCTGTGGCCAACAGAATATGTGACCCAATCATGCTTCAGCTACACCAAGTCAGAGGATCCAGGTTAAAATCCCTGCTGATTATGGCTCATGCAAAGCAGCAATGTGAACTCAAGATAGAAACATACTTTCTCCCTTCTGCTTCCAGCTCTGTTTCTCTGAGGGCTTCTCTGGACGGGGCCAGGTGGGGAGAGTGGTGGTGAAGATGGGGTTGCTGCAGATAAGAGAACTGGCTGGTATCTGTTGCTATCCTTCAGGCCATTTAGGAGACCCGCCTTGGTCTTTGTAAGCTTTGTTCCCAGGTGACACTTTTGCCAGTACTGCTGAAGTGAAGGGCTAGTCCTTCATCGTGGGTCCAGACTAATAAATTGCAGCAAGGGGCACTGGGTTAGGGGAGTAACCTCATGGTGTCTGAATCACCTGTAGACACAGGTTCCCCACACTAATTCTCATCTCCTGCTGACAGTGTGTTCTCATTTGCTACCAAATGGCATGGCCTCTCCACGAACTCATGTTACAGTAAGATTCTCAGAAAATATTTGGAGTCTGATGGTGTTAAAAGCCAACTGGCAGAGCTGGCTTTTCCCATCAGAAGACCTGGGACTTTTAACAACAGTAAGGTGGGACTTTGGCTCCCCTCCCGAAACCAGTGCTGGTCACTCTCTGGGTAGACTGGGGTCCAGAAGTACAAGAACAGCTCTTCTCTGGAACTGAGCTTCATCACTGAACTAGGTTAACTAAATGTCATGTAGGTAACTATGAATAACTTGGACATTTTTATGATTATATCACTGAGTTATACCCCAGCTCATTCTGAACTGTTTGCTAGTGATAAAAAGCCAGGATTAAGGTTCTGAGCTACTTGATGCTATTCTGACAACTGGATATATCATATTCAGCCTCCTCCATGCCTTCACACATCTGCTAGCTGCTCTAGGAACCTCAGAACTTCACTGAGCCACCAACCACAAGGATCAAGGAGACAGCAGTTACAACTTGCTCCCTTTTGCTTCATCAGCAGCAACTGGGCTAGAGGAGCTCCTCCACTCTGCGGTGAGAGGAGCAGGTCACCAGCCAACATGTGACAATTCATGTGGTGCAGAGGTGCAATGGGGGATTTAACAGTACATATAGCGTTTGAGAATCCCATGAGGGCAAAGCACTGTCACTTTATGATCACACCAAGCTTAAGGCTGGTGTTGGTATTGCTCTGATGGAAATGGATTCCCTCACCCCATTAAAACAAAAAAGAGGTTAAATGAAAGCAAAGCAGTTGTGTCCAACACAATGGATAATAAATAGCTTGTCCTGACAATTGTCGCAGAATGACCTTTGTAGTTTGATTACCCAGGTGGTAATTAGCTCTTTTGTTTTGCTGTTAGCTGATGGTTCTCAGATGAGTCAGTTGTGGTGCAGGTCACACCGTGGTGGGAGAGAGCAGATAAAAGAGAAGTGCTTTTGGGTTTCCCTACTTAGGCTGACCCTGGTAAAGGCAGGAACGACTTTCTCTGAACCTGCCCCATCAATGACCTTGGACCTGATCAGAGGGACCACCCTCAACTCTGGATGCGAGGTAAGTTAAATTACATGCTGCTGAATTGTCTTAATACTGCCAACATTTTGGGCAGAAGTTGTAATAATGATAAAAAAGCACCAATGTAATGGATACCATCATAACTCCATAACTACAGTTTAGGTTTTGAAAATTACAAATATGTGTTTAAGTAAGGCTAACCAGAAAGTACTAGATGGTGCTTTAACTGTGGCCAGCTGTCTAGTATTTAGAAATTAGAAAAGAATGTTTTTTCCCTTCCAAAGTGGAAAAGTTGCTGTACATTTGTACATATTAAACTGGTGACCATTTGTCCAGCTCCGCCAGGAAGCATCAGGTTATCTGTTGTAGCAACAGATGAAAAAGTACTTTGTAAAACAACCACACAAAACGTGAGGAAACAGACTCTGCAGCCTTCAACTTATGACGCACTTCACCTCTTAAGGATTGAGGACCTCATTTGCAGCTACTAAATTTCATACTTATTTTTTTATCAGACCCCACCAGTTCACAGGACACCATAAGCTTCACTTTCTTTAATAACAGTGGGTTTCAGTTTGTCTTAAATTATGCTTGTGAGGCTTAGTTTGGTGACCTCTCTTCAACTCATGCAGACAACTGTTCTTTCCGACTCCTGTACTTTTTGGCTGCTGATCTCTTTATAAATGTTGAGGACTGTAATTCCTTTTTACCTCTACCCTGAGTAAGCTTCACACCTGACCCCTTATTCCACCTGCCCCTCCCTAAGTTTCTCAGATGTGCAACAGGTGTAAACATGGAAAGAGTATTTCAGCTGCCAATGTCTGTGTTCGTAAAACTGAAATGAGAGGTTCCATCCCCATCAGCCAGTGCGTCTTTAGAGCTTCTGCTTCCTTGTCAGACAGAGACCCAATGAGGAAGGCTTTGTGGATAAGCCAGGCAGATACAGCAAAGCATCTATCTTAGTAAGCCAAGAAGTGGGCATTAATGCAGCCTGAAAACATGTGGCCCTCCCTGAGCTCCTCCCAGGTGTAGGTTAGACTGAAATCATTGGTGGTTCAGGCTTGACTGTGTTTTTGATGTCTGTCCAAAGGCAGTTAGCTGATAGGTGTGGGTGGCTGAAAGATTGCTCTCATTAAAGGGCACTGACAAAATGAGCTTTTTGTTTTTCTAAATCCACAAGATTTCCCAGATTTGCAGACAACTTACTGAAACAGGGTTAGAGAGGAGCTAAAACAGGTCCACATCGAGGCTAGAGGTGGGCTTACCTAGGCAGCAGCAGCAGGACTCTGAAGAGGCACAAGGGGTCAACTGATGCTGGATCCAGAGATACGTGCTTCATTGGTGGTTTTGTACATGATACTTCGTCCAGAGGCTGCCTCTGCGGGAGCCTTTCTGTAAGGATACTGGAGGGAGAATGAGCAGTTCAAAGAGCAGTTTGGTCAGCAGGTCCTCTCCAATATATCTGCAGAAAAATTCACCCTCCTGTTTCTTCTGATATGTGGAGGCATTGGGTTGGCAAGACAAACTGGAAAGCCTCTTTTCTATGGTAGTCAGTTACAGTCTAGTGAAAAAGGGCAACAAGAAAAGCTTCAACAGGTATGTTGGTGTTAAAAAGACTAGCGAAATGTGGTACTCTGGAAGGAAACAGGGAGAAGGCTGGAAGGAAGAACATGGTTTTGCTTTGGTCTTTGCTGGCAAGTGCTTTAGCCATACTGCCCAGGTCACAGAAGGGAAAGGTAGGGACTGGGAGAATGAGGAATTGTTGTGAAGCAAAGGTCTACCAAGCAGCAAAGCCAGCTGTTTGAGCATGCAGGCAGGAGGGAGGAGAGGCATCAGCAGCTGAGGAGATCAGAGACCATGTTGTCAAGCCACCTCCTAAGGAAACAGTGGCTCTCTGGAGCAGACACCTCTGTTCAGTCTGAAAACATCTACTGATGAAGGTTTAGGCAGGTCTACCTGAAATGCAACCATCTGAAGTAAAAAGCAGGGCTATTAATCTGTAAGGAGTAGTTTGGAGTCTCCAGAGAATTTGGTGAGTTGGTCACTCATAGTTGCACACAAATGCATAGTTGCAGAGGCTCCTCCCCAACATACTGGTCCCTGTGCATTACCCTCTTAATTAAGGGCTTCTAGTGTCATTTTTAGATGCTTCATAGTGTCCAAAACATCTGTATGTGGCTTGGGATAGGACAGAGGGCTTCCAGGAGACCTGCACCCTTCTGGAAGAGGATGGAAACCAGGGGGCATCTAGGTTGTCACTAGCTGTATGGATTTCAGCCTCTGAACCCCACCCAGGATACCCTAAAGCACTGAGCCTTCCTGGGGCCTGCCCTAGTGGGGAGACATGAGATAGCTGCAACTTATATGGCCATATCTAAACTGGTGGTGCTCTTCACAGCCTCCAATAGGCAAGAGCTGAGCTGACATTATGTATGCAAGACTGGATCCAGTTGTTTGTGTCAACAAGAAATGGACTACTCTGTTCAGCAGAGCTCCACGCTGATGGACTTTCATAACCATTTGTTTGCAAGCCCCTGTAAAAGGGAAAATGAGGCTTAACCTAAGGGAGATAACAGGTGAATACAGAATTGTGTAGACAAAAAAAGCTGGTTTATGTCATGTCACCATGCTTGTCAGAGGATATGCAAAAGCATGTGCTATCAGTAGAGGAAGGTGTCTGTAGGCAATGAAGCAAATCTGGAGGGGAAGATTTTTCAGTACTATCTTGCTTGGCTGGAAGATGAAAAATGCAGACCATGAAGTGACTGGGCAAAAGCAGAAAATGTTCAACTGAGAACTGACCAAAATGGGAGAACAATATAGGCAGAAAAATTGAACAAAGAGTTGGGAGTTTATGGGTTTGCTTTTCCCTTTTTAATCTCATTAAAGTAATTTCAATCCAGTGGGTTTACATCTAAGTGGTTGAGCGGTTGCCAGATAGTATCAGTGCAACTGCTCAGAGAGAAGAGCATTTGATAGCTACCTGTATGTAAACCAGATAATGAGTTATTTATAGACCACAAACTCCAGCAGATGAATGAGAGGTGCTATCACTTGGCTGATCCTTGTCAGAAAAAAAGACCTCCTCGTCTGTAAAAAGCTGTACCCACATAGAACTCTATGCAAAGTACCTGTGAGGGTCTTGTGGGATCTATCATTAGAATTACTAACAGCAGGCTAGCGAGTTTAAATCCTGTAGGGTTTTGTTACATATGAAAAAGCAGAGTTAAATTACTATTCTCTTCCATTCCTCACCCTGTCCCATTCAAAGAAAGCATGGAGAGATTTTTTTGGCTTGGGATGACTTATTGATGAAGCCAGGATGAAACAAACATCCATCTTCTTTTAACTCATTCTCTATTAGACTTAACTTGCATCTTTTCCTCAAAATATGTTTGTGGGGGTTTTTAAATATTAAAATACACAGACATATTTTACAAAAACAAAATGTAATTAATTGAATGACATGGGAAACCACATAACCCGTATGCCATAAATAAAGACCATCAATGTCTTGTCAGAGGAAACTGTCACTGAAGAAACTCAATTCTATCTCTAATCTTTGTCCAGTGCACCTTGCCAGAGTGCCAGTGAGGGTCTGTAACTGAGTCCTCCTAAAAGAAGCTACTGAACTGGATTCACTTCAATATCAAGGTCTCTGTACAGAAACTGATGTGAACTGTAAATGCAAAAGTCTAAATCACCATATTCTACTTCATTTGACTGGAATTTGAGGACTTCAGTCAGAAAGAGGAGTCCAAAAAAATAACATTCTATTGACAGATCCCCAGACCAGGACAGGGAGGCTCCAGGCTTGATTTGACAGGAGGGAAAAAAAAACAAAGAATTAATACTTGTTTTCTTATCTTTGTCAATAGTTGTTGGAAGCCTAAATGGTTGTTTGTGTGCACAACCAGCGTGAAGGGAATAGGGTTCACTCCTTCAAGACTATGAGCACTTGGAAAAGTAAACACAGATGAGGTAAATGCAATGAGGATAGCGCTCATTCTGAAACAGAGGATGTCCTAATGAGGGGGAAAAAAGCGATAAAACATAGCTATAACCAAATTAGTCATGCCTAACTTAGAATGCTTTGTCAGTGACTATCAGATACAGATAAGTTCAACAAATCAGTCTCAAACCACAGGTGCCTCACTCAAAGGTTTAAGTCCCACACATATGAGATTAAAGGAAAGCCAAGAATATAATTATTTGCAGTATGTTAAAGTTTACATCAGATTTTTTTGAAGGAGGACTTTGTGAATGTAGGTATATTACAGCCTGTTTACAGGCTAAATACCAACGTGGCAATTATGTTCTGCCTATTTAATTTCTTCTGCAGTTCTAATTGCATACACAAGTCTTCTTCCTCCTTGCCCCCCATAGCTCTTTAATACCTGCCACGCTCTTTGGTATTTCTTTGAAATATTGTCTAAACTACAGTGTTGATGTAAACAAGCACTACTCTGTTCTGCAGCTAGTAAAAGCTATATAAAACTTAATTCTCACTCAAATAAGGAGTGCTCAGGTAATTGCAGCCTTAGGTTTGGCTCATAAATGCAGTGTGCTAAAATAACTGAGGAACGTCCATCAGACAATACGCTTTTAATCTCTTCTTCCAAATGCAGTTCATGGCCTGAATTTGCTTTCATGAAGTCATTGAGTTGCCATTGATTTGGACCAGGGGATTTCACTCATGACTGAACCTCTTCCTCTGTTTCTCTCTTTCTCTCTCCCCAACCTCTGTTTTCTTTTTTGTTTGATTCTTCTACCTAAATGCATTAGACCCTCTATAACACATCAATCTTATTTTTTATTTACCAAAATGGAAACTCTTGATGGGGGGCGGGGGAACCCCACAAATATTTGATAAGCTCTGTGGATCCAAAACCATTTTCCACGTGGTCAGGTTTCTGAAGATCTGCAGGTGCCTCGTGAGATTGTCATAAGAGTCAAGACAGACTAACAGTGACATTTAGGTATGTCAATGCTGGTTTTAATCTAGTCCTTAATCTCCTCAATATTTGGCTGTATAACAAATAAGAAAGTATGTACTAGGGTATTTACAGAAAGGAATTTTATTTTCTCTTTAAACAACAGTCTTTCCTGGCTAGAACATGAATAATATGGACTGAATGTATTGGACTTCCTAGAAAGCTGTATGGCACTTTCCCACTGCCCACCCTTAAACTTAAACCAGAGGTTATACATGTAAAGCTTGAAGCAAGTTGACAATGATATTGCCCTTCAGCTGGGCCTGAGGAATAGCAATGCTGATAATCTGTAGGATACCACTAACTGTAAACCACCTACACAGCAGAGCAAATTTCTCCCCCTCATTAAACAAGAGAAGAGAGTCTACTTATGGAATGACTTGCAGCCTCTTTGCCTTCAGCTTATGGTCAATAAATCTCATTTGAGAAGTAATACTGCCCACTTATCCTTTCAGCACTGATTGACTGTCATCGCCATGCTATAATATTTCTGGCCTCACAGTACTTGTGCTGCTGACCTATTATTAGTCAAGTGATATCACCATCCATGACTAAGTTGTTTTGTCAGAAGCTGGTGGGTGGAATTATCCTGGGTCACTGTGGAGCTCACAGATAGATATAAAAGCACTTTTCTGTAGGGAAGGAAGCAAGTCTCTGCCATGGAGCACATCCTGAAGTGTCAAGCTGACCTTTGAAATTCCTGCCTCCTGCCTTGGATTGTGGGATTCATGGGTTGGGCATCTCTGCAGTCTCTTGGTTGCCTGGAAAACCTAGTTTGTCAGGTGTACCAGGCCCTTCTCAGGCCCTAGATTAGACTAATTACATCATGCCTGTAGGATAGGCCAAGTATTCTGAAGGGAATGTGCTTGTAAGTGTTATACAATTTTTGAACAAAAAGAAGATAAAAAGATAAGACGAAATCTTAGAATGGAAAATAAGGTTTGAAGGAATAAAGCCTGCAGCCAATGGGGTTAAAATACTGATAAAGTTAACTGTTGGGTTTTTTTCATGGAAGAACACATTTTTATATATAAAATTTTCCAAACCCAAAGTGTTTCTCTGTCCCAAAAGTTGTCTTGCCATTGTGGTATGGCACTCAGGCTGCTCTGCTGTGAGAGTCTGCCTTCAGCTACATTGCTTGAGAAAGACTAAAGGTATCCTTTCTGGATTCACAGACACAGAGTTGTGGCAGTAATAGTGTGGTTTCTTTAGCTTAAGCAATTATAGTTTGAAAAGGGAATAATAAATTCTGTGCAGAGCTGGAGAAAGCTTTGAGGTGATTTTAATTACTCAGTTCTAGCTGTGTAACTGGATTAAAATGGTATTTCAGAATAGTAGCACTGTACTTGACATCCCTTTTTTTTTCTGCCTTAAAGGGCTTTCCATGTCTTGACGTGCTTATTTTCCCCTTGTGATAACACACGGAATGCCAGTTAGGATGAATTAGGTATGTTTCAGCAATATCATGATCACTAGCTTTTATGTTACACTGATAGAAAATGTAAGATGTCGAAAAAAGTTACTTTAAAACCATAATACCCATTCTTTTTAGAAACAGAGCCATATGAAAAGCAGGATACTGGGCTATTGTAAAGGGATGCACACAAAAAGCTGTTTGCAATGCAAATCAGGAGGAAGTTTGATCTGGTTCAGGAGAGATAAGTGCCATCTATTGAACTTTGTTTATCAACAATTAGCACATCTCCATGCTCATCTCCCTTCCAAGATGTATTACTATGCCTGTTTGCAGTTTGAGGTTTAAATCTTCTGAAATGGCCCTGTGCAGTCTGGGAAGAAAAATGGCCAGGTGCTCAAAGGAGTCGGCACGAAACACTGAGACCTGTAATCTGGAGTAGAGTCCTGGGAACACAGGAGGGACCATGCTGTGGTCCTGCTGAGTTTGACTCCTACACTGCCGTGTATTTATGCAGTGCTTCATCTCGCCAACATCCCAGGGCATACAAATGAAGGGTGGGAACGAGAGTCAGACTATCCAGCCCAATGCCTTGCAGACATCACGTTCGTGCAATTAAGGAAATTCACTCTTATTCAGCCAAGGCAGGTAATGGAAACCAAGTTAAGCAGGCCACCACCTCTGCTTGTGCTCTCTCTATTGCAGCTGCTTTCCTGCTTTTACCCTTACTGCTTCCCCAGCCCCAAGAAGATGTTCAGCCTCCGTGTCTGCTGGCTCCTCAGCTTCTGCTTTCCAAGAACAGCACATCCTTGGACCATGGGTTGAGGTTACCTATGCGTTTCCCAGGTATCAGCTTAACCCTCAAGATTTGAGGCAGAATTAGATACTTGGTCTGATCTGCAGCCGTTGTGTTTGTTGCTATCATTGAGCTCCTGAGCTGTCCCTGACAAAGTGGGATGCAGACGTGTGAAGAGGGTTTCTTGGCAGGGGATGTGAGACAGGTTTAGGAGTCTTGGTCCAGTCAGATCTCTCTGATGAGAAATTCCCTTGCACACAGTGTAGCTGATGCTACAGTTTTCATTAAACCAAGATCGGAAAGAATCCTAAAGTCAAAACAATTCAAGGAACAAAGCTTCCCTTTTTCTTCTGAAGAGCTTAACCCACAGGCCAATAGATTTAGTTGACAAAAGGATTGGAAAATCTGATACATGCAGACAGATGCAGACATGTATAAGATACCTAAAGTAGTTACCTGTAGGCACAAGGATTATAATAGAAACATACTGATGTTGTCCTTGCGAAGGTGGGAGTGTCAGTATGAGCACTGAAGTACTGGTTTCTATCCCACCATGTAATGATCCATTTTTGAATCTTCATAATATATGGGGCAAACTTGTTTATCTGATCACCTGATGAGCACAAAAGCCATCTTTCCCCTCTGATGGCACAGTGTTTCCTGGACAGGCTGCAGGAATGATTTAGGTGTCTGAAATTAGCTGAAACCTTTTAGAGACTGTATTACAGCCTGTCTGGGCTCTGGCTGCCCCTCCGGAAAGGTGTGAATCTTCCATAGCTCCTACTTTGCATCTGCCAGCCTGTTGAGGGTATCTCAGCTAGACTAACTCATCTATAATGGCCCTGCGTATCTGCGTTCAGGCACCTGAATTGCTCCCCTCCAGAGCTCAGCGGGAGCCTGTATTCAGAGAGAATTATGGCCAGGCAATAGTGGATTTTTCACCATTGGGAAGACCACTGTGGAAGGAAGAAAAAAATTATAATAGATTACATAGGGATTGCCTGACTAAAATGCTACCAGCTGTGACCAGGAGCAGGGAGTTTTGTTAACGCTAGCAGGAAAGGGAGTAAAATACCCACTTTGTTAGTTGGGGGAGACCCAATTTGTAAAGTTCAAATCTGCATTCAAACCAAAGTCCAGGGTTATTTTGATCAAAGGACTGAGTAGAGCCTACTGCAGAGACAAAAACAATAGCCAGACTGGACTGGCAGAGAGGGAGCTGAAACTTTCAACCACCAGCTTCTCATTTCTTGGAGCATTGAGCCTGGATACAGCTGTCCAGGAGTGAATTAATGCACGAAAAAGATGCATTTGGGAGCACTGGAGCTCTGTTAGGTAGATAAGATTCTAAGAGTATTTTAGAATATAGTGTGCTGAAGGAATATCTGTTTTGGGGAGCCATGGGAGGAACAAAAACAAAATGACAATTTAATGTGTGGAAGTTAAGTTTCATAGTATTGTCAGTTATTTGAATTCTCGGATTTCCAATACAGTTGTCCTTACTCAACTGTTAGTGAACGTTCCTCTTGCTGGCAAGGAGCTGTGTCATTGCAGGAGATACAAGGATTTTAGATATAATGGGTACTGCAGTGGAGAATGGCCAGTTGAATGGCCATACCTGGTTTAAAGTGGTGAACCACACCAAAACAGCACTTACGGTGTTGTAAAAACAGTATCTGCATTTGTCAGGGTTATCTAAGAACTATCTTTACAGAATCACTTACTGGGCCAGCAACATGAATTTAACAGCACAAACCCCTCCTGCTCACCTCTTCTACCTCTCTGCACAATGTACTTTCACCCTGGAAAAAAATAAAAACCAAACTGGTCCTGACAACAACAGTGATTGGGAGAAATAAAAATGCTGACAGGACAGAATTGCTCAGCAGCAGATACCAATTTTGCACTTGGACTTGCAGAGGCTACAGAGAGCTCCAAGTACTGCGTTCCCAATGAGGATAACATCGTTGATTTATTTCAGGATTTCACCTGCCTCTCACTGATAGATGGCTGCTTATTTTGATCCCTGGAAAACAGTTCTGCACAATAACATAGGTGCATTGAATGCTCCAAAGGTCAAGCAGCTTGAGCATGGGAAAATATTTGTGAATGAGGCCCCAAAAAACTACTGAAAGAGGTGATTTCTGGCTCAAAGATTAGTCTTCATTTAGAGACTGAGAATTTATTGCTGCCCAAACCAGCATTATCAGCTTTCTGTCAGCAACAATCATCAGGATTTCCTTTCCCAATCAACGTGAGCTGTGACCTCATCGTTGCAAAGGTGAAACCCTGACAGGGATTAAAGACTAATAGAGAGAAATGAGGTAGCAGGGCTAAACAAAGGGGAGATTGTTACATGGCAATAGCGAACTGGGGCAGAATGTTACAGCTGAAACCTGAACCGCAGAGCCAAAGGGGAAAAAGACTATTTTTAAGAAGAGCCTGAGTAACGCTGGGTCTCTCTGTGCTTCAGAGGAGAAGGAAGGCAGACTGCCATCCTTGCCATCATAGAGTTTTGAAGCAGGATTAGCATAGCCTTGTGGTTTGTCAAGTGTTTAATTGCAATTCTGCTGGGATGCAGCCTGAAAGGCACTGGAAACCAATCTACCAATCATGCCTATCATTACAGTCACCAAATTGCTTCTGTGCACATATAACATTTAGCAGTCTGAAACGGAGATTCCGAGGCTGGGCGCAAGGTTTAGAACATGAAAAGTGATGAAAGGCAAATGCATGTCTGATATTCATCAAAGCAATTCAATTCACAGCAGAGTAGTGAAGAGGTAAAAGGGATTTCATGCCGTCGATCTGCGAGTTATTCATTTTTTTCATTCATCCCTTCACTTTCTGGAACCCTCAATTCAGCATATTTATTCAGGGAGGGATTCTCTTCTCTTACAGGTCACTCTTGGCTGCCACAATATCTTTTAATCTTAAAACTCACCGTGGACTTGATTCAAGTCCCAGTTAAAGCAGTCTATGCCATAACTTCCAGTGGGCTCTGGATCAGTCCCTTCCGCAGTCTCCAACATACCCCTGTTTTTTCCAGCAGAGGCAGACTTGTACTCCATTTGAGATCCATGTGTTTTGGAAGTTCATGGGATCCAGGTTGCTTTCTGCATGTTTCAAATATCTTCACCCCACCAGTACAAGGTACTAATCCCTCTTCCTGTGTGCGCTGGCCTCTCTTTAAAAGGTACTGGAAAATCTGACCTCCCACTGGAGCACAGAAGTTACCTGGCAGCAACTCACTGCACGAAGCCTCCAGGCTCTTATAAATTATGAGTGTGCAAGTGGAGGCTTAGAAATCAATTCCAACTCAAAAGTGCAAGAACAGGATTGAATTTGTGGTAGACCTGTTACATTTGACATGATCTACCTACATCACATCTCCACCTGATGCAATGATTTCAAGTGAATCTTAAGCAGAAAGGGCAGATGAAAATGTTTTGACGGCGATGAATTCCATGTATTAGGGTCCCTACTGACGCTGAACAGCCTTCAGAAGCTACTCAAAATAAAAATATCTCCAGCCCAACGTATTTTAGGGCTTTCTATGAGGAATCAACACAACTGTAAAACCTCCAAGGTGCTTTATATATTTTAGAGATTAATGTCAGCCACAAACTCAACAAGGTTAAGCCCTTCTCTAGTATGAAATAACTGATTCAAGCAATCTGGTTGATCCCCAGCTCCCAAAAGGTGGAGCTGCAGGAACAGCCTTCAGCTGCTTTTGAAACGTTTTAAGCTTGCTCCAAAACTTGGAGTCACGTGTGAATAATCCCCAGCCCACAGGGAAGCATTAAGATGCAAGGTTCGTATCTGCCAAGGGCTGTCTGACTGAAATTTGGTTCCTAATTGATGATAAAAACACAGCAGCTTTTGGAGGCTGGGCAAAGTCAGTGCCCTTTCTGGTCTGGATTGTGTATGTGGCATGGATAACACTTTGCTCAAGGGCATTAAAATATTTATTTAATTTTATGAAAATCTCAGAAATACTAGGGTTTAGTAATGCTATGGCTTGAGAGCTGTTTTTTAATGCTATCAGGCTAAGAAATAGGAAGCCTGCTGAGGCAGAGGTATAAAGAGTCTCATTGCATAACCCAAGCTGTCCAACGTTGAAAGGCAAGTGGCAGGCTTTAGATTTGTTAGACAACAGTTTTCAGAGAGGAAGATACATATATCATGCTGAACTGAAGGGGAAATTTAAGTAGGCACAACATAATTACCTTATCTGGAATCAGGCCAGGAAACCAGACTGGGATCTTTATTCTCAATGAAAACTGCATGGATTTATGCTTGGCAAACTAGTAGCCATGCATAATTTATTAATTTATATGGTCTTTTTTGTTTTCAATTTAGTTTTTAATGACTGACCACCTGCAAAGTTAACTTTTCTCTTTTCTTCCTATCTTCAGCTGTGATCAAACGCTCATCAGGATCCATTTCAGTTGCTGCCTTTCTTGCAAAGTTCTTGTTTTGTTTTATTCATGCTATTTCTGCTTCATGGATGACTGGTTCTCCAGGTGCAAGAAAACTAAAAGTTTTCAAGATCTGAACCTGTTTAAATATGAGGTTTGAACATTTTTACCAACACCTGAGTTTGGGAGAGGTACTTTTGCAGCCTTTTATAACATGGGAATGTTTTATAGACAAAATTATCAAATATTGTGACATTTGTTAACCTGTCTTTAACAGGAATGAATAGGGGAGGTTTCACGCTGTCATGTGGCATAAAGCACCTCTCTTTCCATGAAACTGCAGGCTGTGCTGGGACCTTAATTCCAACACGGTCCTGTCAAAACTCCTATCCTACAGAATTAAGATACGTTCCTTCAAGATCTTTGACCTGGTGTGTTTGAATGCATTTGTGAGGGGTTGTTTTGTTTGGTTTTTTGTTTGTTTGGTTGGTTTTTTTTATTAAAATAAACTGTAAAGCATGGCAGCAAGGAAGAATAGCTGTGCTTTCCTCAACATAACCTATTAAGGACAGAGATCAGCATAACTCGGCTCGTTTCCTCCCTCCCATGTCTCCCCCTCCCTCTCTCTGCAAACACTCTAATTTGGAGTGAGCTGGAACAATTTTTTTCACTATCCATATTGAAGACAGACTTGGTGTTTGCGTTGGCCCGGGGCCTGACGTGGCATTTGTGAGGATGAACCACAAGCATGTGTATGCTCCAGCTAAGCTGGGCTAGGAAAAGGCGCACTGCAACCAGAAACTACCTTCTCCCCCCACCCCTCCGTTTCCAAGCTGATAAGGCAGAGGAAAGCGCGCTTCAAGCTTCTGCTTTCTAGCTTGTAGCCATGGCTTCCCCTCTTGCATCGCACCACTCTGGCCAGGTACACCTTGACACCACTTTGCAGTGGCGTGGGCAGTCGGGGTTGCATGAACAGCTTCGTGGGACAGCTTTTACAGAGGTGGGAGGGAAAGAATATGGACGTGGTCATAAATGTATGGTGCTTTGGCCTTTTCCCCAGTAATTTGCAAGGCAACACTGCTCAGCTTTCATGGAGGAGAAGATAATATGTCCCTAATAACAGGTATGCCTGTATTATATGTGCCCTAATGATTAAGCATGTTCTTGACTGGAACCAAAGAGGATAGAGTACCCCAAGGAGACAATTGTAACTCTATATCCCCATTCTATCCCTGGTGTGCTCCTCGAGTAGATCGGTCCCTAGTGCTAACTCACCCTCAGGCGTTGCAGTGAGCAGAACTCCACCACATTATACAAAGACGTGTTCTGTAGCAAGGTTAATCCAAAATGGTGTGGTAGAGCGGTTTGGCGCACGAAGCAAGTAATGAGCTGCAGAACGATTTGACTCGATTTTCATCAGTTCAGATCTCACCCAAGCTGGTAGCAGCCAGACTCCCCAGACAGAGACTCTCCTGTTCTTGGGCGTCTTTCATAGGGTATCGTGGCTTTCTCACTGCTACCCCAACATCCAGTACAAATAACACCTCCCTGCCTGGTAGCTTGCCTGAAACAGAGTGGTCGTGCACCAACAGAGCCAATAATTCATGTTTTGACATGCACTGCCTTACTGCTCTACCTTTGCTGAGGGGTGTCAGTAGGAACTGAATGTCAGGTGAGACCCACAGTTTTTTTGTCCCTTAGTATGAAAAAGGCCTCTCAGAAACTGCCCTGATGGTACTTGCATTAGGGGCAAGTCCAGGCATTACTTTTCAGTAAATTCACAGACTGGCGTACAGAGGATGTGAAAATAGATGTAGAGTGTAAGGTCTTTCCAAGGACCAGTCACTAACTGCACCACTGGGCCAGGTGCAGTTCCTGTGCTTTAATGGTGATGCTTGGAGCTGCAGGAACTGATCAGAGGGTAAGATGAGAATGGCAGCTGTGCATGGTAGTGACAGAGATGGTCATCCTCATTTCAGGTCAATGAAGCAGCTAAGTGCCCAAGTAACTTCCACTTTCAAAGCCATTTACTTCCTGTCTGTGCTCAGCAGAAGGCTGGTCATCTCCTGGAGGTAACTTCGCTTGCAGTATGACTGGAAAAAGTAGTGTCACTTCAGCTCTTTAAGCAATCTGTAACAACCGATTCATTCTGGGAAATCAAGTTATTTCCTTTGCTAAACCAGCGGATTAATTCTGTGCCTTTATTACAATATTTCTTGAAACTATATCCCTCATATTTAATTATATATATATATATAATACTTACTATTTGCAGTTCCGTACATAAACTGTGGCAATGAAATAGCGACGTGTTGTCATTTCTACCTAAATTATGCCATGAAGAACAGATTAGAATGCACTCTGCTTTCCCTGGTTTTATCCAAATACTGCAAAGCTTTTAATGAAAGTTTTCCTCCTCTTCCACATCAGACTGTGTTCATAAACATCCTTCATCCTCACTTCGAAACATGGAAACTTTCAGAGAAATTTCTATATAAGAAAAAAAATTGTTATTAGCTTTGGCAAAAATAGAAAAACACTTTATTTCATCCAAATTCAACATTTTAAGAGGATAACAACATTTAGAACTTGGAAAGCTTTGATCAGCTTTAAAGCAGGTAGATTTATAAGCTAGCAAAAAGTGGAAATAGTCTGATTGGGCTTTTTGCAACTGAAATAGCTAAAACCATTTTAAGTTAGCAAGAACTGAGATAGTCCACCTGAGCATCTCCTCTAAGTGAATTATTAAGAATGCCAAGGCAGACACATTGAGAAACTGCAGTTAATATGTTTCCCTGATACATTCCTCAGTCATTTACACATCCTCTTTTTGTTTAATCATTAAATCAGTCAATCCTTTCTTTTCCGCTTCATGTGTGTCTAACTCACACTGTTGTGTAGGGAACTCAGACACTTTTCCCCTCAGAAACCCTGCAGTGATTAACAAGGTGGTTTTGTAAATCCAAGAAAAAAAAAATCAAGAGAAGAGGGGTTTTTTATGCCTTTATACAAGCAGGTTGGCTTGGCTTCTTCTGGAATTTGTTCCCCTTACTCTTGTTAAAAAAATAATCCACCTGCCTAGTTTATGGTGAAGTCTGCTTAGCAAGATTCCTAAATTGCAAAAGACAGGTAAAACGGTGCTCTTAAGAGATATTATTGGACAGAGATTGAAATACACCTTTAAAAAGAAGGTATTTTTGAGAACCTTGGCTTGAGGAAGGAAGCTGAAAGTTGCTGTCAGCTCAACTCTTGGTTTGCCACAGGTCATGGAGTGATGACGTTACGCAGAAAGTAAATATTATTGAGTAACAAGATTTGAAACTCTTCTGACGCTTTAAGCTTGCGTTTACTTCTTTCCTTTCTTCTGCATCATTCTGAATACATCATATTAATTTAAAAAAAACCCAACAACCCAACATTTGGAACAAACATGGATTTTTCATGTAAACCACAGTGCTCAACAAGTCTTCTTGCTGTTTCTGGCATTAGCAGAGTGCTGTGGGCCAGCACGTGTCTATGCCTGCCCTATACCTGCTCGGGGGATGTAAGCTGTAGGGTTTTGTCCATTCACCCCTTCTTAGGAACCTTTTTCCCCTGGACCTAATTTTCTACAGTCTTCCCTTGGACTGGCATCTTTCTGCCCCGTGCTCAGACGGGTGTGGGCAGCCCCATGCTGGCCTGTGCCAGAAGGACAGAAGGGATGCAGGTGGCATTTTCCACTTCAGGAGCTGCTTGTGCTTGCTCGAGGTCTAGTTTGGGCTAGGTCCGCTGTAACTCAAGGCCAAGTAACAGCAGTACAAGTGGACATCTGCCTAGCACAAACTGCAAAGTTTATCGTTCTTTCTGCCTCTGACCCGCTTCCCCAAAATCACCCACCCTGTCACACTTAGCAGGAAGGGTGGCAGTACCAGTTAATCACGTTCTGCCCTTATAGTCTCTGCCCTTCATTCCTGCGCGTTCCCATCTTCTCTCTTGTGATTGTTGAACCGCGACATGACGGACCACTGTCAGGAACTGATCTCTATAGGAAGAATGTGGCAAGAATGGAACAGTCAGATCAGGTCACCAACCCAGATGGACATGTGACCACAGGAACACTTGCAAGCAGCACAACATAGGAGAGGAGGAGGTATAGGACACTAGCAACCAAGAGTGGGCAGGAGGAAGGAGAGTAGAGACTCCTGGAGTTGGCTTCCAGCCTTCCTGCTGGATCAGCCCTCTGAATCAACTCAGTCTCCTGCTGGGTGACTGCTAAACCTCAAACCATGCAAGGGTAGGAACCAACACCTAGGGCAAAGCAGGACTGCCCCCTTCCCAGAGCTGTCAACTTCAATATCAGTCTGTAGCAATCGTATTCACCTGGCTCAACTCCCTGAGCTGGATCATGGGCAACCACTACCAGTGCAGGAGTGAGCCAAGACAATTTCAAGGTGATTTAAGTCACCTCTGGCTTCTGAGAGCTACAGTCTCCCATGGGGTATTTACTGTTCTTCCCCTCATCATTGTTTACCTGCCAGGGAATGCCACAGGGCTCTCTCACTGGCAACCTCTTCTTGATGTTTGCCATGGGCCCTGAACAGTAAGCAGAACTGAAATATGCCCTGGTTAGTGACACTCCAGTAAAATATTAGTGTATCAGAATTGAGCTGCACTGCTCTTGTTTAATGGAATATAAGAGGAGCCAGATTGCTGAGAACGAAGACATCCTCTAAAACACAGAAAAGAATTTCTAAGAAAGGCTCTTTGCAACATACTAATATGCATCAGTGGGTGAGTAAAGCAGCACAATTCACTTAAGACTGGGGACATTGATAAACAGTGAACACTGGCTGAACGTGCCATCGTTTTTAAATCTCAGCTTTCATTAATGGGATGGGAGAGGAGAGGAAGAAAATATAAAAATGGCCCATTCATGACAAAACCAGTCATTATTTCTTCTTTTACAAACAATGGGGGGGAAAGGGAAAAGTGCTTTCATGAGAACCTGTATTAATTTCCTTAAGAGGGTGTACTTTAGATGGAGAATAAGCTAAATTCTGTGAGATATTGAGGTTACCAAGGAAACAATGCAGTGTTTTGAATAGGAAAGCAAATAGATGTATAAGCCCAAAGTAAATCATTAATGTGCATCAGTATTTTTAAGATGGGTTGGAGTGACTTATATATTGTAGTCCCTCTATTTCATATTTCAAAAGTGTTCTTTGATTTAAAAGCAAACACTTAATAGGCCTCTTTCAGACAATTACGCTCCCTTTTCTACACAGCACTCTGAGAAGAGACTGGTTATTGATGCCATCTAATAGAACAAACACAGGGGCCTTGGTCCATCAAGAAACTTAAACAAAAGTCATTATTTTAAGGTTGCTAGTCATCCCAAGACTGCTCAGTTTCTTGCTAACTCGCATTGGCTGCAGCACTCTGCTCAATGAAGACTTCATCCATGTGCGTTATACTTTTTAACTGCAGTGAACAGTAACAGTATTTTTTAACTAATTATTTTTATAATAACAAATGAAAAAGTAGATATATGTAGGTTGGAGCTGGACATAACTGTTTTCCAAACAGCTACCTTCTTACTCATACCCTATTTTCCTTGTTTAATATAATTAATTCAGTCCAGGAGACTTGTTCGTAACTGCATGATGGGTAATCCCTAAAGTTAAACAGTCGATGGAAGAGATTTCTTACCGGATCGTGACTTGGCATTGAGAGATACTAAACCTCTGGTTTCTAGAGGTTGCTAATAATTGTGAATGATCATTTTTATCCCAAGATCCAACCATCGTTCCAACACCTCTTCCCATTTTAATCACTATTCTAGCGACACACTCAGTCTGAGCTATTTAGTGGTGCTAAAACACAGTCATTTAAAAACGGTACTAAGATGGGACAAATAGAGCTAGGGGTAGTCAGCTCACTGAAGTTTAAGATCAACAACACAGACTTATTTCCCAGAAGAAAAAGAATACGCTGTGTGCCTACCACTATGGAATGGAATTAAACTATGATCTGTAGTTAGAAATCTTTGTAACTACTTTCATTAGTCCAGTAGAGAAAAAAAAAATATCTCTGATATAAGAAATATTAAATCTGTGGGAATTTATTCAATGCTGGAGTTTTTCCAGTTCATAATGTATGCAAATGATCCCAAAACTGCATTATTGAGAATTTTAGTAGTGTTTCTTGCCAGGATTATTTCTGAAAGCTCCTATTTGCTGCATGTCATCTACCTTCCTTCTGTCTTGAAACATGACAGCCAGTTTGTAAACACCTGCTGAAGGATGTGGGTACATAAGAACTCCTCTGGTTCTTCCAACTCTGCAAATGGTCTCAGAAAACAGCCTTTTTCTTGCAAATCTTGTCTCTTTTAAGCCATGCTGACTACAGCAAACTCCCGCTACTTCCAGACACAGAGGACAGCCCACTACTGGAGCAAGCAGGAGTCTTCCTGCAAAAGCACCACACTGGGGTGCTTCTCTCTCTGGACACCCTGCTGACTGTGCCACAAAGGGATGTGCACATATACAGGCGAGACAGGGGAGAGCAGTGTCACGCCTAAAGCACAGCACAAAGAGGAGGGGGAACTCCACCGACCTTCCCTGGGAACCTCGGAGACGGGTGCTGGTGCCACACCACATCACTGCTGACAGTTCCCTGAGCAGATTCCTTCCATGGGTAATTAGCCTTCACGAAGCATGAATGGACTAGTTTTCTATCAGGAGACTGAATTTTAGCTGACAAATTAGACGGATTCCCTGAGGCCAGAGTTATGCAGCTTTGCCAGTCTCACTAAAACTGTGATTTATAACAGATTCCTCGGTACAGGCACTCCTTGCTTCAGGAATGAAAGTGCACACCATGCTCAGACTCTTTGCCTAATGCGATGGTCTTAGAAATCTTTGTCTTCTAGGAAAAACCAACCCTGTTACCTGCTTTTGATTTACCAGGTGACTCCTGTTTTGCCCAACTGAGTGTGATGGTGCTGGGAAACCACAACCTGTACTGAGAAGTCAGGGGTGCAGAAACCAGAAGGTAAGGACATGTTCCTTTGGCGAGTTACACCAGATGCAGCTGGGAAAGCAACTCAACAGATGTTGTGTAAGATATGTCTCTGGCTTTCGCTTATGTTGGCATAAAACAGAAGCAGCAGAGCAGAGATTGTGGCCCAGAGAGTCCAGGCCTCTTATCTTGCATTAATTGTTCATTATAAAAGAAAGAGCTCATCCTGCTTTTGATCCTGCGGCCACCCTGCATGTTCCCCTGCACGGGGCCATGCAGAGCATGAATCCCAATGTCTTATCCCTGAGCAGAGCCCCAGGGAGGTGATAACCCTGCAATACCAATTCACCCCACAGGCAGAGATGGCTGTTTCACCAGTGCAGGGTGAGAACGGGTGAAAGACAAAACTAAAATCTAGCACACACCAATGCCATATTCTCCTTTATCCTGCCTTTTCACCCTGCCTCTAAAACTAGACCATGTAGAAAAGGAGACAAATAAGATATCTTCCCAAGATTAATGGGAAGACGCCGAGTCTTGTGCAGTCCCATGGACAAGAAGAAAAGGGAAGACAGAAGCTACGAGGGGCTTTAGACTAACATATTCCCAGACCCCGTTCTTGCCAACCAAGGCTCCACCTCTGACCCACCACTGCATCTTCTCCTTATTTACCCCTCCAGTGAAACCGGTATTTGTATTTGGGGAATATCAGCACTTGCTCAGATCAAAAAGCAGGCTTGCCCATCCCTGACCGTGTCTTGAACATGTCTGTGTTTGCACAGTATTAATAGTTAATATTTATTTTAATTATTAATTTATATTACTTAATAACTGCATGCAGTGTTATTGAGGTACCAGGCACATCCAGAGGCTTGTAAATGATGTGGGGAGAAGCTAATAAAACCCATGTAGCCTAGATCTAGCAACTGGATAATGTGTGGCAGACAGATGCAGACACAGTGAGCTGATTTTATTTATATGAGTTTGGGGCTTAAGGAAGCCACTGCACAGGTGAAGAGATGGACAACCCCCTCCTTCAAAACTTGCCTTTATCTCCACGTGAGCTGGGAAATTCATAGCTCTATAGCATTACTGCTCCCAGGCACTAGGGAGTGCCGAGGGTTTTCAATTTGGAAATCCTCTCATGTAAATACAAATAATGACTTCTGCAGAGGCTGAATCCTATAATGAGGACGTGCAGAAGGCAACTATCTAATTTCATTTTTATTTGTGGCTGCTTAAGGAAGTTAAGATGGTTCAGAAAAATAATCATCTATATATGACTTAACCTTAGTCTACTGACATGATCCTGTGGGAAAAACATAAAGCATGAATGGATCAAAGCTTCCCTTCACGTGCATAATTTGAAAAAAAATTTAGACAGCCTTTACATACTGGTTTAAAATAAGTATAATTTTCTTTTCTTCAGGTCCACAGGTATAAAAGTTTCATCAGACGTTTCTTTGGTGTGTTACAGTTTTGAAATGAAAAGGCAATAAAATGTCCTCTTATCCACAAATCTCAAATGTTCTGAAGATATTTCTTTATTAGCAATATTTGTTCCCTTTTCTCAAAGTTTAGGTTAAATGTTTCTTTCATAGGAATATAAAGATGGGGTAGGAAAATATTATCTGAAATTTTAAACTTGATCTACATATGTTCTTCAGCATTATATAAAAATTAATGCTAATTTTCACTACTCTTTTCTCATTGGTATTAAACTGCTCTTATAGTTGCAAAAATTTGAGGGGAAAAAAAGGCTAAAGGTAAAGACTCTGGAGAATTGAATTTTGAACCCATTATTTCTCAGTTTTGTATTTGTCAGTCAGTCTGACTGTATATATTTTGTCTTTAAAGAGAGAGAGAGAATGTACATTGCAACTTCTGAGTTACCAACAGCTTCTTCTAAAAAAGTATTTCTTAAGGTGACATACGACTGACTGGCTTCCACAATCCCTCTGAAACCAAACTTTGTAGGTATTTGATTTCTAACACCGGAGATACAGACCCCAGTGCCGTTGCCCTCCTCCCATAAAGCTTATTTGCTGACGCAGTGTCTTAAGTACAGAAAATCTTTTAAGTCTTGATTTTACGTGATTTAGTTAGATCCTGATCTTATTTCTGTGTAGGCCAGATGAAATGTTGTAAATTCACCTGTCCTCTCCCCCTGCCATTTCAGTTTACAGTAAAGATTCATGGATGCACTGACAACATTATTTTCTTGTTCACACACGTAATGAACAAATTAAATGAACCGAACATCTGCAGTGAATGAGATGAACTCGGCACAGTCATTCAGAGAGATGATTTTAGGCTGAGCTCTGCAGTCCGTTATTTTACAGCCACTAGATGTCAGTCTGTTGACAGAGCTGGAAGGGTTTAATCCCAACCTCATAGCAAGGAGCATGGGCCGGATCACGGCTAGTTTTTTCACTTCCAGTCACCACCAGTAACCCCGACTAGGAGGTACTCCGGGTCACTATATTGGTTTTTCTTGTTCTTTGCTTTTTTAGCCCCTATCTTTTCCCTCCAGCAAATTTCTCAGCATCCACAAGGTGCACCGGTGCTGATGAATGGGAGCAGCACCCAGTAAGGCAGGATTCCCTGTGGGCATTTCCCTGTGTTCATCCATTCCTAAGGGGCCAGGCTTGACACAGCTACTCAGGAGGACTACTTCACCTCTGAGTTCCTCAAAAATATTTGAGTGTGCGCCTTTTTACTCCCTGCCAGTGACCAGGCGGTGAGGAGCTTTGTGGTTATTTCTGTTCCTTAGGAGGGGTATTCATTTTTATTTTCAGGGAAGAAGATATAATTTTAGGAAAGTATCCTCACCACTCCAGTGGTATCTTTACAAGACAGCCAAAAGCGCCAGGGCGGGCTGCAACCATAGCAGGTTACTGAAATTCCCCAAGCAGCAGAACTGGGATAACATTTTCAAGACTGTAGACAGGATTTTTGAGGATTTTGCGTACTGATGCTAACTGGTGGCTCCTGCAGCCCTGAAGCTCCCGCGTGCAGCTCTGCAGAGATCGTGCAAGCCTGGCATGTCGGGTTTAATGTGAATGTGGAGAGCGTACACACACTGCATGCAAAGGCAGAGAGTCTGCTTAACCCCTCTGTCCTAGGACACAGAGTTACTCCCTGTAGGCACAAGAGCCCGATGAGCTGAGTATAGAGCACAGGAGTGATTTATGCGCACGTACTAGACATCAGCGTTTTGGATGCTCAGCTATCCGGGCTGCTGAAGCCCAGAACAAAGCTGTTGCTGTTATCAAAACACAGGAAAAGCCAAGATTTTCGCATGAGAGCTGAGAACTGATTGCATGTGTATGGGAAATCCTTACTATATGGCACAACTTTCAAATTTAGCACTGCTCATGGGAGCATTTTCACACGGGAGTCTGGGACTTGAAATAACACTGGGTAGTTGAAAAAGTCACAAGAGGAGACTAGTAACTGCACGTTCTCACCTTCACAGGCCTCCTCAAGAATCTGCCTTTCCCATTAAAACCTGAAACAAAATGCTCTCAACTTTTTTCAGCTGTGTTATCTCTATGGAGCATGATCCATTTCTGGGCATGCCTTTCTGTAGACCCACTGCTTACTGTCACCTTCCCCACATCCGTCTGGTTTTCTTTATTCCCATGATCAGCGTCAATGGCAATTTGCCCTGTGGAGAGAGATGTCCCCTTCCCTGCTTTGTCTGTTGCCTGCAGCATCCCTGTCCTTTCCTACAGACAATAAACTGCAGTAATCAAGCTTTTTTCTCCTGAAACTGTTAAACTGTATGGCACCGAATCCCTCAACACCACATCTAATCTACTCTTTAACACATTCAGGGATGGTGACTCCACCACCTCCCTGGGCAGCCCATTCCAGTGACTGACCACTCTTTCTGGGAAGAATTTTTTCCCAATGTCAAGTTTAAACCTCCCCTGCTGCATCTTGCAGCCATTCCCTCTCCTATTGCTAACTATTCTCCAGGCCTTTCACCAGTTTCATTGCCCTCCTCTGCACTCGCTCCAGCGCCTCGGTATCTCTCTTGTGCTGAGGTGCCCAGAACTGGACACCAGATTCAAGTTGTGGCCTCACCAGTGCTGAGTACAGGAGGACAATCACCTCCCTGCTTCTGCTGGTCACACTATTCTTTATGCAAGCCAGGATGCCATTGGCCTTCTTGGCCACCTGGGCACACTGCTGGCTCATATTCAGCTGCTTGTCAACCAACACCCCCAGGTCCTTTTCTGCCAGGCAGCTCTCCAGCCACACTGCCCCAGGCCTGTAGCAATGCATGGGCCTGTTGTGGCCCAAGTGCAGGACCCGGCACATGGCCTTGTTGAAGGCCATGCCATTAACATTAGGCCCATTGATTCAATCCATCCGAGTCCCTCTGCAGAGCTTCCCTGCCCTCATGCAAATCAACACTCCCACCCAACTTAGTGTCAACTGCAAACTTACTGATGGTGCTCTCTATGTTCTTGTCAAGATCATCAGTAGAGATATTAAACAGAGTAGGGCTGATGGTTGGACTCGATGATCCCAAAGGTCTCTTCCAACCAAATGATTCTATGATTGTCAACTGACACACAAAAAGAGGAAAAAAAATCAGTGACTTTTTAAATGGTTAGTTTTATCCAAGTTTGCATTATTTCAGTGTACAGGAAGAAGAAAAATGTCATAGCTTCTAACGGAGAGTGAAGAGGACTGTATCCCGCCTTTTCCTGTGTGCGTCCATTTTCTACTTTGGCCATGCTCACCTCCTTAGTTGTACCAATCCTTACTTGCTCCAGCTCTTGCAAAAATGAGAACGGCGCTCACCATGTGCCCATCTGAGTCCTGATTTAGTATATACTGCACGGTAACACAGACTATCACCACCAGAACCCCTGCTTTTTACAGGTCTCTCCATCTCTGATATGCCACGGTATTATATATAATAAGCAAGTGCAGACACGCATGCGGGCACACACAAACTGAACTATACATCCACTTACATAACCATGGGATGCCAGGAGCTGTAGACAAAAGGGATCCTGTTGTGCCTGTCAGATGCTAGGGTTTTAAGCTGACAAGCCCTGTATGCAATGCTGCTTCTGCAACACAGAAGTTGGTATGGGTTTTGTCGCTGGGTTCCTCCCATGCAGGATGGTAATTAAATCCCATACCCTCTGTCAAACCCTGTAACAGGGAGATTCTCCACCTGTGAGATTAAATTTCTAAACAGGAGGCCTCACCCTGGCCAAGATTTTTACTTCCCTTGTGCCCTGGCATCAGGGAATTGCTTCTCGTCACAACTACATCAAAGCAACTGGGAGGGAAGAGGTCTCTGTGGCAGAGGAGAGAGCCAGGAGAAAGCAGAAAAAAAGGCAGGTGGAGAGAGGCACTTGTTGGCATCTACAGAGGATCCCAGCCAGCTCACATCCAAGTTCCTGCAGCCCAAGAGGTATTTTCAGCCTGAGGATGGGAGAGGCAGCAGCTGGTGTATGTGTGGAAGGTGTGCAGAGTCACACACAGCACATATGGGTTGGGATGGGGAAAAGGAAGAGGTGGTAAAAGAGGACAAGCTTTTTCTCTATCCGCAGAAGTGTCTTTTGCCAAGGCCAAAGCCCATGACAAGCAGAGAAAAAAAATGCCCCTTCCCTGATTGTTTCCTATTGAAAATCAGAGAGATGGAGAAGTACAGAGGAGATGAGCCAGGGTAGATGCAGCCCTCACACTGCCAGGGCCGACACGTACTGACGTGTGAGCCAATCTCCGTGTCCCTTACACACAGGAAACTGCAGGACCACCTAAGTTAGCACATACATAGCCTCCGTTAATTTAGCACTAGCCTTCTTACAATTCAGCTGCGTTTCCTACCGCACCAGGCCAAAACCCAACATTAAGTTCTACATAATGTAAATCAACTGGTACATGAATGAGGTGAAAATCATGTACCATGGGATTCCTCGGGTTATGAAAGAACTAGACTTTGGGTAACAGATATCCTAAGCAGCATCTCTCTGATCCCGCTGAAGAGGATTGTGTCTTTCCATATGCTCATGCAGTTGCCCAACACGATGATGATAATGCTGGTCTTGACACAAGCAGGCCCTGCAGATGTGGCGTAAAGAACTTGTGCAGGTCCAGTGACAGTTACGAAATTCCTCATTCACTCTGGAAGTTGGACTGCATCTAATAAATGAGGGGAGAGCATCTGCCGTGACTCTGAGCCTTGTAACTGCACAGTGGACAGCTTATCATCTCTATTTCCTTTGTGGAAGACACCGTTTGTTTCCACGTCAAATTGCAAGCGCTTTGAAAATCTCCTGCAGGGACTTGCAGGCTCTCTTTATAATAGAAGGGATTTCTTTCTCATGCAGAATTAAACTTATTTCTGCTGCTAGATAGCAAAGGAGTGACATGTACATCTCAACATCAAATACAACCCCTATTTTATGGTCCTTGGACACCTGTGACATCTCATCTGAAGCCAAATAACCTCTTGAGGAGTTGGCTTGGGACAGCAATAGCTGTTGGTATCAAGACAGTCTGCAGTATCCATTTTATATGGATTCTTCATTGCCCTTGAATACCTCCAAAACCCATAAAATCTATTTCGTGTTCCACCTTCTGTGGTTACACGATGGTGCTATCCTCTCTCAGATGTGCTCCTTGTCCTCTTAACACAGGTGTTCAGGATTCCTCAGCTAAGTACTGTAATTTGCCCAGTATAAGCAGGAAACTGAGGACCGGCATGAAGGCACAGTGTGCTCCATGGCATGGTGGATCTGCTGTGAGACTCACTGGTCAGCAACAAAGGCTAATCAAAAGCATTTTCCTGAGTGCATCAATCAATTTCACTGCATCCTATTAAATACTAGACCAAAAATAAAAGCTTTGGTCTACAACTTCAAAGCTCTGTGGCCCAAGTCATACTTAATCTAATACAGGCCCAAAATAAGAGACAGAAAACTAATATTTATGCCGGAAATATAACATGCTGTGGGGTTTGCTTCTCTAGTGTAAAGTAACTTTTTCCAGAGCCCAAATTTTATCTTCTGATGGAAGTTACCTCCAATAAAAAAAAAAAAAAAAAAAGAAACAAAGGCAAGGCTAGTATACTTCTTTTCATTAAAATGAGCAGGCCATCTCTCAACATTTGAAACGTGAGGGATCCAAAGTCTTTGGCCTGCTTTGCCTCCTGCAGAGCCAGTGTTTGCTGAAATGGGGGAACTGTCTCCCTTCAGAGTCTCAGCTGTGATGGATCTTTCTCTGTGTCCAGCTTCAAACACTGATGCCTCAAAAGACTGGTCTTCCTCTTAATTTGATGCAGAACTCTTAAAAATAGGTCCTGTAGCATTTTATTTTCAGATGGTGTAGTGGGCTATAGGTGGATTGTTTCCCTTCATGCAGTTCTCTAAATCTGTGCTAAGAAAAACGAACATTATTTAGATTGTAAGCTCTTTGGGAGGAAACAGTGGATCTTTAAGGGTTTTTAAGTCTGTGTCCATAGAATCAGGTAGGTCTGATGAGCTCAAGGTATAACATCTGTGAGTAACCTGGTAAAAAGACTAAATTGTATAACTGATATGCCCGATACCCTACCAAACTCCCTTATGATAAGCCTATCCCAAAGTATTGCATAGCCTTGTAATAAAGGTGGGTTTGAGTATGTTGAGAATGGATGAAAGCATGGAAAGACTAAAATGAGGAAAACCAAAACCACTATGGATGTTTAAGGCAGAAAAAAAATCAAAAGAGATCACATACATAGGCAAAACTTTTTTTCACGAGGATCCACAACGAATAATCAATAATGTTGATTGAGAATGAAACAGGCAGCAAGCCTAAACAGGGTAAAGCTGGCCTATGGCAACTGTTGGAAGAAGATATCACTGAGACCAGGCCTCTGTTAAGATTGCCAGAAAAAAAGACTTTTCTGTTCTGCATTGCTTTCTTACTGTTATTAAAAAGAAAATGTTTATACGTGGAGCTGCTGTATGCTATCTAACCTTGCCCCAGGGTGAGCACAAGTTACTTTTGTCTTCTTTTACGTCAGCTGGGGTTTAAGTTGAAGCCTTCACAATGTACTAGTTAAGAGTTAGAGAACTTATGCTTCCCCACAGATGTCTTGGACATCCACGGTCTAGTCAGTGCTTTTGGCTATTTGAGCTGAAATATTTTGTAATGTAACTCCTTGGTACACTACATGAAAAATCTGTATACCTAATGGAGTAACAGCTGGTTAACAGCCACCTTAAAAGATCAGATGCCATTGAAAAAAAAGAAACAAACCAACTAAAAAGAAACATTTATAAAGGGTAAAGAAGAAATTGTTGCTTGTAAGATTTGAGGAAGATAGGCAAAATAGCAAGTAAAAGATGATGAAGATTGAATAAAATCAGACTGCTGTGCACACTGTATCCCTTCCCAAACAGGGTAGAACAAAACCACACAATTACATATTTGCAGGTAACTTTCACAGAACATGTGTGACTATCTTGTTGGATTTCCATGTACTTTATGGCTTCCTTCATTGAAGCTGCAATCTGCTGGTTGCCCAAACCTACTGAATCAGCAGTCGCCGTGAACATGGTGAACAATGTTGTTTCGTGCTGTAGCCGTATCTTCCCTGGAGTCACTGCTATCAGACACAACATACTGAGCCACTGCCAGCACAAGCCTGATGCTTCATTATTCTTAAGTCTCCAGTTTCATTGCAGTTGAAACAACCCTTTACTCATGATCAGACAATTCTTAAAAAGCAATAGGAACTGCTAAAAGAAGAGCTTCCATGATTGCAAGGGTTCTTGCCAGGCGTCTTCTACTAACAATTTCTACTTGTTATTTGAAGCTATTTTTGCTACAGAGCTGTCAGGAACGGGTTGTTTGTGCATTAGCAGTGCACTGTAATTACAAGGCCTAGAAACAGCACTTAGAAATGAACAGAAAAATTTGACAAACCAGCATAATAAACCCCTGTCCCACTGGTAGCCCAAGACATACAAGCTGATTTCTGAGAGAAAGATGCTGTCTTCAGCCATCAGGTGTGTTGGGGCCAGCGCTGCGATAGGGGCGAGGTCCCCCCTGCTCACAGCAGTGCTAGAGATGGCTTTCATGGCCTGGGGTGCCAGGGACGTGCGGTGTAGAAGGGTATGATTCGTGTTAGAGGAAAAGAAGGTTGTTCCCATTACCAAATGGGGCAAGGAAACTGAAAAACAGGATGAAGACCTGTTGTAAATCAGTAACTGGGTAAAATTGCCTAACCTAATTGACAGCCTAACAAACTCAGCCTAAATGGACCATCCGGAGGACACAATAACTCAAACCTGAATGGACCATCTGGAGAACATGATAACCCAGCATGAATGGATTATCTAGAGGACACAATGAGGAGGACCTCAGCCTTCATCCAAACAACCACCAGAGGGATTCTCAGGACCCCTCCCCTTTGAGATGGAGCAGATAACAAGTTACAATGAGTAACTGGAGCTGGGTTGGACTCCTCTGAAAGAGTTTACATGACTGTTAAGTAGCTATTGCATATGCATAAGTAGAGTTGTATAAGAAGCAAAGGGGTGAGAGAAGAGGTGCGCTTGTTGGTAGAGCTGACGCTCTCCTTGTGCTTGGTGCTGCTTGCTTATTCCACATATAAGAACCTCCTAAAATAAAGCTCTTCTGCTCAAAACCTGTAGCAGTGTCTTAATTTATAACACAGGGAAACCTGGAGGAAGCCAAGAATGGTAAGAAGTGAATCATCAGTGTTTTTCCCTGCCATATGCTTTCTGCTGGAGGCCATGCTCTTCCAAGATCCTTCCACCATCTTTAGTAAATTTAGTTTAGTTCCAGTCTAATGAGGCTTCCTAAAGCACTTTACCACAATTAGCCTTTTCTGTAGAATTATAGAACGGTTTGGGTTGGAAAGGGCCTTATAAATCATCCAGTTCCAACCCCCCTTCCACAGGCAGGGACACCTCCCAGTAAACCCATTTGCTGAAAGCCCTACAGGAGGCTTATTTCCCATCCTGTACCCCCAGTGTATGTGCGTTTGCTTTCCATAAATATACTTAGAACACTCTGAAATGTTTATTTGGACCATTTAGAGGCAGGGACTTCTACAAGAAGATGGAATGAAGGGAAGGCACAGGCCTGTGGTACGTATGCAGCCAGCCTCCTCCCCGCTCCCTCAGGAGAGCCGAGGGGCAGCGCCGTGGGACCGCGGAAAGAGGCCTACTTGAACGCTGTCCCTGCTTTGTCACGGTTTGTCACTGGGCTGGGGAGCAGAAAGGCGAAGTTTCGCGACCCCACACAGGCGCCCACGCAGAGGCAACGACCATTTTACCAGCGGGCCTCGCGGGGGGCTGGGCCACCGCCATTTCCGCGGGGCGGAGCTGGGCCGAGCCGCGGCGGGCGATGGCGGAGGAGGTGGGAGCGCTNGAGCCCTACCCCTCTGGGTGTCTGCAGCTCGGTGGGCCGCTGGTTCCTGCTGTGAAGTCTCTGCCCTTCCTCAGGGGCTCTTCCTCTGGGGCCCGGGGCCGGTGGGGGTGTCCTGTCCCTTCTCCCGTCCATTCATTAGGGGGGTCGTGGGGAGGCGGCAGGCTGTTTGCGTCCCTGCGCTTGGCCTAGGGCAGGGAGGAAAGCTTTGCCTTTGCTTTTCCCAGTCACAGGTGACAAGAGTTGCCCTTCTAGGCAGGTAGGCTCAGGAGGGTTGTAGATGTGGGAGCAGCTGCTGTGGGGCAGAAAGTCACGGTGAGCCTTGCAGGGCAGCTGGAAACGGATGAGACTTGCCCACGTTGAGGGTGTGTTGGGCTGCAGGTTAATGCCTGCCTGAGGGCAAGGCGTTGGAATGAAGTTGGTGGTTCTAAGGCTAAAGGTGGCCGTGCAGGGGTCCAGCTGCATGACTGGACCTATGGTAATGGTTTCTGTTCTCCTGGAAGGTGTGAGGCAGTGTATGTGAAGGACAAGGGAGTACATAGTGAAGCTCGTACTTGCTTGTCCTAGCGGTGGTGGTTTGAAGGTTATAAGACCTAGGAAAGAAGAAATCAAAAATTTGGGCTTGGCATAAAATTTTTCCATTTTGTTTTTAAATTCCCAGTACTATTTTAGTTAATTAAACACACATTTAAAACTTGGAGGTGGGGTGGGGGGAAGATGTACTTCCAGATATTCTCTTGTGGTCCTTGTGCATACAGGAGACCTTCTATAGGGGTTCATACCAGTTTTTCTAGGAAGAGAGGAGGACCTTTGCAAATTTCAGGCTTACATGCTGAAGCTTTCTCTGCCTGTTTGTTGCTATTCTCCCCAAAACTTCTGCCCCTATGTTTGACAGAGGAGTAGATATTCCGTAAAATTAACAGATTTTGTGGGTGCAAGTGGGCTCAAAGACAGACACTGTAATTACCCTTCCAAAAGGACCAGGTTGTAGTGCTAGCTTACATCCTATAGGACATGACACAATGGATCTGAGAGCAATTTGGCAATCAATTTCCAGTTGTAGTAAATGCTGCCATTGGTGCTGTTGAACCAGAAGACACAACCCAATGGGTGCTTGGTATTTAAGGTTGTGACAGTGACAATTCTTTTGTTATTAAGGGGTTTTTTCAGTGCTTGTGGTAAAAATATGAGTTCTAGTATTCTGTACTTCAGAACCAAATAAGGTGAAGCAAATGATGCCCCAACTACGAGACCAGGGTGTGGAGTTTGTGAGACTTGAATTCAGCTGTGTGCTTTACTTGAGACTTACACTGCTTTTGACCAGACAAACCAATTACTTTGTTTTCATTATTAATTTATAAAAGGAAGAGCATACTGTATTACCAGGAATTTATGAAGATAAATACTTTAAAGGCTTTTTAGGTACTCTGCCTAGAGGAGTGGAATAGTGTAAGTACCTAAAGCATAGAATTGCAATTGCATCTGGGTTGTTCTCATAATTCCTGTCTAATTTAATGATTTTTGGAGCACTAGTCTTTTGGACAGGGTTACGTTAATGTTTTTACACTGTTCACTAAGAAGTTCGCTTGTACAGTTTCTGTTTTTAACAATCAAGTACTTAAAGGTTACAAGGAGTGACAGTAATCTTCCTTGTGGAGTTCTAACTCTTAGTTTTGACTTACTGAGAAATCGTGCATGTCTTCCTTGTCAGAGGGCTAGGCTGTTGTATGCTTTGCCTGTGCTTCCTCTGGTATTCTTGCAGAATACTTGATGCTGAAATCAAGGACAGGTAGCAGCAGCAAATTGTGAAGATCCTGTATTCAGCAACAAAAAAGGGAACAGAAGTTTTTGGAATATACACAGAGCAGTTATGAATGAATGTCAAGGCCTTGGGGCCAATAGAAGTTATTTTTTCACCTAAAAGATCCTAAACAGGTTCCGTGTTAATTTTAAAAACTAACACTTACAGATTATGAAAAATTTTATGGAAGGAAAATATTTTCCCTTTTTTTTCCCCTCTTCAAAAATACCTTTCAAATACTTGTAGCTGCTATTTTTATCTGTTTGTAAATCTTTGATCTACCACTGGGTAGACTGTTTTTTAAAAAAATGCTTTTAAGCATTGCTGTGTAACGGTTACCTGAAGTCATTCTTGACTGATTCCATAATGTTAAACACATCCTGCTGTACTCAGGGGTTTAAAGATTTTTTTATTAATTTTTTTTATTATTTTTTTTTTGTGCAGAAGGGTGATTTTAATTGAAATTCATTTGTAGCATGCTCAAATTGCAATGATGTACAAATGCTTAAGCACAGGAGACCCATTTAAATTTTCCCTGAAGAGAATCTTGCTGTACCAAAAAAGCCCTTAAGTCATTCCTTCCTTGTTTGTTAGGAGTAATTTTTGCTTGTTTGGTTAGATTTTCCTTTTCTGTTGCAGGAAGAGAGGAGTTGTAGGCAGAAACATCTGGCTTGAGCACATTCATTTTCTTTCATAGTGTGCAAAAGAAATTTTGGAGGCCTGTCTCCTTGCTGATACATAAAAATCCACATCCACTTTGGCATTTGCAATGAGGACAGGCACTTTCTTGCATATTCCACGTTTGCTCTGCTAGGACAGGCATGATCTTCATTGGTGTTCATCCACTGTGAGGCCATAGAGTGCGTATCTGGTATCTATTGTAATAATTTGATGGTATTGTTTACATGGCTTGGTTTATGGATGCATGACTGCTTACGAAGGGCAGGTAGAATTTCTAGTTGTGCAAATGTGTAGATATTTAAGGGAGCAGCAGAACACAGGTAATACTGGATCATCTACTAATGTTTGATCAAGAAATTTTTGAGTTCTCTTTCAGGAAAAGTTTTCTGTGTGAACATATTCTGTTTAATGAGACTTTCCATTTCATCCCACCCCTCTTTCTTCTTTTAGGAGGCACTTCTCAACCTTATGTCTTGGATACTAATTTTCCTGTTTGATCTTGAGTAAATGTCAAGTCTGTTTTAAGATTCAAGGAAGCTGCATCTGGGTTTCCCTTTTTCTGACTCTGATCAGAAGTATTAGATGAGCAAATTTATTGAGCTTCTCTATAGCACTGCCATAAGCGCTCTTTGGTGTGGCTTTGTTTCACCAGCATGTAGCATTAAAGCTGAGTTAGCAATGTTTGTAATGTGTTGCCCTTATCTGCTTTTAAAGAGAAAACATAAAATCGGGGGAGAGGGAGCGTGTAAATAGGTGTAGTTTGGAAACATTTTGTGTATCTGTGTGACAGATCATCTGCAGATGTGTGCATTGGTTCTGGGGAGTTTGATACAACAGCTTTCTTACCCATTCATATAGTATCTGTCTATGTGCTTATGGTTTTGTACTGTTGTTTTCTTAGGTCTTGATAACCTAAGAAGTGGCATGGTATATTATTTTTTTTTTCATTTGTGTAGTTTTCTGTTAAAGTAGACAGAGTTGACTTTCTCCCGTGGTTTTGATTAGCATAATTCAAATGATACCAGTGCTGACATGGGTGTTCTTTGTGACTCCCTCCCTCATGAAATTTGTAGCAGGCTATTTTATAACGGAGCTTTTGATACCTCCTCTTTCTGAAACATCGAGTGCTAGACATCTGTTTGTTAATTAAATCAATTTCTGATTCTTAAACCAACATGCAATTTCTGATTCTTAAACCAACATGCAGTGTCACCTATAATCACACTAGTGTATGCAGTAGGGAGTTTTGTTTGGTTGGATTTTGGATTCCACAGAGCTGTTGGAAGGTTGTAGGCATGCTAAGGTGACAAAGTTCCTTCACAACCACTTTTATGAAAAAGCTGGTGGGACCACTGTGTGTATATATTTTGCTTTTTCTACTGGAAAGACCTTGTATACTACAGATAGTTATGAATTGATGCAGAAACCTCTTTGGGTTACAGTAAGAAGTGTAACTGTCATAAAAGGATGTTTTTTGATAGCGGCACTGTTCTGGGTTGGGTTTTTGTTTTGTTTTATTTTGGTTTTGGTTCACTGCAAATTTATTTATTTCAGAGAAATAGCAGAAGAAAGTGTATTTCGGAATCTCCTGGAAATCCTGATGAATGCCTCAAGAGAGATTGAGCAAGTCTACAAGGACTCCTGTGAATTGGTGGACCGAGACACCTGCTTGCTGCTCATAGCAGAATGTTTCAGATGCCTGAGGAATGCCTGTGTTGAGTGTGCCAAGAATCAAGATGTCATGAGGTATAGTTATGATCTGTTTTAACCCATACAAAAATAAAACCTTCTGATACTTGTGAGGTTTTATGTAGAGATTCTTATTTTACACTGCTGTGTTAGTTGATTTATTAACTGATATTTCCTGCTTGATGTGATCACTTGAAATGAAGTATGCAAGGAACAAAAATAGCTGACCTACTTGTGGGTCAGAGTCTGAGGCACTACTGAATAATAGAGCAAAGTGTTTATGTCCTTAGTGTGAGTTGATTGTGCAAATGATGTAAGTAAGCCTTTTGAGGTCTGACTGTAGAACTATTCCTTTTTCTCTTTCATTTCTGTAATTTTTTTGATAACTTAATGAATAAGTAAATACTCTTAGTAACAGGATTAGTATGGTTTTATTTAAGGTACGTGTAGATCTGTCTGGCACTCATGGCAAAGTACAGCATGTCAAATGGTGCCTATCAACCCTGATACGTGTACAGGTAAACTGATATTCATGGTTAATAAGAAGTCAGTATGGCTCCTTAAGTTGTTTAGCATCTGTTGCAACACTGAAGGTCTGGGACGCAGCTATTTGGAGCTATGGATAACGTGGTCATCTACCTGCTGTTTTTTTTAAAAACAAACAAAAAAACCCAAACAAAACCCTGAACCCAGTCAACCAAAAAACGCCCCCAGCCTCACCCCCAAAACCGCCCAACCTGTCACAGGTTTGTTAGATTGTGAAGAATTGTCGAGGAATACAGGCTTAAAATTTGGTTTCTTGGGTCTGGTCAGATTTGGTTTATTTAACTAATTATATATTTGACACGGGATAAAGTTGCAATTTCTATGCTGGGGCAGAGTTTTGTTAATGGCACAAAAGTTACAGGACTTCAGGACTTAAAATCATAGAATCATATAGGTTGGAAGAGACCCCCGGGATCATCAAGTCCAACCATCAGCCCTACTCTACAAGTTCTCCCCTACNAAGGTGTGGCCTCACCAGTGCTGAGTAGAGGGGGAAACACTTCTCATGGAAAGCATTAGTTTTAGAATAAGGTAAATCTAAATTCAGGTTCTTAACTTTCTGGCAGTGCTAGCACTTGTGATAGTGTTGTGGGTCAAGGAACTGATCTGGCATGAAAATGTATATGCTTGTTTATTCATTTTTGTTGTGTAGATATTCAGAACCCAGACTGGCTTCCTTATTTTAAGTTATTGTTCTATAGTTGCTCATGTTAACAAAAAAGGGGGAAGCGGAATTGCGTGGCTGGGAGTCGGTAGGATTGCCCTTTTCAGCAGCATGACAAATAGGGCCTGATTACAGATACCTGAATTCTGTCAGAAAGTAAAAGCTAGTTTTTACTTTCTACTGGAATGCAGATATGCAGCCTGCTTCTGAACAAAAATGTGCTCTGCACTGGTTATACCGGTGCTGCATACTTGCCCTCACTAGGCAGTTAGCATAGCCTTGTGCAGTTAGAAAGCTGGATGCTAATAATTATACTTTCCTTTAGACTGCAGGAGGGGAAAGGCCTGTGTGGACAGAAAGCTCTGACCCTGTTTCTAACAATGAAGGGGTGGGGTCACTTGTCAGGTACTGTTTTGGCTTTGTAGCTGCATAAGAATTTATGCTTCTTTTAATACTACACTGGGTGCTTTGAGCCTGCTGCACATTAGCCAGGTTTGTGTTGATTGTAAATGGTTGCAAAAGCACAACTTGGTTAGGAATTAAATGTTCTGAATAGTCAACAGTTGTGAAGGGAAGGAAAACTATGCACCTTTCATGTTGATATGGAGAGTGAAACATTCAGGTATTCCAAAAATCCCTCAAAACTGCGAATTTTTTGATCAAAATCGAAACCACTTGTTTCTAGGAAGGAATACAAAGATTGTAAATATGTGGATTGTCTAACAGCTTTTAAATTATTGGGAAACAATTGGTTTATTCCTGCCAGGGTCAGTTTCTCTGCTTTGTGTGCTGTTAAGAAATTTGGAGTCTGGAGGAATGGGAAACGTTTTGATTTTAATAAATTGTATGTATTCCAGTGTGCACGTGTGTATTATATATTTATAAATGCATCTTTGATTTCTTTTCTGTGTTAGAACTCGATGAGAAGGAGTACATGTTTGTCTAGAAAAATCTGTAGACGACAATTATTCAGCATTCATATGTGGTGATATGGTGTATTTTTAAGTGCATGAGTGTGGAGGTTTGGTAGAGAAGGTCTACCTTGTTAAGTTTCAGCCATTCTGCCTTGGCTCATCTCTTCTCAAAAGACCTTAAATAATAAAGTACAAACGAGTTAAAAGCTGAGAAGTTCCTCTGCTTATACCAAATTCTTTCACTTCTGTTTCTTATTCCTGTTGCATGCACATCCTGGCATGTGTGTTAATCTACCTCCAGGGTTGCTGATCTTTGCCAGTAGAACTATTTCGATGTTTTTCATTCCAAATGGCTTTATTTCATTGGTTTATCTTCACTATCACCATGTTCTTCCATGTCTGGAAGCACTGGATGTCAGTTTGTATGGCACTTTCAGCTGTCTGACCTAGTGGAAGTTGTCCTTGCCTCCTGGCTGGGAGATTGAAGCAGAAGATCTTTAAAGGTCTGTTCCAACCCAAACCTTTCCGAGATTCTACCTATGATTCCTTCTCACTGAAGAAAGGATAAATTATTACCTTTCCTGCTTCCCTCTGAGAGTTTTATATGTTTCCCTTTGAACTGGCAATCACAAAATGGTAGAGGTTGGGAGTGACCTCTAGAGATCATCTCTTCCAACTCCTCTGCCAAAGCAGGTTCACCCAGAGCAGGTTGCACAGGATGGTGTCCAGGTGGGTTTTGAGTATTTCCAGACAAGGAGACTCCACAACCTCTCTGGGCAGCCTGTTCCAGTGCTCTGTCACCCTCAAAGTAAAGAAGTTTTTCCTCATGTTCGGATGGAAAAATAAACTGTATAAGGACAGCCAGTAATTGCTTTGTTGGTATTTAAAATTACTGGTTTATTACTAAGTAATGCTTTCCCAGTTTTCCCTGAGCACTTGAACTTCAAACAAAGCAAAGCTTTTGCATAAATAAAGCCATTTAAATTACAGGAATAACCTGCTAATTTTTAACATCTGATTTAGAAAAATAGCAAAAAGAGAGGAAGGGGTATTTAGCTCTGAAGAGACTGTCTAAAATTGTTAATATGCAGGTGGATGCAGTAAACCTGTTCCATTTGCTTCTGACAGCAGTAGTGTGGCTACTGATAGTCACAGTTATGTAGGAGAAACCACGTTTTATTTCAGAGTGGCTGAAGAGGTTGAAGACTTGCTGTTAACTTCCATCGAAAAACTTTTCTTAAAGTATGTATATGTATTTCATATCAAGTGGCTTATTTATTTATTTTTGTTCTGATTTAATGATAGGCACTTGGGTCTCATCTCTACATCTGTTGATTTGATCAAATTGCTTCATGGGATAGAAGTCAAAGAAGAATTGTTATTAATTGGTAAGGCTGTGTGTTTTGTTAAATACAGAGTGTGCACAATATTTTTTTACATGGGGAGTCCTCTGGTGATATGATGGCACCTTACTGATGCATTTTTTTTAATAAATAAGCTTAATTGCTTCTTGAATTACAGCTAAGAATTGGTGAGCCTCCCCTTACGCTGCTTGAAAAAATTCTTGTCCCCTGGTCTGGTCCAATTCTATTCCCGTAATGATTCCCTATAGAATGTTAAAGTAAAGATATGTGGAAAGTTTTCTAAAATTAACCAGGATATTTGAATGGCAAAGAGGAAAAGTTGCTGTAATACCTCCGTTCAAAACACGTTCTGCTGTTTTACTGTCTTTTTATTTGATCTGTGAGCATAGTGAAATGAAAAAATACTTCTTTTTTATTTTGATGGCACTTGAAATAATTTATCTGGTTCCAGGAAACAAATTTTGGCTGTGACTTTTTAAGATTATCTTTTACTTTTCATTTCTGTGCTATGGTTGCTGGCCAGTCAGGGTAATACCTGCCAAGAGTGTTCACGTTTCCTTAATGGATGAGTTTATTCTTTTCTTTTCATGCAGCGAGGAGAAAATCTGACCATCCTGTCCTTCCTCCTTATTGGTGGTTATGGCTACCGATTTCTACCAAACTGATTTCACTGGATATTGAAGCATTTTCAGTAAATCTCTTCACAAGCTGCATTTTGCTGTGTGTGCATGTGGAGCTTAATACAGGGCATTGAACCCCAGTCTTTACTGTCTGTGGTTGCAGGGAGTAGGGAACATTTGGTTTCTTTTGCTACTTTTATTTCTTTTCAATCCCTTTACTTGGATGAGGTTTTTACTGGGTTCCTGTTACTGCTTTTCTATCATTTTGTGAAAGCAATTGAAACTACTGTCATACAGTAACTTGCCCTCAGACACCCTTACGAAGCTGGGAAAGAGCAGTGAAGTCTGAGTTACTGGTTTTTAACTTCTGCTGCTATACTTGGCTCAAAATGAAGCCTTTCAGGCATGTGATGGTATTATGCTTAAGCTGTGTTCACTCCTTCACCTATTGTTGGAATCCTTCTTCCAGGGAAGGGTGACTGATGCTAGCACAGTCCTTCAGTGTGGGAGGACCAGAACTAAACCCTGTAGGTGGCAAAAAGAGGACTTGCTCCGTGACCATAAAGAGGAGGAACGGATAGCACACAGGAGTGACTCTCAAGCTGTGTCACAGAGTTGGACAGGGAGGACTGGCATGGAGGGCAAGAATGTATTGCCCCATGGTTGTGAACCCCTTTGTAGATCAGTAAGAGAAAAGGAAAAGCGATGGAACCTGACATTATCTGTACTAGAGTCTGTGACAGAAGTAGGCTTGAAAAGGCTTTCCTGAGGCAGTGCACTTTTCACCCGCAGCTTATTCAAACCATCAGGATTGTGTTGTGAGAATCCATCTTTCAGTGGTGCCTCCCAGCATCTGCAAGAGAGTTGACCAGGGTGTACCTGTTGTTGGTTACATGCAAGGCCCAAGGTTTCCCTTTCAGTCCTGTGGCTCCTGATCCCCTCCTTGACGGGTTATCATATTGCATGTATGCTGTTCTCTAGCTGCTGGGATCTGAAGAATCAGCAGAGAATGTTACTCAGCAAAAAAGAGAAGAGGGGGTGGAACCCATTAACTTGACAGACTGCTTCATACTCCTTTTCCTAGCCAGAGGATGTTATCAAATCTCTTTTTATTGCCATTGAAAATTAAGGCAGCATCGACCAGAAAGTTTTTAACAATATTTCAGTCCAAAGTGCTTTGTCACTGTTACTCAATGTAGTCATTCAACAAATGAGTTTGAGTTATAACTAAAATTTCATGTGTTGATCCGGGATAGATGCTTTGTTTGATACTGTATGTAGTATTGACCTCATCAGGAAGCATCTGTGATGACTGTGGTTTAGGTATTCCATACTACCATATGGTATACAACAAAAAATTCTAGACAGGCAAAGTGATGCTAATTCCTTGCTGAGTGATCTGATGAACTTTGTGCCTAGAGCACCAGCTCCTTCTGCAAGGATGTACCTCAGAAATTGTTACATTCAACTGTGGATCATTAGTCATACTTTAAAAAGTGAGGCAAATTGCTAAATTGGACTTGGCTAGCTCTGTTGAAAGAAAAGAAGCCCATGAAATTAATAAATGTTAGCAGGCTTATGAACTACATTTCTTCTTCGTGGTTCTCCTCATGTTTCATACAAGAGATCAGGTCACGGGACTAAAGTAACATGTATATTTTTTTTCTAGATAATTAGGTGTTAAGTGGAATATTTCAAGTTGTTCTTTTGGGTATGTGTCCTGCTTCATCTTTTAAATGACTGTTTGGATTTGATGATTCCTGTAGGTGCCTGCTTATATCCTTAAGGTATTTTAAATATCTTCATGTCTCTTCCATAGCAACAAAGTAAAGGATAAAAAGCTAACATTGTATTGCAGAGTGAACAATAATAAATAATGTTCTAGTACGTGTCCTGGTGAAAAATTCCCAGGGCAAATCAATGTAGGCTAAATAAATTAGAAGTTCCAACATTACTATATATATGAAGATGAGAGATTGAAACCTGTTTATGCAGGCTGAAAAATTACTTTAACCTGTTATGTGTTGTGTTTTCACTCTTTTATCTGTTGGTGGCTGTTAAGACTGGTAAGTCTCAGAATCGTGTGGTAATTTTTTGAAAATAAGTTTAGTGTAGTACAGTTTGTAATAGACAAAACCAGAAATGAAATAAAAGTGCATATTCTCTGCCCACTACTGTTACCAGTGTGGTGGTTCTAAGGGAGGGTATGAACTGCCTGTTGTAACAATATATTGGAGTGATCATAGGAGACAAAAAGGAGGTGCTCTGCAAATTGGTGTCATTAAAAGCTGTTGCTAAGACCCATTGAATTAAATCCAGACTCTTTTGCATCTTCTCTGCTAGGAGAAATATTTTAAAAAGTAGTTTATCTTAGGCCTAAGTGTTAATGGTTAATCTGGGGCTCCTCACTTTATTATATTTACTGAAATAACTCTACTGCAAGTTTTCAGCATGTTTGTTGTTTGTTTGTTTGGTTTTTTTTTTTTTTTAATGCTATAAAAAGTTGGTTAAATTCCTGTATGCTTGTAATGTACGAAATAGAAAAAGCAGTTGTTTTGAGTAACTGATATGCCACTAAGGCAATGGGCCAGGAAACCTGAGGGTGAGTTAGTATGTCTGTCCTGGAATAGATCTTTAAGGCTTCAGATAGGTTTAAAAATAACTAGCTAGTTCATACATATGGCATATAAAGATTCTCCAACCCCACATGCAAGCCAGCCATCCCTGTAATAATACTGTTTTTAATGGATACATTAAAAGTATGTTTTAGACCTTTTCCGTATGGTGTTGCTACAGGTAGCTGTTCCTGCTCTTCCTTCTTTCTTCTGTCCCAAGTTAGTTTTAGTCGTATTCCATAGCCTAGTTTCTCTTCTTGTAATTGCTTACAACACGTAGTAGTAATTTGTCTGGAACAGTTCTTATTCTGTAGTACATAGAGAAGGGAACCTTAGAGGAGCTACACAGCTAGATAAGCACAGGGGGAGGATGGGCAGTGATGTTTAGCAAGTGTTTAACAATTCTTAGTTCTTCTGGGCTGCATTAAGACTGATTTGTGTCAGATCAGTCACACGTACTTGTAAACGTGCTGTTTTCTTATTGCTCCAGCACTCTTCTCTCTTCTCTGCAACTTTCCAGTCAAGTAGAGAAAAATTCAAGGGTTATACTTCTTGGATGAAAACTGGACTTTGCCTCAGTGTTCTTAAAACAATACCTGCTGGAAGTGGGTGTAAGGAGGTGCTTAACCTTTTAGGCTATGGAGCTTGGATATTCCTGGTGGGAAGACAGAGAAGATGACAAATGCTGCGCCCCTCTCGCCAATTCTGAAGATGCAGGAAATGCTGTGTCCAAGAAGGTCCATTACATTTCTTTGTTAACTGATTTGAGGCTGCAGTCTTCCAACAAATAGCTAAGAAGATACTCAAATTTTTACTTTGAGTCTTAGGAAAAAAAGCACTTAAGTCTCTGCAGAATATGGATTTAATGAGATTTTCATAATACACCATCCACATTCTTTTTGTCTTGGTTATTTTTTTTTAATTTAGAATAAAGCCTCATCATAGCAAGCTTTTATTTTTTTCCTGCTGTGGGTACAAAGACCAAGAACACTTGCCAGAGGAGCAGGCTGATGAAGCTGCCAGATGAACTTTAACTGAACTTAAAGCAGACCCAGATCTCTTAAGAGCTAAGAAGCAGTTCAGTATGTTAGGGATTGCAGCAGACATAGGAAATATCCTTGTCAGAAGCCCAAGTAGAAAATCTCCTTCACTTCATAGCATGTGTCTTGGTTTGGTTGTGAGGCTGGGGTTTTAGTTTTCCTTTTTCCTATGGCAAATCTTAAGCTTTCCAGCAGAATCTAACAGACTTTTGGGAAGGTCCATTGGGGTTTGTTGAGATGATGTATCGTTAGATTCTGAAGTGTGAGATCTGGATTTAGGATCTATCTCTGAAATCTGGAAAAGACAGATAGCTTTGTTTCTCCTTAATAAATTGCAGTGAGGGCATGCCTGTTCTGAAGCAAGCTTATGTTCAATAGGTTGTCCCATTTGATCTTCACCATGATATCCACCCCATCCTGGACAGAAGGAGCTTTAATCTTTTTGTTTGTACGTAGATCTTCTCAAACCTTTCACAGCTTTAAGGTATCGCTGATGCAGGAGAATGTGCTTTGAATTCCAGCAGAATTGCTTAAAAAGTATGTATCTGCCGAAATACTTTTATCCTCTAGCATAAAAAGGCACTGAGTGCCTGGTAGTTGCCCTGAATGGGACAATTCGTTGTGCAAGCTCTCCGAATGAGGCGGTTGTCCTCTGTGAGCAGAACTGAGTGCAACTGCACCCTATCAGCCGCAGAGCAATATTGCAGTTTGTGTGTGCCTGAGAGAGGTGCTCTGAGCATCACATCAGCATTCCCCAGTGCCAGGCTGCTGGTGGTACTTGAGCTAGCTTTAAACCAAAAGGTATTGTTGTGGTGTTGTGCTGTGCTCTGCAAGTTTTCGGGGTTTTAACCAACCAGGGGGATCTACATAAACATGCATTAGTGGGACAACAGTAACAGCAGATGTTAACGACGTGAGTACTGCAGGAGAGTCCAGATGTGCTGGTTGTTGTACAAAGGTTTACGTTTTTCGCTGCTCTTAATGTTATGAAGTCCAGAAAGGTTGGGCGAATTATGGTGGATGGTAAGTGTGAATCCTTGAGCAGGAATTTGACTTTGCTTTCAATTTTCTGAGAATTGTTCAGGTGTAGTTAAACTGCTCCAGATACTCTATTCGGAACAGAATTTAAAACATTCTTTTAAAAGCAGTGATGAAAGATGACTATGTAGATATATTTTTTTTTAATATTGTGCTTATTATAACGTGAACATTTTCTGGTAGGATGTTCAGCAACATGAATATCGTATGTCTAACACCTGTTCACACCTCCTTTCTTGAGGGAGGATGTGTGGGAAAATATGAGCTATCTTGTTTTAAACATTTTGAAAGTACTCCAAATGCCATGTAATTACAAAGAAGGTATAAAGAGATGTTTCTTGCTTTGAGCAGAAGAGGAAAAATCCTGTGATGATACTTGGGTAAAGATGACCACAATGAATCCGAAACTTCTTCAATGCCTTTTCCCTTCTGCCTGCCAGCAGACTTAAGGTTCAGCTTCTTTCATACAGTCAGTGTTCTTTAGGTACTCGAGCTGATTTGGATCTGATCAGCTATTGTGCGTATTTTCTTTTAGTTAATGGAAAAACAATTGCTTTTGACCCATTTCTGCCCTATGGCTTCATCGTAGGAGGTGAAGGAAGAAAGTGCATTGGAAACTGCTTTTTAATCTGACAGTGTGGAAGCAAAGTGCTGTGCAGAAGAAATGGCAATAAGTACCTTGGAATTCAGAACTGGGTAAAAACAAGAATAACATTGCTCCTCCATAGAGATTAAAAAAAAAAAAAAAAAATGAAAAAAGAAAGCATAAGGGTGTGTGTGAGATTAAAAAATAAGAGGTAAGGAACCTCGGCTATATATAGCTTCCAGAGATACTGTTTCTTGCGAAAGGCAGATGCAATGGAATCACAGAATCTCAGGGATTGGAAGGGACCTTGAAAGCTCATCTAGTCCAATCCCCCTGCTGGAGCAGGAACACCACCTAGATCAGGTCACACAGGAACACGTCCAGGAGAGTTTTGAATGTCTCCAGAGAAGGAGACTCCACAATGTCCCTGGGCAGCCCCTTCCAGTGTTCAGTCACTCTCACTGTGAAGAAATTTCATTGTGAATCATTTCATTGTTGATGGAAAAAAAAACAAGACAAAAACTTTCTCCTGAGGTGTGCATAAGGAGAATATCACACAATTGAGGAAAGAATGATACTTGATTTTTTTTGTGAACTCTTGAAGGTGAAGGCATGCTGTGTTAAAAAGCCACTGAACCATAAGATGTAGGAGTTCATCTAGTACCAAAGAAATGGTGTTGACATTTCCTTGTAAGAGATCCCCGAAAAGAAATGAGGCAGAGATCAGAAATTCACAGGAGCTGCATTCAGTAGCTTACCCCTTGTAAAAAGTTGTTAATTCAAAGTAATTTTCAAAGGTTAACAGAAGGGAAGATGTCTGATCACATGTTTTTGGTTTCCTGAAGAAGAATATGAGTAAAACAGGGAGCTTTGAGTTGCTATGTTTGCAAAAGTATTCCTGAGAACAAAAATGAATACCAGTTAAGTGATTCAGATGATTTCTACTCCCTCAAGAGAGGCTAGGAAAAATAAAACTTTCAGTTCTGCCCTCACTCAGTGAAACATAAGATTTTTCTTTGTTCAGACCCGTTCCTAGTTCTGCAGTCAACCATTTGTGAATTGGAATTGTGCTGGAAAACTGAGACTGGCTAATTTTGAGGTTATGGAAAAGCAGGGGGAGGTGACATTCTCAAACCTGCCAAAGAACACTACATTCACAGAATCATGGAATTGTCAGAGTTGGACTAGATGATCTCTAGAGGTCCCTTCCAAGTCCCCTGCTAAAGCAGGATTGCCCAGAGCACATCACTCGGGACAGCATCCAGGCAGGTCTTGAAGGTCTCTAGAGAAGGGGACTCCACAACCCCCCTGGGCAGACTGTTCCAGTGCTCTGTCACCCTCACTGGAAAGACGTTTTTTCTCGTATTTGAATGGAACTTCCTACATTTCAGCTTGAACCCATTGATTTTGCTGTATTCTTTTTTTATATGGGCATCCATGTGTCCCTGACCATGTCTTGATTCTTGTAAATATCTATTTATCTGTTTGCTTTCTCCCCCTAGAAGGCAGTGGCAACACCAGCACTGTTGATTTTGGTCCCATTACAAAGATTCTATCTTGGCAATAGGAAAATGAGCTGTAAATAAATATTCACCCCTTTTCAGGATGCAGCTGAGTGGTATCATTGCAGAACAAGTTAGCTTGAAAATTGGGTCATTTAGGGCTTATGTTCTGTCATACAAGTTTAATTATGGCTGATTTTTGATACTTTCTTCTTTTCTGTACTTTATCATTTGGAATGACTGGACATTCAGTGATGCATTCTAAATAAACGGGAAAGAGAAACGGAGTGGCCAACCCTGGAGTGTAAACAGTCTTAAAAATTGCTAATATTGACCAAGGCAGCCTATCTATTGATGGATGAGAGGCTGGCCATGAGCAGGCAGTGTGCACTTGCAGCCCAGAAGGCCAATCACATCCTGGGCTGCATCAAAAGGTGTGTTGCCAGCAGATCCAGAGGGGTGATTCTGACACTTTGCTCTGCTCTGGTGAGACCTCACCTGGAGGTCTGGAGTCCTCAGTATAGGAGGGACATGGACCTGATGGAATAAGTCCAGAGGAGGGTCACAAAAACAATCAGGGGTTTGGAGCACCTTTGCTCTGAGGACAGGCTGAGGGAGCTGGGGTTGTTCAGCCTGGAGAAAAGGAGGCTCCGGGGAGACCTAAGAGCAGCCTTCCAGTACCTGAAGGGGGCCTACAGGAAGGCTGGGGAGGGTCTGTTTGCAAAGGCCTGCAGTGACAGGATGAGGGGCAATGGCTTCAAGCTTGAGAAGAGCAGATTTAGATTGGATATTAGGAATAAGTTCTTTACTCTGAGGGTGGTGGACCACTGGAACAGGTTACCCAAGGGGGTGGTTGAGGCCCCTTCCCTGGAGATATTCAGGGTGAGGCTTGATGGGGCCCTGGGCAACCTGGTCTAGTTGGTGGTGTCCCTGCTGACTGTGGGGAAGTCAGACTAGGTGACCCTAGAGGTCCCTTCTAGCCTGGACCATTCTATGATCTCTTATCTCTAGTGCTTCTCTTTTATTTTGTTTTTGGTGTCTCAAGTTTTTGTTTTCTTCTTTAAAAAAACTGGCATTCAGCTTCCGCTGCTTGTTGTAATGCTTTAATCGCGTTGCACTGAATGGTTTCAGTTCCAAATTAGTGCTTGTGTAAAAGCAAATATTTTAAACTAAGCCTGAAAAGGGTTGTGAAACAGTGACTTTTTACTAGACAGACATCAGAGCAGAGCAGATAGCCGGAGCTCACCCAATGCATTTGAGAAACCATTGCTAAGCTTTATTGCCTATAAACGGAGGTCTCTTCTGTTGTCTGAACAAGTGTCTCTGCACAGGCTTGGTTATATATATTCGACTGTAAGGTGACTACAGCTGGAGAAGATGTAGCTTTTGAATTGTATCCTGGAGACTCTCAAACACACTGGCTACTAAATTTAAACAACAGGACTAAGGAAGGAAAGCTAATCCTTCCTCTCGTCCCACTTCAGTGCCCACTATATTTACCTCTAGAGGAGAAGGTGTACTGTCCTGTTGGAGATTGTTGTTGGTTTGTTTTTGAGGGTTTTTTTGTGAGCAAATACTGTAAATTATTACACTGCAGTTTTGTTGCATGCTAATTTATGTGGAATTGAGAGAGTAAGTGGTTACAAAGCTTGCACCAGTTTACTTTTTATACAGATTCAAAGCATCATGAACTGTTCATGGGTGACATTTGTCAATTTAAGTTCTTGTTCATGTTAGCTTTTCTTTCAAGGGAGGAAGTGGGAGAGAGCGGTTCCTGAACAGACCTTCAGTCCATGGGGTTAATTCCCAAAAATTGTCATGAAAGGAGCATGTCTCAATTGCTTGGAAGAAAAGGGAATTTAAAAATCTGCACTTTCATTTATTTCTGTATTTGGGTTTTCCTTTTGCTTACTGCTAGCATAATTAAACTACCTATATTTTACAGCTTAAATAAACCAGATGTTAATTTAAACAGACTTTTTTTAGCCATATAAATAAGGGACAGCCCTGATCTTAAGTTGCTAGTTTCCATGTGTGATCTTTGCTTTGTCTGTCTAGGCTTTTTGTAAGGGGGAATTGGTGCCAGTACTTTGCTGCCACTGTTAAAGTAAAAACTATAATTACATTGTCAAAATAATATTTATAGTATTTTCAGGGAATAATTGTGGGAGTGTGACGAATATATTATACTCATCAAACTTTTATGTAAACATAAGCATGAGTTTTTTATTTGAGTTATTGATGTTGTTTTTGGCCTTTGTGTTTTTCTAATCTGTAAAAATAATATTGGGATTTTCATGGTCTTTGTAGCATTTGCAAAGTGTATGCCCTAACAATCAGTTGATACACTATCTGGTAGAAGTAAACTGCTATTTGCACTTGTATTGGGATTTTGGTTTCGTGTTTCCATAGCTTAAGAAAATCCTGTGTTTTTTTTTAGTTTTGCTAGCCCCTAATTATTATAGCTCAGAGCATTTTACTACTTTACCAAACAGGAAAGTTTTAAGTAATTGGTTTGTTCTCGTGGTACCATTTAGGGTTGTTAGGGGTTTGGTTTTTTGGTTCTTTTTGTGTTTAGCTCATTAATTATTTTATTTTATTTTATTTTATTTTATTTTATTTTATTTTATTTTATTTTATTTTATTTTATTTTATTTTATTTTATTTATTTTATTTTATTTTATTTTATTTTTCTTTATTTTTTCATT
>VZTM01025396.1:114539-128650 GCA_013400555.1 Jacana jacana
TTCATGTCCTGAAAGTCTACAAAGAGCAGCTGGAGTCTGAGTGGTCGTATGTATCTTTAGTTTCCTTCCACTGCTCCCCCTCTTAATTAGGTGCTTTCCTAGTGTAAGTCTCTAATAAAATGTCTAGATTTGTGATACTGCTCAGTAATAAATGAAGTTCTATTTGGGAGTTGGTAATTTGGAATAGAGATAATTGGCATGATGTTTTGACTGTTTTGATTGCTGCTGAACTAAGAGTACATTTCTGTTGAGCATATTGACAGGAATTTTAAAATCATGATTTTTTTATTTTTTTTTTTAACAGAATTGTGTTCTAGAATGCAAACTAAATTGTNTTCCCCTGTTAAACAGATCTGTTTTGTAGTGCATCATACTATCATTTTAATACCATAACAGAGGAATATGTTTTGCTTGTGAAACTTGCATGTTTCATTTTCATACTTTAAGAGCACCTAATCAGTAGTTTTATTCCACTGAGCTTCTATATTTTTTGCTAGTGGCCATTCTTGTAATTACTGTTGTCAGTTACTTATTGGAGGAATTTTCAACCCTTCATTAGCAGGGAATATAATAGACAATCAGTTAATTGTTACATGATGCATTCCAATGGGGAAAACCAAGATAGTTTGTATGTGTTTTTTAGCATTCTTCTCACAGTCATGTTTAAGTTAAAAATCTAATTAGGAAGAACTGACAGGGTTTTACTAGTTATTTGGAAAGTCTCTAAACAGACTTAAGATGATTGAATGAAAAGCAAATATAATTTCACAGTTTGCTTTTGTACTGAAAAATTTACTTCAAAATTTGTTTATGGCTGGGCTTTTTCATAACCAGCTCAATTTGCTTAGGACATAAATAATTTTCAGAAAGCAGTTAATGTTGCAGGGTTAGACAATCAGAGTTCTATATCAAAAGTAACAAACTGAGTGTTTAGTTTTGGCATCTGTCAATATAAACACACGTGAAAGATTGCTTTTCGGATAATTATCTTGATTATCCATCATTTTCTTTATTTATGGAAGATACGCTGAGATGTATTTTGACTGAGATGTGAAATCAAGTGGGGTTTAATTGCAGGATAAATGCTGCATCAAAATAAGTGCTGGTGTCCATTTCCCTGATCTTTCTAGTCTGAAGTTTATTCTGTTCATGTTCTGATGAAAATGTCTTAACTCCACTAGAGATGTTTGATGTGGGTGGGAAACAGTCTCTGTCTTGAAATTAAAAAGGGGCAAATTTCTATACAAGACATAAGACCATGATGAAGGAAAGAGATGGATAGAAAAGAGTAATCCTAGTCTTGCCATTAAGCAGTTGTAGAGTGTTTCCCCTCTGATGCCTGTCAGAGCTCCGAGTTCCTCATATAGGGAGTATATAAAAAGGAATTGGAATATCTTCCAGGCATTAAGAAAGTAATACATTTGGTTTTCTTTCATAGTACTTCAACATTGGCTGATTAAGTCTCAAAGCTCATTATCAGTTTTCCCAACTGAATGAAAAATTAATGAGTTGTTAGTATAAGTTTCTTGGCATTTTATATAGTCGGTCTGGAACCGAATTATAAATGGAAGTCTTTCAATAATGTTGGCACTGTTTTCAAGTCAACATTCTTGCATTTGGTAAGTGCATTCAAAAGTGTAACATCTAAACCAAAAAGTGTATTGCAACAGTGCAGTATCAAGCATTGAATAGGTATTGAAACAGCATTACCTTCAAAATGAAAAAGAGAATTCCTTGCTAGAAGATTGATCTTTTACCTATTTCTCCCCCATTTCTTGATCCTCACTTAATTTTTTCTTCTAATGGTGCGTTTCTTGCATCTCCCAACTCAAGAAAAACATTTACTCTTTGGCTCTCCCTCATGTTCATCTGTTCTTATTGTGAGGTAATATTTGTCATGCTGAGGGTAATTTAAGTGGCAGAATATGTTTGTTCTTATTTTCTTGTGAACTTTTCACAGCTCTCCATTGACTAGCCTAAAGTGTTACTCTGTTCTTGTGGTCAGACAGAGCAGGAGGTGTCCAGAAATGGCTTCCTAATGCATACATTGCTGTAAACAGAAAAGTTGAACCTTAAACAGGATTTCTTTTTTTGGCAGAAGTAAAGTAAAAAAAGAAAAAAGCTGAAGATTCTTGTCTTGAATATAAGAACATTTTTTTGACAACGTTAAGTGAAAAGCTGAGCTTTGGGCTTTGGGTCAGTGTTGATCCTGACATATAGTAATGCTGTCTTTTTAGGATAGCTTTTGAAACTGTCTACATTTGCATGTGCCTTATGCCAATAACTGCTATTCTTTCATTAGAGCCTTCTTTTTATAAAACAGGTTTGGATGTTGAATGAATGGCCATTTTCTGCAATTAGGTGTATGAAAGACAGACACGGTGATTGCTGCTCTGAGGATACAGTTAAACTAAATTTGGATTCCGGTGTATTGCTGGGATATTGCTATTGCTGTCCATTTTTATTATTGGATTTAATCTTCCTGGTTTGAACTAATTCTTGGCTCATTACTAAAGTACTGCCCTCCTCTCCCCCCCCCCCCCTCCCACCCCCTGCCATGTTACTTTCTAATACGGAAGAGTATGCGTGGGATACAGTCAGGTAAAAGTGCATAAAAAGATTTCTCTACCTTTTCTTTGGAAGTTCAAGCTAAACTTTGGACGCCTCTCTGGCCGGACTGTAGAAAATATATTTTGTCAGCAGCTCACTGAAAATTTGGAGCCGTGCTTCTTCGGCTCTCACAGTAGTACACGCCACTAGGATTGCTGAAACGAATTTACATAGCCGCGGTATTTGCAACAGGGCCAGTACTGTGTTGTAAAGACTGGGGTCCCTTGCGCCACAGCTCACAAAGTTCAGAGCAACCGTTTTTTAAGTGGCTGTTATGGCGTTATATGGCTGAGCCGAAACACAAACGATTCTTCTTCCAGGAGGTTGTGCTCGCTGCTAGACTCACAGATGACTAGAATGAAAATGTTCTTACTTTTAAAGTTAAAAATATTACTTAATTTTTTGCCTGTGTTTGGTTTTGTTTCTCAGCTGGAGCATCCTGTTTCGTATTACACCAAATAAAAAGTAAAGGCCACGTGTATTTATTCCACTTGGCTGCGCTTTCTTGCTGTCAAATGCTGCTTTTAGGTATTGAAAATCTTTCTTTGAATAACCAGGCAAGTTTTGGTTATGGGCAAAACTTTTATTCATTATTATTTTCTTCCCTTTTCTTTTATTGTGCACTGAAATTTATGACTTAATGTGCCCCTAGTATTCAATGAATTCCACAAATAAACACTTATGATGCTCAAGTTATTTTTGTAGTTGCTGCCATGAACCATTAGGACAGAGAGAGGACATCCAGGACAAATATTTGGATTTGAGGCCATTGGCTGAGCTGTAGTCTTTCCCATGGGGTCCTTCCTACTCCATTTGGCTAGCCCATGTTGGGTTTTCTGCTCTTTTTACCCATCACAGGAGGGCAAGCACATCTTTAAAATCTCTCTCTTTTTTTTTTTTTTTTAATGTGAATTGGCAATTCCTCCTCTGTTCATGGTCCCGCATTCATGTTTAGAGTCCAATCTTCTGTCTCCCAAGCTGGGAAAAGTCCTTAGGGAAAGCTCAGGAGGAACCTCTTTCCAACTGTGATGCCTTTGGCTTCTCCATCCAGTCTCATAGTATTTCTGTAGAGAGATTTTTGTTAGAGGAAATCAGAGATTATTCTGAGCAGTTCCTCAGAGCTCCTCTTTTAGAAGCCGCTGCTGGTAGCAGACCTTTTGCATTTTCTCTTCTGTCTGCCCTAAACTTCCATCCTGGGTAAAGACAGTACACAAGGTATCTTTAAAGGCAGGATGTAACTTTCTGGAATTGTCCTGTCATGTTTGCATACTTCTTGAATTATAAGACATTCGGTAGAAGACAAGGATTTTCTGTTGAGGAAGAGGGGATGTCTGAAGTGTTGGTCTATGCTTCCTGGGAGTGGTGGGTTATGGGACATAAGGCCTCAGTTTAGTCAATGATGGAAAGTCAAGCCATCCACTTTCAAAGCAGCTTTTGAAACAGAGAAGAGCTATCTTGCAAATCAGCATAGTGAGGTTTTGAGATTGTAAGCATTGATGTGTTTTTAGAATGTGTTTGCAGATTGACGGCATAAAAAAAATAGCCTCAGAACTTGCAAGAAAGAGAGGTAACTGTGCTGTGGTGTGCACCTAAGTGTGTCTTCATGAGTGATACACTTTTTATTAAGTATTTTCTGTGATGTGCTGTGAGCTAAGAAATAGCTAATAAATTTAAGAAGGATATCAGTTCTATAAGGAATGCCCTGGTCAAATTTTGTATTCAGGTCATACCTGTGTATCGAGACCAGATGGTCTGAAAGCTCATTTCATAAAGCTTGTGGTTACTTGTAAGCATCAGAAATGCCTCTATCTCTGAAATCTGTGAAGTTGCAGAGTGTAATTCACACATTAAATAAATATTCTCTTGATTTAAGAACTGATATCTCTTTCTGTTTTAGAAGCTTGATCCTTTAAACAGCTCCAAGATTTTTCTACCTTTGCCATCTTTAATGCTAGATGCCGAGTGGCATTTTAAAATAGTATTAATTAACATATATTAGTCAATGTATTTTTAAACTGCCTCTAAACTTCTCGTCAACACAGCTCCTGAACTTGTTTCAGGCTAGCAATTCTGTAATCTGGAATATTAGAAGCTCTTCTGATGTTGCTGCTGCTGGTCTAACTCCCCAAAGCAGTGATCTGAGGAGGCAGGTTGTGTATTTCCAACAGAGGTTCTTGAAAACATTGCCTGACAGGCTGTATACTCCTTTGTTTTGTAGCTGTTGGCTAAAATCTTAGAGCAAGAAGAAACTACAAGTTTTCTGGAATGAAAGCCGTTGAAACTTACCTGTCTTGTCCTGAATGTTTGGATCCGTAGTTGGGCTTGCGAAGTGTGCCCAGAGCTTGCTGCTCTCAGAAGGTTTGAAGGAGTATGAGGTTACAGAATAGACTTCAAAGAGTATGTCTTTGCAAAGACACTGGCTCTGCAGAAACAAGTTAGTTTCTTTGATTTGATTTATTGCATACACTAATTAAGTGATCCTGTCTCCTTGATGATTCTTTGCTGTGCAGTTGTCTTCTAGAAAACGTGTTGTTCGTTACAACATACAGCTACTATCTAGGTTAAGAATTAATACCCCTAACTTTGCTGAAAAACATCCATGCTACTGCAGCCTGGTGCATGAGTGAACGTTCCTGTCCTATCTTTTAGTCCTGAGAACTTGTCCTTCAGTGTAGGCTTCCCCTGTCAGGGGTTGGTTACGATACGTTGCTTCCAGCTTGTTTTGGTCATAATCACAGTTGCAGGCTTAGTATTCTGTTTAAAATACTTCCTTACCTCTGTAATGGTGTGCTCATTTAATTCTTCTGAAGTGTTGATGTACTAAGTTGAACGTATCTTAAACATGTAAGCAGATGTACTTACTCCACAAGCTAATTTTCCTTTCCCAATACTGCCTTCTTTCAAGAGCTGTTGCCTACCAAATGATGCTATCAGGGAACTGGACATATCCTTTCTTTATGTACACTGAAATTCAGTTATTGTCTGTATTTCCTATTTACATTTCCTGTGTATTTCCTATTCACTCATATTTCTATGTGATTGCTACCAAGGTCAGATGAGTCCTCTGTAACAAACACTTTTGCCGCTTTAAGGGAAGAAGAAAGCACAAGTGACATCCCATGTCATATGTGTGGTATGCTGAAAAGGCTTGCAAAAGGTGCCTTTTTCTTTTTTTTCTCTCTTTTTTCTTTCTTTTTTTTTTTTTTTTTTTGGTAAAAGCTTCTTAAAACATGCAGAGAGCTATGCCTTAGGCTCTGGAAAATTACGGAGCCTTTAAAAAGTCATTCCTCTGTGTTTCCCCGCATATCCACTCCCTTTTTGGTTTGTATTAATCAACAGCAGAAAAGTGTGTCACACGGTTTAGAAGCTACTGTATTTAGAAGAGAAACCAGCACAGAATGCCAGATGAGATCTATTTTAGAATATTGAACCTGCAAACATATGTGTTTTGTAAAATAATTAGGAAAAAGTAGTACAAAATTACATTATAATTTATCCTAACCGAGACCAACGTGTATTCTAAAAGCTGTTTATTTTAGAAATACTTTGGTGGTTCCATTAGGGATGAGAGTATAGCTTGTGTCATCAGATTTTCCAAGTGTGTGCACTGGGGCAGTGTAGCTACTATGGAAAGAAAAAACAGGTTGTAGTTTTGATTCCTGAAGAGCAAGGAACAAAAATCCTCCATTTTAAAATAAGAGGCGTAATACGCCTTTTGGTTTCCAGAGAGATGATATTAACAGTGTGGTTAGCTGTTTGGCATTGGAAGTAAGACTTTCTGAACATCCACTTTTTCTTTTTGAAACCACAGCTCGATGATGGCTGTAAAGATTAGGGTGTGGGGCTCCCTCTCCCCATTTTTTGCCTTTGGTTATTTTGTCCTGGCTTATGGAAAGAAGTGTGGACAGAAACTAGTGCTCCTGTGGCAAGGAGTCTCGCCCATGGGCACAGATCTAAAGGCAAAGATGGAGCTCCTTAGTTGCTTAGTTGGTATGTGTGTGGTGGAGAAAGCAGAAATTGTTACCTATTTTTAATTTTATTTTTTTTTTATTCATTTGGGGCTGTCAACTCTGTCTGACTAGGGTGTTCCCCTCCCCCTTCTTTACTCTCCAGAAAGTAACTATTATTTTTAATTCCAGGAAAGTTGGAGTTGTGTTGCAGGTTCCAAGTTCAACTGTAGTTTTAAATAGTACTGACAACTGGAAAAGTTTTCTCCATTTTCTTAATTGTAGAGATCTGAGTGGCTTCTTTCTATTTGCAGTAGCAGTGTATTGGCACAGATTTCTTTCAAAGCCCAACCTCACACATTTATCTTGTCACCTCTTTGTGTACTTTGTGGAGAGGAGGGAGCAGGAAGTGATTATATTGCTAATCATCTAGTTTTTTTCTTGGTAGCTCTTAAGAAGAATATTATTCCAACTTTGTGCATAAGTAAAAATAACTCTTTTTAGTGCCTTTTAAATGTAGCTTAAAAATAGATTGGGAATGTTTACTGAATCGGAGAACTACTACAGATAATCTGAACTCAACCTTCTAGACCTGAGAGCTGACTTGGCAGATGGTATGATGGCATGCATTCACTATGGGTAACGCCTTTTGAAGATGGAAGGATTTTACTGTTCTGCTTGATTCAGATCAGGAAAGGAGTATTGTCATGCTAGATACTTGCAATTGAGCCTTCAATCTGGAAATCGGTTTCTTTTTTCTTTTGACTGAGAAGTGCTGGTGTCTAAATGGGGTGAATGATCTAGTTTTCTAGAGGTTTTTATGACAGCAAATGTGTTCCATTTGTTATTAAAGAGCTTTATACTTGGAACTGTTTTTGTTTTTTAAGTAGTATTGATAGGGTGCTTATATTCTTGTGCAAGGATAAAAATTATTAAAATGTGTTCTCATCCCAAACAGTTCCTCATGAGGCATATTGCTTTTTTAGCATCTTAAAAGGTTGGTGATAAGGCTTTGAAAGGTTAGCTGTCTATATTTTCTTCTTTTTTATGTCAAATTTTGGGTGGTTTGTTACATTTGTTTGCTAAGCTACAGTAAAAATACCTATTTCGTTCTCAGTAAATGTTTTGGATAGAGTGTCATTATTGTAAAATCATGAAAAATGCTTTTAGTTTTGAAAACAGAAGTTTGCTGATCAAGTAGAGAATTGTCATGTCTTTTTCTTCATCCTTCAAAAACATTTGTGGGTTTTTTTTCCTCATTTACTGAGGCCCGAGGACACTGTTCTCTGAACTTGCTAATGGGATCAAATCAACTTAATAGAGAGTGTGACATTTGATGATAAAGTTGATTGCTTACATTCAGCTTTGATTGGAGCAAGCTTAGTGGTCATTTGGAATATACTGNCTGTCAACTCTGTCTGACTAGGGTGTTCCCCTCCCCCTTCTTTACTCTCCAGAAAGTAACTATTATTTTTAATTCCAGGAAAGTTGGAGTTGTGTTGCAGGTTCCAAGTTCAACTGTAGTTTTAAATAGTACTGACAACTGGAAAAGTTTTCTCCATTTTCTTAATTGTAGAGATCTGAGTGGCTTCTTTCTATTTGCAGTAGCAGTGTATTGGCACAGATTTCTTTCAAAGCCCAACCTCACACATTTATCTTGTCACCTCTTTGTGTACTTTGTGGAGAGGAGGGAGCAGGAAGTGATTATATTGCTAATCATCTAGTTTTTTTCTTGGTAGCTCTTAAGAAGAATATTATTCCAACTTTGTGCATAAGTAAAAATAACTCTTTTTAGTGCCTTTTAAATGTAGCTTAAAAATAGATTGGGAATGTTTACTGAATCGGAGAACTACTACAGATAATCTGAACTCAACCTTCTAGACCTGAGAGCTGACTTGGCAGATGGTATGATGGCATGCATTCACTATGGGTAACGCCTTTTGAAGATGGAAGGATTTTACTGTTCTGCTTGATTCAGATCAGGAAAGGAGTATTGTCATGCTAGATACTTGCAATTGAGCCTTCAATCTGGAAATCGGTTTCTTTTTTCTTTTGACTGAGAAGTGCTGGTGTCTAAATGGGGTGAATGATCTAGTTTTCTAGAGGTTTTTATGACAGCAAATGTGTTCCATTTGTTATTAAAGAGCTTTATACTTGGAACTGTTTTTGTTTTTTAAGTAGTATTGATAGGGTGCTTATATTCTTGTGCAAGGATAAAAATTATTAAAATGTGTTCTCATCCCAAACAGTTCCTCATGAGGCATATTGCTTTTTTAGCATCTTAAAAGGTTGGTGATAAGGCTTTGAAAGGTTAGCTGTCTATATTTTCTTCTTTTTTATGTCAAATTTTGGGTGGTTTGTTACATTTGTTTGCTAAGCTACAGTAAAAATACCTATTTCGTTCTCAGTAAATGTTTTGGATAGAGTGTCATTATTGTAAAATCATGAAAAATGCTTTTAGTTTTGAAAACAGAAGTTTGCTGATCAAGTAGAGAATTGTCATGTCTTTTTCTTCATCCTTCAAAAACATTTGTGGGTTTTTTTTCCTCATTTACTGAGGCCCGAGGACACTGTTCTCTGAACTTGCTAATGGGATCAAATCAACTTAATAGAGAGTGTGACATTTGATGATAAAGTTGATTGCTTACATTCAGCTTTGATTGGAGCAAGCTTAGTGGTCATTTGGAATATACTGAGTGCAAATGTAGCTTATACCATTTCATCTTGGCTGCTTCTCAAATTGAGTTTGGTACAATGCAGCCCTTGTGCTATTGTACAGTGTTTGAACTGAACATCTCCTCCTGTATATATCTACTATGTAAGCACTTGATTTTTTTAGGACTTCAGCCAAATAATTTTTTAAAAGTCAAGAAAATTGGCATATTTAACACTGTTCATTTGTTACTGTGTTACACTTGCATAACAACTTTAATTTTCACCATTTCCTTCAGTAAATTACAGTGGTCCTCAGTTTATCCTAGTGGTTCTGCATTCTCCCCCAAAGAGAGTTTAAATCTCCTCTCAAAGCCTTTTGTGAGCATCTGAAATGCCATATTCAGTCGGTAACCCAAAACTGAATGTCTTTTTTTATTTCATAGTTGTGGATGGTCTTTGTTTTCCTCTTTTTCTCCCCTGCCCAAAATGAAAAACAGGAGACCTGAGGACTAAAGATATTAGATTTAATTTGTGGCATCCTTGCTTAACTACCACCAAAATTTCTGGGCATGGTAGCAAGAGTTGAAAGTGCTTTACCTCACTACTAATTCTTCTGTCATCTCTTGGTGCTGTTCATGTAAAATATGCTGGTGCTCTATTTTTCTATGATACAGTAATGCAGAAAGTGGATAAGGTAAAAGAGAAATTAAATGCAGAAACAGAAATTTTTGAGATGTTACATCATGTCATGAAATTAAAAGGGTAAGAGTCGTATACAGAACTCTATGCTCCTTTGTAAGCAGAAACTTTATTCTGAAATACTGCAAGCTTCTGAAGCAGTAAGAGTTCAGTCCACATAACGTGAAAGATGTGTGTGAATAAATACAAGAGTGTAAACCCAAGCAGTGACAACAGTACAGGTTTTCCACTTTGCAAATAGTAATCGCTAATCTGCATCTAGTAGCGTTAGATCTTTTTGTGGTAATTATTGATCGCTTTTTTAACTACACAGCAAATAGTAAAGAAGATTTCCTCAACGTAATAGTAATCATGAAAATAAAGCTTTAAATTCATAGTCCCAACTGCAAAATTAAGAAATCTGGCTTCAGATAGTCTCCTTACCATAATTCATTGTCTGAATTCTGAAAACTGAAATCTCTACATTATGAGGCCAAGTACTGTGTTCTGCACAGCTCTTGATTCTTACGCTTTTTTCTTTTTCAGCTCCAGATAAAATCCTTTGCTTCTACGCAAATCCTTGAAAAATAAAGTTAGATGTTGCCATTCTGAAGGTTAAACTGTGGATGGCTCCTGCACTGTGAATTGTTGGTTCAGGAACAGTAGAAGTGTTCCCCTTGACTGCCCTGCAGATGGCCCGATTCAGTTGTTATGGCTGAGTCTGCGCTGCTCAGTTGGAATACGTTTCTGCTGTTGACTTGGGGGAAGTCTGTAGGTTCAAATTTGTGTTGAGAAACTCGTGAATCGATGCTGCACTGCTCAGAATGCCAATTTTAAGTTGACGATTCTCTATGCCTGTATTATTTTTTTCCTTGAACGTGTGTATAAATATCAGTTTAAAAAAAGGCGCAGCGCAAAATAGCTTTTCTTTTCCCTCCCCCTCTTAAAAACGTCTAGTTTACAGTAACTGAACCAGATGCTGGCTAAGCCCACAGTTACCGTTAGAAATATAATAGCTATTAATCTTCTGGACCTCTCATTCTTCCATTTCCCCCATTGTCATTGAGTATTTGTCCAAAAAATACTTTGTTGCAGCTGGAAGGCTTCTATGTGATCTTCCTGTTAGCTATGTAGTGGATTACGGATACACAAAAGGCTGTCAGCGAGTGAAAAGTAGGGAGGTGGTGGAGGGCGTAGTGAAATCACTTGGTTTTCATATTATTTTAGCTCTTCTTTCTCAGTAGCTTCATCAGCTCAGGGGATTGCCTAAGGTTTGACCTGTAATTATTTTATACATAATAGACACGCCGCTTTAAAAATGTATAGTTTAGTATGTGTATGCCTACACAGCATGTATAACACTGTCAGTATTCCTAGGAATGTAATTTGAGGAGAAAAATATTTCCACGTACTTTGTTTTTTTCCCCCATAACGCTGAGAGTATGTCTGGGTTGGAGTGAAATGGCTAGCATCTGGTACGGGCTGCCGCTGCGAGGGGTGCTTGGGAAAATGAGCAGTGGAAACACTGGCACTAGCAGGAAGGTAGACTGACCACACCTACCTGCCTCACACAGCAGAGGAGTTAGATTCGGTTATCAGCTTAGGTTCCTGTTGCACATGAGGGCATTTTTTTTGGAAGTTGAGAACAGGATTTTGCTCCCTTGCGTCTGACAGAAATTTCCATTTGCTTTTCTGCTTTGTTAGGATATTTTTTTTTTAAGAGAGATAATTTGGGCCCTTTTTTGAATGTTTGCTGGGCTTACAGTGTTGTGATGAGTAGCATAATAGTCTTCAAGCTTGAACTTTGGCTTTTTCCTGTGGTACGATAACAACTGGATGAGTGTTTTATCATTTGAATTGCGGTGTGACTTTTCTATAGCTGGCAAAAGACTCTGACCGGTTTTCTTTTAACCATTTGAGTAAAAGCATGGTAAATTGATGGGAAATGGCCATTGCTGTATTAGGAAAAAATACCATGGGGTAATGCACAATTATTTTGTGACAATTTGTAGCTATTAGCAAATAGAACCAGAAGCATGTTGCATGGCCATCTGCAAGTAAAAATAACCAGCACCATTTGGAGGAAATGTAGATGCTGTTTATGTAGCACCAGTAACACTTTTTTGTTTTCTCTTTAGGCTCTTGATTGTTACAGACCATTTGCTGAAATGTCCAGAGTTGGTAAAAGCCCTCTATGCCAAACTGAGCAATCAAGAAAGGTAACCCCAAAAACCAATGTGGCTTTTAGTATTTAGCATTCCATATAGAGTATCCTGTTCACATGATTGAAAAACTGTGTGGTTTCATAGTTGGCACAAAATCTCTAAATACATGTTTCTATGTCAGTAATGGTTTTAAATTGGTTGGTTAACATTACAGCTTAGCCACAACTGGCAGTGATTTATGTAGGGTTGCAGAATCCAGGTTGGCGCCATTACTTGGTAAAGAAATACTTTAAAAAAAAAAAAAAAAAGACAAGGTTTTAGGGCTATGTCTTGATTTCATAAGAGTACCACACCCTGCAGTGTTTTACAGCTGTATTTGAAATGTCCTCAGCTGTTCATACTCCTGTTGTAATTACAACAAATTAAAAAGAAGCCTCTGCAAAAGGTGGAAGTGTCTCTAATACTGATTAGCAGAACCTAAACAATGTAGATGTGGAGATGTCCATGATTACTTAATCTTTTAGTATTTCCACTCTTAACAAATCTTCACCTTGAAAGAAACTAGCTAGTTTTTCTTCAAGCATGGGTGTAAACATATGCTGAATTGATTTACAATTCTTTAAGAACGAATTGGGGAAGATAAAAAGAAAATATTTTTTTAGAGTAATTAACTTTGGGAAATCCTGTACTATAGCACTACAGCCCCTCCAACTGCTTTGAGGATCTTGTGATCTTGTTTATTCAAGATTCAACATGGCTACTTTGTTCCCTGTTTGCTGGGGGAACTGCAAGTTTCCCCTGTAGGTTTTTTGCTGGTGAAAGATGAACCAATATACAAAGCAGTCCCCTAATGGTTTTTTGTTTGTTTTTTTTTTTTTCCTGTGTTTTTTTTGCTGTGACTAAAGCTGCAGTGTTATTACAAATGGGACTACAGATGCTGATCGGAGATTATGAAGAAACAAAAGGGACGGCAGGCAAAAAAAGAGTATACGATAGGTTGACAAGCATAGATAAAATATCATTAAGGTATAGGTAGGGGATGGAAAACAAGGGATGAGAATAATGAGGAGGGAAGTACTGACTTTCTCCTTTATTCAGGTTGACCAAATGGGAATGTCTATGGGCTGTGTGCTAACTGTGCCTGGAGGTGTAGGGGCTTCTTAACCAATTAGCAGGAAAGACTAATTTAAATGAAAGAACTAGATTTAATTATTTTGGGGGATGTCATGAATGGCAATTTATATGGTTTTGTAGTCTCCTTGAGGACAACCAGGACTGGGTTAGGGTGTTCAATTTATTATCAGTCCCAAAAGTCCTGCAAGTCATGTAAACTCTTCTAAGTTTTTCAAAAACTTAATCACAGTACAGTTTATTATGAATTTGATGCTGCTTAATTTACTGTCAAACGTATGGATGGAGGTGATGTAGAAATAGTCCTTTTGCATCTGAGCTATAGAAGAAAACCCTGCTGTGGCATCTTCTTATGTAATGCTAGCAGATTTAAGAATACATTCTTTTGAGATAGATGAGGAGACAAATCCAATTCAGATAAAAGCATTTTAACTGTTGTTAACTGGAGAAAAAAAAATAACTGCATAGGGAATTCATTGTTTCAAAACGAGACAAGGAGCTTTCACCGCAAGAGTTGCCGCACTGGGTGTCCAATAAGGCTGACTAAGACATACAAATGAAGAAAGCACAGATGTGGTCTTGAGGTGTCTGGGGAAAGCAGCTTGAGCTCATGAATACATGGTAACTCTCAGCTAGGAGATTCTCTATCCTGCACACTAAATACACTTACTTTTAAATATATTTACTGAAACAAAATTAACTATGCTGAGAAAGTTTGTGAATACATACATTAGTGGTGACTCTTAAAGCTGGCAGTTGCCTTATGTTACGGAACTATTTGCAGTTGCGTAACCGCAGTCGTTTGCACTATTCACAATATTTCCATTATTCAAAGTATTTCCTGTAATTGAAATCTAGTGCATTTGTGATTCAGTGGCCAATGGTGCATGCCATTAAATAGTTCTTGTTGTAGAAGTGGATCTGG
>VZTM01025397.1:0-14032 GCA_013400555.1 Jacana jacana
AATTGGAGACAAACAACTCTTTTATTCTGCAGTTGTACCGAGAATTCAATTACTAACATGCTTTTTAAAGTGTTTCAATATTCTGAATATTCTGGGATGTCTTAATTTCTGTCATACCATTCCTCTTAATATTTCATTGTAAATTTAACTACAGACTAAAAGGTCTGATATATGATATATGTTCTGTAATGTGCTTTTTCAAAGTATTAATGTGCTTTTTCAAAGTATTTTACATCCCACCTAGAAATATAAATGTGTGAACTGTGCATTTTTAAATCAGAGCAGTGATACTGATCTCCTTTATAAAATGTCTTAAGATCTCCTCATGAAAAATATTCTACGGGAACTAAAGATTACGATCATACACTTGGTTTGTCAAGGAGGTTCCTAGAAGTACAAGGAAAGGGTACATGAAGTCAGTGATATTTATAAAAAAGTGAAATACCACTCTTTCAGATAAGAAAGACTATTTCTTATTAATATTACTATCCTCATAAGTAATGCAACACTGGAATTAATCTCTTTGTTTCCTGTTTTTTAAAACCTTTAAAAATATGATTACTAAAAATGTGATGATCTAGGTTGTGCTCTCTATGGCATATTTCTTAAGGATTGTGTGTTATCATCACACCTGTAGACATTCCTTGGATGAAAAAATCACCAAAACACCACAAATAAAGAATAAATCTAAGCTGCAGCAATAACTTGTAGTTCAGCTAGAAAATAACTATTTTTATATGTACATACAGCCTTTAAGATTTATTCTTCATTAATGCTCAGCGTTTTCCAGATGATGGTGGTAGATGTGAGGGTGATCTGGCTGCAACATCTGTCACCCCATTGATCACCTGCTTCTTCTCCATATTGCTTTCTTGGAATACGCATGCTTTACTCAAAGTATTTGACTTTATGACACAAAAAAGTGAATTCTGTCAAACATATGGCAAAAATTCTGGCCTGAAAAACTTACTATGTACTGTACATCAGCAATTAGAAAGAAGAATAAACAGACACAATGATTCAGATGGAATAGTTGTTCACTTAGTTTCATGTGTCTGTGATATTCATTCATACTTCAGAGATGTGTTTTAATCTTCCTTCTCAAAACTAAATAATAAAGGACTTGGTTTAGTTAATGGCTTTAAGTAGCCTGACTCTCAGCTCTGCAGTGAATAAAAGTTAGATGACATAAGGCTCCGCATGAAAATAAAAGCAAAGTAAAAGATGTTTCAACTGTGATTTCCAGCATCTGTCAGCTGCTAAAAAACCTGTAAGAAACCACAGAGAAAGGGCTCCCTCTGTTTTGCTATGTGCCTCTGTGAAAAAGTGGTTGAATTTCAAACATTGTTATTGACTTATGCACACAGTTTGCTATTTTAATCTAAAAGAATTGTTTGCATGATGGCCTAAATGGCTTGTTATTGCTGCTTGTCACGCCTCTGGCACTTTGCTGCTTTATGCAACTGACTACCATATGTGTGCTTTGAAGCTGACCTCATAACCAGAATGAAAAGTATTTTCAATCTTTACCACTGATGCTGGGCCATTACAAAACCAGGTTGTAAATTTCATGGAAACCAAAGGTGAGCAGAAAATAGTGCTACTTACTAAGGCAGAAGGATTTGAATGTTAGTTGTTATTTTTTCCTTTGAAAAGCTGTAACCCCCTTGTAACATTTCAATTTCTAAAAATTCAGTTTTATTGATTTTCCATTTCATTAATCTTTACTTATTATAGTTTGCTGGCTTGCACCCTAAATCAAGTTGGGGTTTTTTTTGTGTGTGTGTTTTTTTGTTTGTTTGTGGTTTTGTTTTTGTTTTTGTTTTTGTTTTTGTTTTTATTTTTTTCCCCTGACATCCTATATATTAGAAGTGGTTCATTGCAACAACCTTTTGGAATATTGGCCTCATTTATGTCTCTTTCTGTCAAAATCAGACTATTGCATCTACAAATGTTGGAGACAGAGTAAATCACCCCGATTAAATAAATTTTTCTTTAGCTGCTCCAACAGCAGTGGAAATGGTACTAGTGGGAAAGAGTATGTGATGGAAGAGAACAGGGAGCTGCTGCATTGCTTCCTACTGCAGCCCTTGTGTGCTAATTTTATGTGAGGCTCCCAAAAGAGAATGCATTCTCCTTCAGTGTGAACTTTAATACAAGGAGGTGGTAAGAAGATCAAGACAACAATCTGCATAAGCACAGAGTCCTGGTAAGGTACATGACAATGACAATGAGGCAACTTCAACCTTTATCTCTGCAGGCAGCAGAGGAAAAGTCAGGGAATGTGGTTTCTGCCTGGAAGGAAAAAAAAAACAAACAAAAAAACAAACCAAACCAAAAATAAATACAGAACCCAAACAGAATGGGATGACAATGGAACAGGGTTTTTACTTAACTTTGAGTGTTTCTAAGATGAGATGCTATTTGGGTATTAATCAATTTAAAAGAGGCATCTGACACCGTGAGAAAACGATGCACTTTGTCTTAGTTGGTGGGCAATTTTCTTATGAAATATGCTAAATATTTTTTTTTTTCATAAACTTTAACTTAATAACACCCAGCTCTCCCTTGGAATAACCACAGCCATTTCAAACTGAAAGATACTTGTGGCAGCACAGATGGTACTCTAGTGATCAACATAATAATCAGAAACAAGGAAAACTCGTCTTCCAGACTGTTGCTAAAGGCACACAGAGAAGAGCTTAAACTCGTTTTCCTTTTTCTGTTGTGAACCCTTTTGTATGATTTAGGTTGAGTTGTTGGTTTATTTTCAAACTTTTTCAAGCTCTAACTAAGAAGATTAGAACATATTGGTATGAGCTGAAGAGTAGGCAGCCCAGATACGGTCACAAACAATAGTTTCCTAACAGCATCTGAACATTCTGTGGTAGGGAACTATCTGTATTCCTCAGCAATAAACTGCTTGGTCATTTTAATTCTCATTTCTAGCTACCTCTTTTCCTTGCAATCTCTGGTGTTATTTTATTTTTTCATGGAATTACTCAGCCTATACTAAACTATTTGTTTTTCTTCTGCTGCCAAATCATTTACCTGATACCATATGCAAAATCACTCTACAAGGAGGCAGCTGTTAGAGGAGATGGACAGACATGTATTGCTCTATATCAGGATCATTAATTTGAACTTAATAATGTTCTAACTCTTTATCAGTTAAAATACTACCTTTGGCTCCCAAAAAAGAGATCAGACAATAGTGGAAATTTGGGCCTAAGAAATCCATAAAGATCACATGTTAGGACTACTCCTCACTATAACTACAGACAGTTGTAGAGCAACTGCAGTAAGTATCCTTGCAAATTAAATATGTATTGATTTTTTCTCACTCCAAATTGTGATTTCAACAAAACTACTGCATTTTTTTAGTGAGAAAGTGTTTTAATTTACATTGATGTGACTGATGATCTTTTATTTTACATTTTACTGACATTTCCATAACTGTGGACTTTAAAATATGTTACAATATTAAACTAGATGCTCATAAATAGGTGCATGGAATATGCTGTTTTGAGTGACAGAATTGGAGTGTCGTATTATCTGCAAAAGCTATTAGAATCATAGCATCATTTAGATTGAAAAAGACCCTTAAGATCATCTCGTTCAATCATTAACCTAACACTACCAAGTCCACCACTAAACAATTTCCCTAGGCACCACACCTACAAGTCTTTTAAATTTCTCCAGGAATGATGACTCAACCACTTCCCTGGGCAGTACATTCTGACACTTGACAACACTTCTGGTGTAGAAATTTTTCCTTATATCCAATCTAATCCTCCTCTGGCACAACTTGAGGTGATTTCTTCCAGTCCTATTGCCCGTTACTTTGGAAAAGAGATTGGTCCCTACCTCCCTGCAGTCTCCTTTCTGGTAGTTGCAGAGAGCAATAAGATCTCCCCTCAGCCACCTTTTCTCTAGACAAAGCAATCCCAGTTTCCTAAGCTTCTCCTCATAAGACTTGTGCTCTAGACCTATCACCACCTTCTTTGCCCTTCTCTAGACTTACTCCAGCACCTCAATTTCTTTCTTTTAGTGAGGGGTCCAAAATGGAATACAATATTACAGATGCTGCCTCATCAGTGCTGAGCACATGGGGACAACCACTTCCCTAGTCCAGCTGGACACAGTATTTCCAATACAAGGCAGGATGTTATTGGCCTTCTTGGCTGCCTGGGCACACTGCTGGACCATATTCAGCAAGCTATCTACCAATATTCCCAGGTTCTTTTCTGGCAGGCTACTTTCTAGACACTCTTCCCCACACCTATAGTGTTGCATGGGATTGTTGTGACACGAGCAGGACCCAGCACTTGGCCTTGTTGAACCTCATGTGAATGAGGTTCCTCTCAGTCAGTGAACACTAAGTGGACAAGGGGGTTCCCGAAGACAGGGAAGGGGAAAAAGGGGAGGGAAAACCTGGGGAAGAGCCCTGCCACGAGTGAGTAGCTCTCATTAGTGAGGCTGATGAGCTTAGGGGTTGACAGGAGCAGCCACGGGAAATTTAAACAACCCTAGGGCATGCAAGCAACCAGGAGCACTGCTAACAGTGGGCAAACAGTGCATGGCACATCAGTTTGTGCAGCAGTTTGCACAGGAGAGCACACAGGAAGGGCCCCACAACCTGCTTGTAGGTCTGCAGCCCAGGGAAGTACTCTAGGTCTCTGCCAAAATGATGGGCACTCATCTTAGTGTTTAAACCAGTGTTCGTACAGAGAAAGCCCCTGAGATGTCTGAAGCATCCACCTAGACAGTACTGGTAAGGAAAGAGATTTCACTACAGGTGGTAGGTTGCAGGAAGCGCCCAGACCCTTCTCCCAGTGAAAAGGTTGGTACTTGCTAAAGGTGTGCACAGATTCATGATCTGTTATGTGAAGTGGCTGAGTTGGAGGAAACAGTTAAAAGGTTGTGCAGTATTAGAGGAGCTGAAATTGAGGTACATAGGTGGTTTCATAGCCATATTCCTGTAGTGGACACCATTGAGAATAAGGCACCTTGGATGCTGGTGACGCACAAAAGCAGGACTATGCTTCAGTCTCCACCCTCCACCCTCTTTTCTTCAAGAAAGACAAGGAGAGGACTGGAGACAGTTTAGCAGAGGGTAGAAAGGTGATCAGTGAACTGGAGAATCTCTTATGAGGAAAGGCTGAGTCTGTTAAGCCTGGAGAAGAGAAGACTGAGAATGAATCTCTTCAATGCTTATAAATATCTAAAGGGCAAGTGTCAAGAGGATGGGGGTAAACACTTTTCACTGGTGCCCAGAAACAGGACTAGGGGCAATAAGAACAAACTGGAAGACAGTAAGTTCCATCTGAACATTTTACTTTGATGGTGACGGAGCACTTGAACAGGTTGCCCAGAGAGATTATGGAGTCTCCTCCTCTAGAAATATTCAAAACCTGCCTGGACGTGACCTTGTGCAACCTGCTTTAGGTGAACCTGCTTTAGCAGTGAGGGGTTCAACTAGGTGATCTCTGAAGGTCCCTTCAAACCCTTATCATTATGTGATTCCGTGATTTTGTGATTAACCTCAGTCTATTGATCCTGGATGTCCAGAACCCTCTGTAGAGCTTTTCTGCCCTCAAGCAGATCAACACTCCTGCTGACTTTGATATCATCAGTAAACCTTCTAATGATGCTCTCAATCCTCGTCCAGGTTGTCCATAAAGATATTAAACAAAATTATAACCGGTACTGAACCCTGGGGAACACCATTTGTGACCAGCCACCAACTTGTCACCACCACTCTTTGGGCATAACCATTCAGACAGTTTTTCACCCAGCAAAGTGTATACCCATTCAAACCATGAGCAACCTGTTTCTCCAGCAGAATGCCTTGTTAAAGGGTTTACTAAAGTCTGGATAGACAACATCCACAGCCTTTCCTTCATCCACTAAGTGGGTCACCTTGTCTTAGAAGTAGATCAGGTTATTCAAGCAGGACCTGCCTTTCATAAACCCATGCTGACTGGATTTGGTCACCTGAGTGTCCTGTATGTGCCAGTGTGATGGCATTCAAGATGATCTGCTCCATAAAATTTGTTAACTTATTAATTTGCACCATAAAATGGTTAACAATGGAATAAATACAGATTCATAGGAGACTTACATTTTTCTCCACATCATCTTTGTAGTTAAAGACTGAACATTTTAAACTCTGTGAACGGGAATACACCTAGCAATGCAATATTTGGCAAGCTGAATGCTCTTTTCTGAAACTATAGATTTACTATGCTCAATACTAACAAGTAATTTTAGACCTATATAGATGCTAAAAAGTCATGGCCACTGGATACAGATGACATGTGAATGCAAATTTGCTTTTTAAGCATTTAAATAAAGGATTTAATATAATGAATAAATAGTATTGGCATTCTAATAAATCATAAATTTAATGATAATGACCAAAAATACCACAAGAATTTTAAAAACCTGGTTTTGTTATGCTTCTGAATAATTGCAGAGTACCTTTTTTGAGCTATTTGAAATTCGCGTCTGTCATTGTTAGCAAATATTAAAGATATTTACCTATATAACTGAAATGAAATGTTAACCCGTCAGTAACTATAAAGACAATTTCAGCATAAGAACAATTTGTGTAGCATTTTATTATTTACTTACTAATACTGTAATAAAAGTTTCTTACTTTAGGCTGGGCTGGTCACTAAACAAACGACAGACCTTCTCTTTTAACCTCTAAGTTTCAATTTTCAATTATATTCTCAATAATATTTGATAATTTCAATTATGTTCTCAAAGTTAGGTTTTGGGCTTTCTTTTGCAGTTTCATTAAATTGTAACAATGCTGTATTTCAAAGTTGCAACTTGATGTTTGAAAGAAGGCATTTCTCCCTGCTGGATCTGCTTAATAAAATCTTCCTAATTGTGAATCGGATAAGTCAAAGTTCATCTGGTTTTCAGCCAATTTCTGATAGAGCATCACAAATAAATTAACCTATGACATCATGCAAACTAAGCAGCTTCTGGTCTAGATCTGAGCAGTATCTTTTATTAATCTGACAGAGAGAATGATAAATTTGTACAAGAAATGTAGAAGACAATTTCTCTCCTCTGTGCTGTTAATCTACTAGTACAGTAACTGGATTTCTGAGGCTGCCTGAGCTTAATACAAACAGGAGATGAAGGTAGAAGACTAGTAGAAATCTAAGTCAGGGCAAACTGGAGAAATACAATCTGAACTAGCCAAAAAAGGGATAAAGACAATGATCTGAAAGTGTTGCTGTTACTGACTGAGCACCTGCTGAAATCCTACAGTTCTGTTTAAACTGAATGAAAAAAATGGCATGAAAAATAAGTTTTTTTCACTTTGTCTTCAATAAGCTCTATTTTTATGTTAATCTCTCTTGCTTCTGATCACCATCTGTGGAATTAGGACAATAATTGACAATGGTGTATAATTATACTGCTTACATTTACAAATTAAAATTATTAATTATAATTCTTTGAACATGAATGCTATAGACTTTAAACATGCACCTTGGTACCATAACATTTCCCAGTATTATGGGGAAAATTCTCAAACTTGTATTCTTACATGGTCATAACTTTTCGGTATACTCAAGAACTCAGAAGGAAGTTGTTATGGTTTTGGAGGTCTTTCAACTGAAGTCAGTTCTTCAGCAGTATCTGTGGCTTTGGTCCTTTGACCCCCCAAGTGATATTTGGTCAGGAAGATCTCTGCAGCAACAGAAAGTGTCCACCAGAGAAGCTCTAGAATAACAAATGAGAAGATCTCAACCTGTTGAACAGCACACTGAACGTTACACTGAAGAGCAGAGGCTCTCAAATTGATTTAGGTGGCATCTTGGACAATAAATTGAACATAAGCACTCAGTTTAATCCTGAGATGTTCGTATCTTGGATGAATCAATACAAGAGTAGCGAGCAGGTCAATAAAATGTAAAGACCAATATTAAGCTTAAAGTTTTGATATCTCTAGCAAAAACCCTGAAGACTTGAGGACAGTATGTAAAAGTGATGACAATGGTTCAATAACTGGAAAAAAGCCCTTACGATAAGCTTACTCTGTTTAATTTATTAAAGAGATTATGTTGCAGTATAAATCTCCCCATGATTAAGAGACTCCTTGGTGTAAAATGTATCTCAAGAGCAGCAAAGGATGGTGTAATAGTAACTAGAAGTTAAGAGCTGTAGCTAGTCATTTTAGAAATGTGTCCTCGTTCTTCAAAGGGAAATTCTTCAAAGGGATTTAATACAGAAACAATATTTACATTGGAGGTGGTGTACTGAGATTGCCATTTCTTAACAATTTCACACTAAGATGAAATTTTCTGAAACTTAAGCTTTACTCTAATACTCTTCTTCTGTTTAATACAAGATCGATATAGTAAAATACCTTTTATTGTGATATTCAGTAGGTCAGAGTAGATTATATAATGGTATTTATACTGTTGAAAGCAGTGTATGAATGAACAGATGTGAATTTCACCTTAGTACATGGGGTTTTTTATGTCGTTCCTAAAATAATGCTTCATAATAGCACTGGCTTTTAACACCTGGGGGTTTTATGTTTCTTCTACCTATTGGAAAGGGCTTGAAGAATTTCCTGTTCTGATCAGAAATCTTTCATCTTTTATTTCAACATACTATTTCCATGTTTTCATAAGGATCATAACACTTACAAACAAAATACATCTAAATAGAAAGTAGCAAGTTCCTTGATTTTACTAGTTATTCTAAATTGATGGACAAAGTAAAAGGTGAACAAAGCTAGGTCTGTTTATTCCATATCCTGTGTATCTTCTTGGCTTATATTTCATTCAGTACCATGTGTATGGAGCACATGATCATATATTTGAGTAAAGCTACATTCAGGAAAATATTTTATACATTTTGAAGATACCAAAACACAGAGCTTTCTCAATACCTTGTGTCTGTTCTTAACAGAAGTTAAACCTTCTTAAAAAAAAAACAAGCAAACAAACAAACGAACCCACAAAGCAGAAAACAGCACCAAACAACTTCAGATTTCATTTCCTTTTGAATTTTTCAGTTGTTAAGTCCCAGATCCTGTTTTTTATTTTATTATTTATTTATTTATTTATTTTTATTTATGGCTTTTTCTGTTGCCTCTACCAAAATATCTCTTATTTCTGACAAAATATCTGAACTGGTGCAATTTCCTTTGAGACTTTTTTAAATCCTTTTTTTTTTATTTTTTATTTCTTAGATTTTTTTCAATTTCCTTTAAAAATGTTCACAATAAACTCATTAATGTCATAAGGGAGCTAAAATTTTCCTTGTACTCTAATTCACTAGTTTTCTATTTATTCCTCCAAAGATTAGACTACTCTTCTGTTGCATTGCAGTAAATCACATTACCCCTAGAGTTTTCTGTAGTCATTACCTTCCATGATATAGTTTCCTAATCTATAGTTATAATTTTAATACCTTATTCTTAGAAGATTTTTTTTTTTTGCTTTTTATTCTTTAAATGAGGCCAGTTCGTTTTTCAATACAAATCTTCCTGTATGGCTACCCTCTCTTCATCATTAATTATCACCCTGTCAATTGCTGTGTCATCTGCAACAGCCAATAGATATTGACTTTGAGACTATTCAAGAAAATGTTAATAGTGTTAGTTTTAATATAACCGGTTTGGACTCCCCTTAAGAAAAGTGGTATTCAAAGATGATTCCCTACAGGCAACCATGTTTTGAAATATGTCGGTATAGTAATACTTAAGCCTTGTAATATCTCCTAGTTTTCATAGAATCACGAAATGGGTAATGTTCTAAGACACTTTTTGAGGTCTTGTCCAAACCCTGTTGCTTAAAGTAGGGGTAGCTAGAGCAGGGTACAGTCAGGTTTTGAACAATGCCAGTGTGGAAGGAGAGTCCACAACTTGGATAAACTCATGGAAGCATCCTCCAAGATTTAATTCTCACAGCCTCTCCCCACACTACAGGTGCTCAAATGCCTGAATCTTCTTCAGAAACTTACTTTTCTTAAAACATACACTTTTAAAAATCAAAATCTCACAACTGTGACTCTGAATTGTGATCTGAGCAAGGATCCAGTCACTTGCAGCTTTGTCAATCAAAAAAGATTTTTAGGACTAACATTATCTAAAAATGGAATCTCATGGAAAAAACTGTCTGCTCTCATGGAAAAACTAGCTGCTCATGGCCTGGATGAGTGTACCATCTGCTGGATCGAGCACTGGCTGGAAGGATGATCCCAAAGGGTGGTGCTCAATGGAGTTAAATCCAGCTGGTGGCCGGTCACAAGTGATGTTCCTCAGGGCTCAGTATTGGGGCCTTTCCTTTTTAATATCTTCATTGATGAGGTCGATAGGGACATAGAAAACACTATCAGTAAGTTTGCAGATGACACCAAGTTGGGTGGGAGTGTTGATCTGCTTGAGGGCAGGGATGCTCTACAGAGGGACTTGGGTAGACTGGATAGATGGGCCAATGTTAATGGCATGGCCTTGAACGAGGCCAAGTGCCAGGTCCTGCACTTGGGCCACAACAACCCCATGCATCGCTACAGGCTTGGGGAAGTGTGGCTGGAGAGCTGCCTGGCAGAAAAGGACCTGGGGGTGCTGGTCGATGGGCGGTTGAACATGAGCTAAAGCTCCACATGAGGGCCAGGGGTTCTGAACATGAAGCTGCTTCCAGCTGTCCGTGAAGTGTCTGATCCTCTTGTTCTTTCTGGTCAGGTGACCTATAGCAGACACATATTACAATGTCACCCATGCCAATCTTCTCTTTATCCTCACCCATAACACAGGGGATCAGGATAGGGTTGTGACTTTTGAAGACACTTTAATATTCTGGATTGAGATTTGCATTCACATTTCAATAAAATAAAACAAAGAATGAAGGACAATGAGAGTTCTGTAGTGAAAAGAGGTTTTCTATGCTTTCATATAAAAACAGTTTCTTTCTTTAAAAAATTATTAATTTCCTTTAATATAATGTTTTGAAAACTGCTAATTCTGTTCAAATTACCAAATTGCTGATATTATTCTTCAGTAGCCATTCCATGTTTTGTTTTAGTAAGAATATCAAAAGTGTGAATTTGCATGAGTGAAAATAAGATATTTCTAATTAGCTATATGAAGAAATAACTACACTGTTAATAAATATCCCTAATTACAATATAGATTAATTATTGTTCAGCAGTAAAATACACACAGTTAAGAGAAAGTTTCTTTTTTTTAATTGTCTTTACTTTTCCCACAACAGCAGTTCATTATACAGCTATATGGAAACTGACACGGATCATACCCAATCTGATAGATTTCAGTGAATTGTATAACTATTAGGTATTCAATTATTGTGTTCAATATTATGATAAATATATTTTATATATAAATATATAAATATATTTATATATTATCTAACATATATAAACATAATAAAGGTCAAAACAGACATTAAACTATTGCACATATATGTGACCTTTCAAGTAACACTGAATGTTAAATATGCATCATGTAATATGGAACATATTTCAGTATTGAAATAAAATAAAATTAAGGACAAGTATAAAAAAATTAAAAACAAAATAAGGCCTGTGTTGCTTTTCACAGTGTATTTTAAATATAGAATAAAGATTATGTAATTATTTTATGGTCACCATCATCTATCAAGCTTATTTAATAGTCAAGGCAAGTTTATTTAATTCTCAAAAAAAAAAAATAAATACTTACACATGTAGTCAAGATACACATTGCTAACTTCAACAGAAATTATAATTACTTATCTACAAGATCTTCCTTTTAATTGTTTTGCATAACCCCAGCAATACATTTGTGAAGCAAAAAGAACTCTTATATTCACACCAGAGATACCACTACGTAAAAAGAAAACTTTTTGATTTCTGGATATTTAAAACACAAATACTATTTGGAAAATAAAAACCTGTATATCAGCATTTCAAATGTCAATTAATTGAATCAAATTAAACTTGAATGTTAAGATCCTTATTTCCTCAACTTAGCTGTTACTTCATTACTGTCCACTGTATCATTGAATAACTTTTTGCATTTTCTTTTTAAAGTTGTCATCTGCTACTGAAATTAGGATATAGAATCAATTATAGAGTATCATCTGGTGACTGGATGGGCTTAAGTCTTAGAATCAAGTTGTCATGAGTAAAAACTAGTTAACATTTTTGTTTTCAGACTACTTCCACTATTTCTCTTATCAAGCTCCCTTCTCTTCCCCACATTAGTATTTGAATATGACTTAGTATATCGTGAAGTGCTGGTGTATACAAGCTAATATTCATGTCTTGACCTGTCAATATAACCACAACAAATACTTTTGGGAAGGAATTTCCTTTCTCTCTAATGTATGCTAAAATATTAATGTTGCAAATTCAAATAAAATGCCAACTGCTATATTGTACTTCAAAAAGGATTAAATATATTAATTAAAAATTTATAACATTTACTGAATATCAGTCACCCTGGAAAAAAAACTGCTTCCCTGATATTGGTCTTATGATATCTCAAATATATATATATATATGCATTGTTCTTGCATTTTATAGTGATATTCTAGATGGTAAAGATTATATTTGCCAAACAAAATGGTATCATATGGAAGAAAAAACATTTTTTCTGTTCAGAAATCAGCAATGGGCAGTGTAACCTTCTCTTCTAATGATCAAATCATACTCAGTCATATGCAATGGGAAATTCCAGCACCTGCTTTCTTTTCATCTCAGTCTGGTGCTGTGGTCCACACTGATTTTCTCACTACTTTCTTCAGATAATATGGAGTCATCTGACACTTACTCTGTAGCCCCATGTCTGTGCTTGAATTAACTCAGATTCATTATTGTCCAGGAAAGCTATGCAGCCATATTTTTTTTTACTTCAAGTACACTTGAGTATTTATTCTTCTATTGGATATTTTGGCTGAAATTCTCACACAAGAAGAATCCTCATATCCTGTGAAGCAAGAGAAAACAGATTTTTGATTTCATGACAAAATGGAATGAGTGGATATACATGCCAATAATAAATGGTGCGAATTAAAACAGAAGTGACTTGGCTGGGTAATGTGTCCTCATGTAATATCTATTTTAGTAAGTAGATACTTGGGCCTGCCAAATGTTAGCTTAGTGTCTGTTTTAAAAGAACATGGATTAATGTCTCAGTATAATTTGAAAGGTTTATTTTACTAATGGAAATTGAGGTAAATAAGAGGTTGGTAACTAAATTAGTAAAACTAGGAAGTTAATCGTTCCTGGCCAAAGTTTAAGTTTTCTCTGCTAGAGGAATTAAAAAAATGAAGGATACTCTTTTCCAGAAATATTAATATAATTTTAGAAAATCCTTTATTTTAGCATATTTTAAAACTTATTTATTAAACTAACTGTTTATGACTCTGTATGCTGGTTGAGTAACTAATGGTGAAACAACGTAGATCTTGCTGTTGGATAGCGGTAGGCAATCAGGATGAAATCTTTGTTCTAAAATAAATCAAGCAGAAGAGTAACATGATAGTTGTGCTAAAGTTTCTGTTGGGAATTTGGAAGCATTGCAGCAATTGTGGGGTTTTCCCCCTTTTTTTATTTTAATATGCAGTTAGAAAAAACCTGCAGACTAGAATTAATATTTCTGATTCAGAGACTAAAAGAAAACCAGTTAGCTTACTCATTAAGAAATAACTTTTAAATGGACTGCTAACTACTCCCTGAGAAAACAGAATTTCAGCACATATTTACCCACCCCCCCAGAAAAAAACCCAGTTGCTTGCCCTAACATCCTGGACTGAATAGAAGATGATAAAAGTATTGTGACAAAGACTGGAAACTCATTTTGAAGACATTTGAGTTGTCAAGTTAATTATAACAGTCCTAATATAGTTTTACATATTTTCTTACTTGGATGAGCCATTCTTGACTATGACTATTAAAAGTATAATCAAGACAAAATGATGAAGGGAGACAAAAATTTAAAATACCATAAGGTGACTTTATATAACAAAACTATAACCAGATAGTGGTCTAGGAT
>VZTM01025397.1:14068-24903 GCA_013400555.1 Jacana jacana
TAGGATGGAACCAGTTAAATATATACATATATATGTACTATATATGCATTTATGCAAAGAGAGAACTAAAGGAAATGTGCATTATTTTCTCCAGTCTAGAAGAAAAAGATCTTAGTATAGTACAGAAAAAGTATTATTAAGTGTATGGAAAAATAACATGCAACTGTTTCCACTTACATCTATTTCAGATACCACCTTGACAGCTGTAAGTGTAACACAGCCCAAGCCATCACCTCATGCTGATAACTTCAAGCTGAGTCACTTCTCTGGTGTAGACAGGAAGAAAACACCCCAAATATTTGCACGTGATTTTGAGAGAAGGAGGATGTACCTTCCTCTGAACAAGACATGAAAATTGTGCTTCATCCATCTACCCTGAGTTTCCTTTCTTTATAGTATTTTTCTAAAAGTCATATACAGCTCTAAGGCTATCTCAAGTGATCTTTTTACAATTCACTACACTTTTGTAAATCATTGAAGAAATTTGAAATAGTCTTTTAGTAGCAGATTAAGCAGAATCAAATACAGACAATATTTCATTGCAATTATTGAGTTTAAAGCAAACATCATTGCTAGAACATCAGGTTTGATTCAAAACTACACCAGGAAAAATCTGAAACTAAGACACCTTCCATTTAGAAATATCTGCATAGAGTCCAACTCATGGTTAAATATTTGGCTTCTTTCTTGAACACATTGATTTAGACTGGTATAAGATATACAAAGATAGGATCTTTATTTCTAATACAAATACAGTGACCCACATCAGAAAAAAAAAAAAAATTGTGAGAGGATTTTGTAAGATTTTCCCATTAAAAGAAGTCTTTGGAAATGCAGGCTGCTATTTTTGATCCAAATATTACAAAGCACTTGGTTACCTCTGGAAAATGTTACAAGCATATAATGATAAATGGTTTTCTTCTTTTGTCTTTTTCAGTTTTGAGGTAATATGAGTCATTGAATATGTTTTGCTATAGTGTAGTATATTGTTTTTAACTTTAATGTTTTGAAGTATTTCAGTGCATCAGAAACTTTTATTCAATATGCCCAGAGATGTTTTTCACTCTTAAGCATTCATGTTATAGCAAACAGGAAGAGCTAAATCTATCACTCAACCATGCAGGCTTCATTTAGTTTCATTACAGTAATTTGGCTAGAAAGTTTCTTTTCAACTATGGTTAGAAATAGGTATTTAATGCAGAGATATTATACAGAGTACATTTTTTTAAAATAATTGACAGTATGTGGGTGTGAAGATTATTTTTTCTAAAAGCACTATTTATTTCTGAAAAGCAGAAAATTTTCAGATGACCTTTTAACACAGAGAAACTACTGTGTGGGAAGAAGCTCCTATTTTTATAAACTGTGTTTTATGTACAAAAGTTCATAGCCTAATATCCACAGAGTAAGGTGGTATGTAATGGAAAATGGCCTTCAGTGACTACATTGAAGAGGAAACAAATGTTAGCCATCACGAAAGCTATATGTAATGCAGAAATAAAGCCATATTATTTCCTTCTTCCTTCATAAATATAACCTTATTTTTATGTAAGATTGAATAATTTTTCATGCATAGTAGTTTGTTACATTTAAATAAATCTTGCTTCCCTTGAATTTTTGATATCTAAATTTTTGGGAAACAAAATTGTAACAAAACATTCAAATGTACTTTGTAAAAAAGTTAAAAGATATACTTGAAAATAGAAAATCACTCTGCAGTCCATGGTGTTCACAGAACATTTTCTGCACATAAGTTTCATTTTGGTGACATCTACAAGAAGACATGCCATGTGATGAAGCATCTTACCGATGCCAGCAAGTGATGAATAAAGTACAGAGCAGCCTTTCTCAGAATATTAGCTTCTTGATAAATTGTCTCGGGAAATAATCGTACAGATTGAGACCCTCTAGAATCCGACTTATTCTGACATGTTGTTAGTGATTCTAAAATTTTAGTCTAGGATGTTGGTCCAAGAATCTGAGCAGGCACATGGGGAAAGACTGATGCATAAGATTCACTTATTATGCAGGATATGGTCTCAGAGCTGATATATTATGGCAACTTGATGTGATAGGCTTGAGGGCTTATTTTGGAGAGGTATGTTAGATTTTATTTAAAAAAAAAAAAAAAATTACTCTTTTTAATACCTACCTAGAGTATGAAGGATCAAACAAGTGGCTGAAATAAAGTTAATCTGTTTGTACATATCTTTATTTTTAGTTTGCAATTATAAACCCAGACTGTCCTATTCAGGGCAATTATTACATTTGTAACTAAAGGCATTTTATAAAATAAACAACATTACCATGAAAAATAGGCCTCTTTGAATTTCACGAGCAATGTAAGTTAAATTAAGCAGGAAAATATTTATACTTAGCAAGAATTAAACACAAAATATCATACAAAATACTTCATTTATGCCTCATTAACTGTTAATTGTTTTCATCGATGTGTCAGTTTTATTTTATTGTCCATGTCTATAGTGTTCTTAGTGTGTATGTGTCCTCTTGCTGAATTCTAACATAATTTGTCAAGCCCTCAGAATAAGCAATTTATACCCTTTCAAAGATACTTTTAATTAAGTCATTATAGTAGGGACCAGAATAATAAGAATTCATGTGGGGTTGATTTCAGTAGACTGATTTTGTAAATACATTTATGAAATGCCTTTATACTCTCAAGGATAATGCAACATTTTCAAATTTTTGAATTCTTTAAATTAATGCATAGTTTCATACATAGAAAGAACACAGCCAAACACATCTACATAGCATCTGGAATAGTGGCACTGTGGCAGATTCCAGATCAATTTGTATCATGTCTTTCACAGTACACTTTAAAGAAATTTTCTGAGGATAGGTACTTACTACTTACAATAGAATGTAGCATTTAATATTTCTAAAATATAGTCCATTGTGAATACTGCAAAATGTGGTAAATAAGGGTAAAATAAAATAAAATATTCACATATTTGATGCTATATTTCTTCTATCTGTCTTGATTGTTTTCTTAAATGTCATTTAAATGTAATTTTCTTCCTTTCAAACGTCTCTCTTTAAATTGTTAAAGCTTTTTAAAAATTGTTAAGGTACTGCATTGCTGAAGAATTCCTAACTGGTTCATTCAACTAATTTTAAAATGTAAAGAATAGCTGTAAATTCTACAAAAAATGTAGAATTTTTGTGTTGCAGGAGTGAAAAGACCTTACAACTTATTATTTCCGAATTAAATATTTTCTAGACATTGAAAAAAGAGCTGAGGAGGGGAGGAGAACAAAGAAAAGTGTATATAAAAAGTATTTCTTTGTGAAAGCACCAAAGGTAGTGGACTTGATGGCAAAAAAGAAAACTTTTTAATCAATAAAATTCAGGAAGATTCATATAGCAAACATGATGGTGTCATGATACATTATCTGTATTATCATGACCATCATGATTAAAGGCATGTGGGCAATATGGTAATTCCAGAAACTTTTGTCTAGATTGCTGTAAACCTAAATTAATCAAAAGTAGATATTACACATGTATGCTACCTTCCATGGCTGTGATGCAATAGTAAGTTAGAGAAAACTTTGTTCTCCTGATATACATAACTCAGCTTTTAGGAAAACCAAAATATCATAGCTGAGTTGCTGATAACAGCACATAACTACATTCAGATGCCTCTGGTATTAGTATAGCCGTATTCACTACAAACACTTCCTATACTATAGCACCAGCTCACAGAGAGGTACTCAGTTATAACTTTATTTTACATGTTTGGTTGGTTGCATTTTTTTCCTTCCATTTATTATTCTCCACACAGTACATTATTACTGTAAATTTATTAAAATTAGATTAGAACAAAACCAGAATTTTTTTTTTTACAGTTAAATGTTTGGATTAGGATAAGGGCCAATAAAGCTGATATTGCTGTAGAGTCTGCTATAGACCTCCCAACCAAAGCAGTGAGATGGATGAAGCTTTCTGTAAGCAGCTAGGAGAAGTATTGCCATCGCTTGCCATTGTTCACATGGGGGACTTAAACCTTCTGGATGTCTTTTGGGAATACAACACAGGAGAGTGGGAAAAATCCAGGAGGTTCCTGGAGTGTGTGGAGGATAACTTCCTCACACAGCTGGCAGGTGAGCTGACCAGGGAAGGTTCCTTCCTGGACCTGCTCCTTGTGAACAGGGAAGAATTTGTGCTAGAATTAAAGGTTGGAGGCGGTCTAGGACTTAGTGATCATGAGATGATTGAGTTCTTGATCCTTGGTGAAACAAGGAGAGGGGGGAGAGGGGTTATTAAAACTTCCACCTTGGACTTCCAGAGGGCAAACTGGGGAGTCCAATAGACTAGAAGGTAGCAAATTTATTGCTCATCTAAAATAAGGGCAAAAGGGAGGATCCAGGAAACTATAGATCTGACCTCAATACCAGGGAAGGTCATGGAGCAGATCATCTTGTGTGCCATCAGAAAATATGTTGTAATGGACAACCAGGGCATCAGGCCTAGTCAGCCTGCGCAGGTCCTGCCTGATGAACATGATCTCTTTCTATGCCAAGATAAAACAATTGTTGGACGAGGGAAAGACTGTGGATATTGCATACCTGGACTTTCAAAAACCATTTGACACTGTCCCCCACAAAATTCTCATGGAAAAACTGGCTGCTAATGGCCTGGATGAACGTACGATCTGCTGGATCAAGCACTGGCTGGAAGAAAAGTCCCAAAGAGTGGTGCTCAATGGAGTTAAATCCAGCTGGTGGCCAGTCACAAGTGGTATTCCTCAGGGCTCAGTATAGGGACCATTTCTATGTAACATTTTTATTGACGATCTCAACAAGGATATAGAGCATGCTATCAGTATGTTTGCAGATGACACTAAAGTAGGTGGGAGTGTTGATCTACATGAGGGCAGGGAAGCTCTACAGAGAGACATCGATAGATTGCATTGATGGGCCAAAGTTAATGGTACTTGGCCTTCAACAAGGCCAAGTGCCAGATCCTGTGCTTGGGCCACAACAATGCCATGCAACGCTACAGGCATGGGGAAATGTGGCTGGAGATCTGCCTGGCAGAAAAGGACCTGGGAGTGCTGTTTGACAAGTGGTGGAATATGGGCCAGCAGTGTGCCCAGGTGGCTAAGAAGGCCAATGGCATCCTGGCTTGTATCAGATATAGTGTGATCAGCAGAAGCAGGGAGGTGATTGTCCTCCTATACTCAGCACTGGTGAGGCTGCACCTTCAGTATTGTTTCCAATTCTGGGCCCCTCAACACAAAAGAGATATCGAGGTGCTGGAGCAAGTGTAGAGAAATGCAACGAAGCTGGTGAAGGGCCTGGAGAATAAATCTTATGAGGAGCGATTGAGGAAGCTGGGACTGTTCAGTTTGAGGCAGAGGAGGCTGAGGGGCGACCTCATCACTGAGGTGGGTGCTGGTCTCTTCTCACAGGTAATTAGCAATAGAATGAGAGGGAATGGCTTCAAACTGCAGCAGGGTAGGTTTAGGCTGGATATTATGAAAAAAATCTTCACAGAAAGAGTGGTCAGTCACTGGAATCGGCTGCCCAGGGAAGTGGTTGAATCACCATCCCTGAATGTGTTTAAAAGTTGATTAGATGTGGTGTTGTGGAATATGGTGTAGGGCAGAAGTTTGTAGAGTAGAGGTTATGGTTGGACTCGATGATCCCAAGGGTCTCTTCTAACTGGAATGATTTTATGACTCTATGATTCTATAATTCTATATTGTCTGAGTTAAATTATGACTGAATTTTTTTTTGCCAAATTACAATATACATTAGTCATCTCCAGGGTACTTTTTGTACCTTTCTATCCTTCATTTTTATGGTTTTACACAAATAAACTGGATAACATTTAAAGATTAACTTTCATAAACTCATGTAACTTCATGAATTCTTTTGACCTTGGTATCATAAAGCAAAGACTGATTGTGATATCATAATCATGATAGACTAATGAATAAAGAAATTTTAACACTACCCCTTATATTTCTTATGTATAATCAAAGAATAATTTTTAAATAGCTATTAAGGATGCTTGCATTCCTAAATAAGGACATTTAAATATTTTTCCTTGGATAACAGGTGCATCTGTTATACTCTTTTTGTACATCTTACTTCATCTATCTATTATGTTACTGAAACCTAACTTTTGGTGTTCTTTGAATTTGAGTTCTTAGCTGTGTAACTCATGACACAGCTTTTGTCATTTGCTTCCTCTTGTTCTTTCTTTTATCATTTTTTTTTTTATTTCATTCTACCTTCCTTTCTTTTTTCTTTCTTTTTTCTTTCTTTTTCTTCTAAGAATTTGAAAGGGAAAAGGAAAAAAAAAGTGAATTAATAACTGGCTTTAAGGATATAGAGCAAAGAAAAACAGCTAAATGGGTTGCTGCCACCACCATTTTTAAAATATATTCTTGCTAACTTACCATGTACCAAATACTTGGGAGTTGTGGGTAAGGATGGAATTCTGTATCTGTTCTGATTTATTTTATAAAGCTAAACATCTAAAGCCTCTTCATAAACGGTCTTAATTTTTCTTACTGTTGGTCATAGTTTTAAACACTTTGACAAATTTTCCGTTTTATGACCTTATAGCAATTAGAAAAAGAATTCCATGGAAAAGTATGGTGTAGGGTTAAGATCTACGATTTCTTCTAAAATTTATTATTGCCCTTATTCAAATTTGATTAGAAAGAATAATGCTATCCAGTAAACATTTTCATTCTCGATTTTCACAGTAATTTCTAGTTAAATATTAGACTTCACTGTAGTGACCGTAGTATTAAATTAAGCAGTTCATATCTTCTTATCACTGATATAATTAAACCTTAAATATTAAATTATTTGTATTGCAGACATATTAAAGTTAACTTTATTATGGCTGGAAATTTTAGGATGCAAATAACTGAAATAGTTCTCTTTAACTGCAGAGGGTAGTTATGAAAATTCTTTTCATGACTGAGACATTTTAGTGATTATACTATTTTTTTCCAAAAGAAATAGGCACATATGAATTAAACTTCATAATGCTTTTTGTCTGGAGATATATTACTAAATGTTACACATGGAAAAAATAATACCAAAAAAAATTTATTTACTGCTTCCAAAGCAATCAAAATATTCAAATTTATTACACTTAAAGCAAATTGAAAACTTAATAGAAATAGTACTCCAGTTCAAAATGCCTGGAGGCATTTGCTAACTCAATTGTAAAAGTCCATTATATAAGGCAAAAGCTTTGTACCTTGCCATGATAGATTTTAAATGTTGGTTTACTGTTATTTTTCCTTAGGTCCCAGGATAATGATTTTTTTCAGTTATGGATAATGCTTCTGTGTAAATAGACTCTTCCTTCAGGAAAATAAGAAATGACTAATAAACAAGCTTGGCATTTTCAAAGGCAATTAGTGCAGCTTGAAATTAGATATGTAAATTAGCAATGCTCCAATAAATTGGTGGTTTGTGAACAATTTTTTCTCTTTAGAAATACAACAATCACAAGGTAAACCACAAAAGGAATGAATTTACACTTCATTTTACTTTGAACTAGTCTAGAGATTTTAGCATTCTACTCATGGTAAGTGACAGTTTATTATCAGAATTTGAGGGTGTTCCTTGTTTACGAGGCAATAACCATATTATAAAATAATACATTTTGAGGCCAAAGGTGCTTTTTAGTCTTTTTGCTACTTTTATTGGACGAAGTACTAGTCACAAATTCCTTTTATAGTATAATGCCAGCAAATATATGTCATTGTTGCTGTTGTGGTTGTTGTTGTTGTTGTTGNGATGTCTAGCAATAAAATTTTTTAGACATACTAATAATTAAGATATAATAATATCACATCTCTGAACAAGAAGAAAAACTGAAGGACTCTTGCTCTTACATTCTACTACAAAAGTGCTGGGCTGATCAGGCCTCATATCTGATTCAGACATTTATTAGTCGGTCAGAGAGCAGGAAGTTTTAAGCAAGGCGATCACTGAAGATGAGGGCTTGGAAAAATGGCTTGTAATTATGCCTATTCCTCCATGCCTATGACTTACAATATCATTAAAAAATTAGATTCTGAACTGAGTTATTAAAAAGTTAACTCTGGAAATCTGACCCACATTATTTTACACCTAGGTAGACACCTAAATTCTGCAATAATCGATTCATTTTATCAAGGAACTATAGAAGATTGTTAGATGATCATGAAACTTCAAAGAGAAAAGAGTTTACCAAGAATAACTGGAAAACTTTAGTGAAAAAAAGCAGTAGCTGTTGCATTAGATGATGCAAGGGGACAAATACCTTTATAACAAACGTTTATAACTGCTGCAAAATTTAAATAACTATAGGTAAGCATTATTATATACTTCCAATAATTTAAAATAATCAAAATAATAAAATTTATTATGAAAATTTCTATTATTATCATATAATCTAGTTTTATGTATAATCTAGGCCAAAAATTCATATTGAGAACTTTATTCATTAAATGCATTCAATGAGGACATTCCATATCTTCAGGAAATTCTTAAAAGTTTAAAGTGATAGAAAATACACCAAATTTTCTGAGAAACTCCATCAATCAGTCATGTCTTGCTATTAAAACTTGCAGCATGTGTCCAATCTTAATGCATAGATTATTTTAATTGGAAATAAAAAGCTCGAGCTTTTCCATTCAGAATTATCAGAGAAATTCAGGACTGGTTTAATTTGTGCTCATCTGATTCCATTGCCATGACACAGTTTTTTCTTAATACTGATATGAAGCTGTGGCTATACAGATAGAAGCATCCACAGCATAGCACAAGGTTTTTTACACCCCTGGAATTTAGTGAAACTCTCTGGTCTATTTTTTTTTTTTTCTATTATTTTTCTTTTATGACTTTTCTTTGTTCATTTTTTCTAATGTAATGTGAGGGCAGTGTAATGGAGATTGCATTGGGATTTTTAGTAGTGTGCCCAGGTAGCCAAGAAGGCCAATGGCATCCTGGCTTGCATCAAAAATAGTGTGACCAGCAGAAGCAGGGAGGTGATTGTCCCCCTGTACTCAGCACTGGTGAGACCGCACCTTGAGTATTGTGTCCAGTTCTGGGCACCTCAGCACAAAAGAGATATCGAGGTGCTGGAGCTAGTACAGAGGAGGGCAACGAAGCTGGTGAAGGGCCTGGAGAGTAAGGCTTATGAGGAACGATTGAGGGAGTTGGGACTGTTTAGTTTGAGGCAGAGGAGGCTGAGGGGAGACCTCATCACTCTCTACAACTGCTTGAAAGGGCATTGTAGAGAGGTTGGTGCTGGTCTCTTCTCACAGGCAATTAGCGATAGAACAAGAGGGAATGGCTGCAAGCTGCAGCAGGGTAGGTTTAGGCTGGACATTAGGAAAAAATTTTTCACAGAGAGAGTGGTCAGTCAGTGGAATGGGCTTCGCAGGGAGGTGCTGGAGTCCCCATCCCTGACTGTGTTTCAGAGTAGATTGGATGTGGTGTTGAGGGATATGGTGTAGGGGAGAACTTGTAGAGTAGGGCTGATGGTTGGACTTGATGATCGCAAGGGTCTCTTCCAACCTAAATGATTCTATGATTCTATGATTCCATGATTACAAGGCCGGGGCACTCAGTACCTGTTGGAGATGTTTCAGGACTTGAGATTTATTTTAATAGTGTTAGAGGAACACAAAGGGTAGAGACTGGCATACTTATTCTTTTTGCATGCATGCTGCCCACAGGTGGAGTGAACCAAATATCACTCTTATCTTCAAGAAGGGCAAGTAGGAGAGTCTGGGGAACTACAAGTTACTCCTCCTCACATTGACGCCAGGGAAGCTGGTGGAGCTGATCTTCCTGGAAACAATTTTGAAACATAATTAAACACAAAAAGGTGATCAGGATTTACAAAGATGAGATTGTGCTTAAGCAAACAGATAGCTTAGAAGCCATTAGCTGGCTTGATGAATGAAATATGTGTTCGAACTTGTTTAAAAGACAGCAAGAATTCCTGCAACTTACACATTATCTGTATGTGCTAAGAAGAGAAACAAGTTAAATACTCAACCTGCCATCTACCTTGTAGCTGCTGCTGTTAATCCATTGTCTAATTGCCATACAGAATTTGACAATAAAGCATAATACCAATATTTATTTAAATTATATTAGTCAATTCAGGAACATATAAAACATATCCTTGACATATTTGTTTCAATAAGATTTCCTCCAGCATATCTTTAAGTGCTAGACTTGTTCACACAAATTCTGAAAATTTGCAAGTAGACTCTCACTGAGAACTCTGTAGAATGCAAAGAAATTTATTTTTCTTTCTTCTCCAGAAACTCTTTTTTGGCATTGTTACAGCATTTTTTGCCATGTAATATCTGTTTATTATTTTTTTCTAGACATCATCAAGCTTATTGGAGAGTTATATAATGTTATATAATGTTGTAACCATAGGGAAGCTTCAATCAGTATTATGTCTCATAAAACCCTAGAGTTCTCAGTCAGTGTTTCTCTCCCATGTGTATTCATTGATATTTGTCACCTATGTGGATTCTTCAGTTACGAAAGAGATAGTTTATGCTTTTTCCCTAAATTCATAGTCAAACGCTATCAATCGATAAATCCACTGAAGCCATGTGTGAATAAATTGCTCGCCTTCAAACTATTTGCGTTATTACTTATTCCACAAACAAGTTGAAATGACATTATGCAACCCCTCTAATCAGCTATTTCATTGGGAAGTAAGTTTTTGTGTAAGACTACCCATCCAAATAACTTAAAATGGGATTGTTGTTGGGATCATGAGACCCAACTAGTGCCACCAAGAGCACAAGGTATTTATATCAATTG
>VZTM01025397.1:24944-35015 GCA_013400555.1 Jacana jacana
GAGAGAAAGGAAAATCCAGAAAAGTAAAAAAAAAAAAAAAAGAATCAAAAAAACCCCACTACAACAGATAAGAAAAAACATCACCTAAAGGATTATACTTATTACTTGAAATAACATTACGGATTGAAGCAGATTCTCAGTTACGTTAGTACCAATGATATGAAAGACTAGACAAGGGTGATGCAAAGCAGATAGGACAAGGATAATGAAGCTGGTGAACAAGATGGAAAAAAATGGATAAATATAGAAAGCAACATCTGACTGAAAGACTGAGAGTTACATGAAATTTGTGATTGAAACAGTAGTTTGTTGGAGGGGACGAAGTCAAAGACAAAAGACAGAAGAAAAACGTTAAAAAAAAAGGAAATCTACCAAGCTTTGCTTTTATTGCCATTTTGCATGAGTATTTATTGGAATTGATTATTTTCTTTTAACTTTAAGTTCTAAATTATGCTAATTGACTTAAATTCAGTTAAAACACAAAAAAGGTTTTAGTCAATCCTGATTCAGTGGATCAAAATCACATCACCATGAAACCTCTGCAACTTTTTTTACTTGTTTGGAGAATTTTTTCTGTGCTTCTCTTGCACCTTCACTCTTAGTTGACTCAATGAATCAAAAAGTTGTTTTTATTTACATGGCAGCGCACAATAACTGACTAGCTTAAAATATCAAAGAACACAGTTTATAGTACTGGCAGGAAAAAAAGTAATCAAATCTTGGGGTTGAGGACCTTTTTGAAATAAATTATGATCCCTGCGTGAAATTCTGTTGCTGCTAACATCTGAGGAAAAACCTTGCAAATTGATTAGCAAAATTTTACTTGTGACTATATCTATTTAGGAAATTCAGGGAGAAGATGGGTGTCAGCTAAGAAAACATGTTTGGCTATTGCCTTCTAGTCTTTTCTCAGAAGAAGAATTTACAAATCCAGTTGTTGATACACTGAAGAAAGAAAAACTTTTTTTTCTTTTTTTTTCTTTTTTTTTTTTATATTTAGTATTATAACATCTGTTTTCAGATTAGTAGTAAAGGTACTTCAGGAGGTTAATATAAAAATGCCACTTTACAATAGTAAGCATGTGTTACAGCATAAGATGTACAAGTACTCACTGATTTGCAAGTTATTTAGCAAATTCTTTTGTTAGACAAAAGCAAATGTTTCTCTTTGTGCAGTTAAATTCAAAGTCTCAAAGTCTCTCTCTGAAATATAAATGAGATAAACTCCTTAATAGAGTATTAACTTACTAATTTTTTTTCTGTATGTTCATCACTGTGTATGCACAGTCATTTGTCTCTTGTACAACTACCAACAAGGAAGGGATGTCCAAAATCTGCTGGCTAGTCTGATATAATTAGTATTTTGTAATGCTTCTAAATTGGATGTCTAGCAACAAGCTGGTTTTTGTTGTTTTGTTTTTTTTCTCCAACAGGATTTATTTTTTTAAAAAAGAAGTCATTAAACCAATCCTCAGAGATACATAAAATTATTCTGTCATCTCTTGCAGCTGTTTGGCTTCCAAGTTTCAGTTTTCAGCCTTTCTCAACAGATAAAAACATGTCACTGTATCCTATGAGAGTCTTGTGTAGAATTGCTCTCTAAAAGCACCCTGAAAATTATTTGACTAAGATGAAAAATTTCAAGCTAAAATAAATATCTAGTGATATATTTGTAAGAGTATGGTTTATATGTCTTTGTGACATCTATTCACAGGTAAGGCAAAACCAAGAAAGAAGTACAGTAATAAATTATAAGCCCAGATACACAAATAATGAAGAGTGGATTTCTAAAAAAAATAAAAGAGAACAGAGCTCTTAGGTCACTAATGCTTGGGTCTTTGAAGAAAACACTATAGTGCAGATTTGACAAGGTTCAACCAGTGCTAACTGAGGAACTCGTGCCCTAGTGAGCTGAAGAAAGAACAGTATTTGGCTGTGTTGTTCATGTCTTTATGAGTGCTGCTAGGCTCTGTGTGGATACCAAGAAGAGCACTGCCCTCTGTGTCAGTCTTTGTAGCTGGACCTTTGTGCATTGTGTGTTTGTGTAGCTATATATTTGTAGTAAATGCTCAGGCTTGCTGCTGTCTGGACATCCAAAGAGGAACAGCATCAAAGAGACTGGGGAGGAAGATTCCCGAGTCCCATACTTACCTTGACTTTAACAATATTAGTGAGAATATTACTCATTAAAAAATTCCAGTAAAAAATGTAAGTGAAAGCCGCAAACTAAGAATTGGCAAGAAAATAGGTAAAATATTTGTGGAATAGGACTTTATATTCCTGAAATGTAACCCACTTTAAACCTGGTTTTAAATTCCTTTAAACCTGGGAATTAGTGAAAATTTGGAGTCAGTGCTACACTACTAATTTGGCAGTAACATCTGATGAAGAAGTTGACTCATAACAACTGACTGCCTTTTGTTTGGATGATATTCCTAACACTTGGTATCTTTAGAAAAGATTCATTTCATCCAACATCTTTAAAACAAAGCTTTAATGCTTGAAATTTAAAGGATTTGCACCTGAATAACTAATATTGATACACTGAGGCAGAGAAGGGAAGTGGAGTGGTTTTAGTTAAGTCAAGGATCTTTTTCTCATAATGCTGGTCTTCAACAGTCAGTTACAGCAAATCATAAGTAATATACCCAGGCTTAATTTCAGACAGTTTTACCTTTTTTTTTTTCTTTTCAAACAGGACTGTAAACAGGACTTAAGAGATGGAGAAAGTATCCAGATAGAGCATATTTCAGCAACATTATTATCAAATATGACATTTTAACCAAACATGCAGAGTAGAGTAAAAAAACAAACACTGTAGAGGATGTAAGATGTTATTGCAGGTAGATGATGTTCTGAGTAAATAATTTTACATAGCCAACCCCTAATGTTTCTAATATGGTTTTTATATCATAAGATTTATTACCACATTAAGATAATGGCTAGTTACAGACAAGAATTTCATCCTTTTTCAGCTTTCTCTTTTTTTTAGCTAGTGTCCAATTATGACAGTTTTTTGTATTTGCCTAGTCATGTTGCTTGTCTTTCTATCCCCTTGTTCCAGTTCAGTTCTTCTTCATGACTACAGAATACATACTTCGTGTATATAGAATTTCAAATGAGTTCTCAGCTGTCCCATTCATAAAACAAATTAGGACCTCTCAATTTCTGATGAAAGTATCTGACTTAGAGTATTCTGACTATATAGTCTGCTTCCATCAACAAATACACCTATATCCTTTACTCAACTATTTGCAATTAATGAGCACAACATCTTACAGCATTTTTACTAGATCCTGAGATTATAAATTTGAGAACAAACCAAAACAAAATGAAACAAAACCTATGGATCTGAAGAAAAAGTCTGGAAGAATGGACATCTTAACCTCCCATTGTTTTTCACCATCAGTCAAATGATCCACATTGTCCCATTCTGTCAGTTGTCTTTCCAGCCAAGCAGTAAATGTGCTTGCAGATAGTACAAACTGTGTTTAAAAGAAAAAGACAAATATAAGTAACAGAGAAAACTGTCTATCATGCAGTGAATTTGCACAGGAAATAGTTTTTTTAGGCAAGTTTCTGATGCCAGTACATTGTGCATCTTTTCAGCCTTGTTATTTGTCTGACTCTGTTATTCTTTTCCATAGAAGAATCATAACACTTTCATCTGAAAATACAAATGGATATTGCAGTTCTAAATTTTATTTAGATTGCAGTATTAGTATTCTTCTGAAATAAACAGCAACACATGGAATGGTGTTATATGTCATTTACTCTTATATGACTCTTAGTAACTGTAGGTCAGATGGTTTGGGCCAGTCCTACCTTGAATTAAGATTTTTAATTATGTGAATATTAATTTCAAGTAAATGAATTTGGGTTTTAAACTGAGGATTTAAAATTAAAACATAAAACTAAGAACTACTTATTTTATTGATTTCAAGCTTAAGGCAGCCTGCAACAAACCTCAGAGTTAGTAAATCTTCAAGATCATTTAATGGCGAGTCTGAAACTACAGATAAAATTTTCTTCACTTTTAATATATAAAATAGAATGACCGTAGTGGAAGCTAATCTGCTTTTTCAAAATTTCACCAGTTTTGTCAGATAAGTAAGGCAGAATTACTGTGAAATTATCCTAAAAAGGCAAAAGCACAAAACACATTTTTGTTTTCAAAATAAATCCACTTACAATTTAGCAAGCTAGAATTATGTAAGGAAGTAAGAAAAAGCTCACAAAATATTGCACACAACACAGAAAACCTACTAACAGAAATGGAAAATACCCACAACTTTATCAATAAACTATATTCTTTTGTGTTATTCACCAGTTGCATGGCTGATTAGAATTTAATGCTAAAATTTCACACTTCTTGTTACTGTTTCAAAAGACACATAATCGTACTTTTTATAACTAGTTACAGTGCATACTGGTACAACTTTCAGGAGGAAAGTGTTTTAGGAAGCAAACAGTAATAGGGAGATAAATATCAATATAATACTTATTCTAAACCACATCAGTGATGGAGTTTTATTTTGCCAGTGTTCAGATTATATATACTTCTAAATAGTCTTAATATCCAATGCTGAAAGGCACAACACAGGTACAGAAGGATAATTTTATGTAATTGTATGTTTAACTGCACCTTTTTCCCTTTATGTAGCTTGATGCTATAAGCATAATCTAACTATATGTAAGTTTTAGTTTTCATAAGCAGGTGGAGAAAAATCTACCAATAAGGCTCTTCATTTCCATACTTGCATACTTGTTACTACTTCTCCACAGCTACACCAAAAAGCAGCAGAGCCAGGCAAGGCTACTTCAAGCCAAGGACAATGAATGACAGCAAGGCAGGTAGGAAAGGAACTAGGCTACCAGGTGAAGTCTTTTGTGTCTGAGCAAGGTGAGCAAGGCAGCCCTGGGGACAGCAACTCGGGGCAGCCAAGAACCCAGTATTCACCCTACATACCTATAATGCATGGCAGGTTCAAGCTCAAGACAGAAAGGAAAGTGGGGGCCGTGTCTGAGATATGCCACCAGGCTCAATGCAAAGCTGCCACGTTGGTCAGACAGAGACCAAGGGTGAGATCTTGAATTTGAAAATAAGCCTCATGAAGAATCATGGAATCATAGAATCATAGAATCATTTAGGTTGGAAGAGACCCTTGCGATCATCAAGTCCAACCATCAGCCCTACTCTACAAGTTCTCCCCTACACCATATCCCTCAACACCACATCCAATCTACTCTGAAACACAGTCAGGGATGGGGACTCCAGCACCTCCCTGCGAAGCCCATTCCACTGACTGAATACTCTCTCTGTGAAAAACTTTTTCCTAATGTCAAGCCTAAACCTACCCTGCTGCAGCTTGCAGCCATTCCTTCTTGTTCTATCGCTAATTGCCCGTGAGAAGAGACCAGCACCAACCTCCCTACAATGCCCTTTCAAGCAGTTGTAGAGAGTGATGAGGTCTCCCCTCAGCCTCCTCTGCCTCAAACTAAATAATCCCAACTCTTCATGTCTTCATATCAATCACTCTTCATAAGATTTATGCTCCAGGCCCTTAGAACACCTATAGTNTATCCAAGTCCCTCTGTAGAGCATCCCTGCCCTCAAGCAGATCAACACTCCCACTCAACTTGGTGTCATCTGCAAACTTACTGATAGTGTTTTCTATGTCCCTATCAACATCATCAATGAAGATATTAAAAAGGCCCCAATACTGAGCCCTGAGGAACACCACTTTTGAGCGGCCACCAGCTGGATTTACCTCCATTGAGCACCACCCTTTGGGATCGTGCTTGGTCCAGCAGATGGTACACTCATCCAGGCCATGAGCAGCCAGTTTTCCCATGAGAATGCGGTGGGGGACACTGTCAAATGCTTTTCTAAGGTCCAGATATATTATATCCACTATCTTCCCCCCATCCAACAATCGGGTCATCTTATCATAGAAGGAGATCAGGCTCGTCAGGCAGGACCTGCCTTTCATAAACCCATGCTGACTAGGCCTGATCCCCTGGTTGCTCATTACATGGCTAGTAATAGCACTCAGGATGATCTGTTCCATAATCTTCCCTGGTATCGAGGTCAGACTGACAGGTCTATAGTTGCCTGGATTTTCCCTTCTGCCCTTCTTGTAGATGGGCATTACATTTGCCACCCTCCAGTCCATCGGGACCTCTCCAGTTAGCCACGATTTAAGGAAGATGATGGAGAGAAGCCTGGCCAGCACATCTGCCATCTCTTTCAGCACTCTTGGGTGTAACCCATCCAATCGCATAGACTTGTGTGCATCTAGGCGGCATAGCAGGTCACTGATCACTTCCTCGTTGATTGTGATGTCCTCATCACAAGAAGAGAACCTAAACTCTGCTGAGGCATCATAAAGCCTACACTTGCACATGTTAAGCTCTCTGTCAGTCGAGACTACCACAGATCCACTCAAGGGGAATGCCCTCTCAGCCCTAGGACATGATTATTTTTCTAAAGGAAGACTTTCCAAAACCTGTGATCCCTAATTTAACAAATTAAATTCTTTTGTATGGATGATCTATTATCCTAATCTAAGAAACTTTTATACCTTTTCATGTATTGTTAAGTATAATTTACTAAGAGGAAAAGAAGCATCAGAAAATGTATGCTTGAAGTACAAAGTCATAACACTGTGATTATGCATTATCAGTGATTTTTAATTTTTTTTAACAGGTATTTTTTTGTAATTCAACATTCTGACAGTGCAGCTTAACCCCCCCTATTCCAAATCCATACAAGAATACAATATACCAAAAATTTCAACAGAATACGTATATATGTGTATCCTGAATTCCTATCTAGCTTCAAAAACAATTCTACAGATAGTATGAAAACAGATTAGTTTTTATTGTTGATGATATTACCAAGAGCAGGAACGCTTCTCTTGGTTGCAGAAATTTTTAAAGGGGTTCTGAAACTCATCTATTTCTTTGGCAAACCCAAAGCATTACATTGCAGTAGGCCACTGTCCAGGGAAGACACAAGATAAATGGTAAACCCACTTTTCTGTCCCTGCTCTAATGCAAAAGAAATGCACAATATCCTTTTCCAAAACATTCAACATCAATGGCTAGTATGCCTCTGTAGAATGATTAGCACTGAAATGCATTTCTCTGTTTTGAATCAGGCAAAATAGAGCTTTTGTTATCACACTTACCTGTTTCACATCCTCACCACTGATATGATTTACTTGAATGGCTCCTGGACTTTTTTGTGTTTTTTTTTTTTTCTGGATGTAGAATAAGCATTTCTTCAATCTCAAAAAATTTGAAGAGGTTAGGGAAAATTTTTGCTCAGCTCTTTTGTAGCAATGAAAACAAAAACTTAAAAACTGTAAAATATGTGATAAAACAAGAATAAAAATCTGCAGTATAAACTGAACTAGAAAAAATTACCACTTACAAGGCATGTACAGTGCTCACAAAGAAAGGAACGGGAGGAAAAATCTTTAGTTCTCAGAGCTTCAGTTGTGGCATTCAGCATATCAGTTTACTCTTCTTTAAGGAACCAATTCATCTGGATTGGAACTTCAAAATTAAAGAAAGTGAAACATTTTAAATGGATGCTATCATGTTCCATACAATGAATTTTAGAAAATAATTACTTGTCATGCTGAGAAGACAGATGCAGGCAAGGCAACAATTCAGTGTTAGAAGATAGTGGCTTTCACAGACTATATAGAACATAAAAGCCAATTTCTTGCTATATAGTAGATAATACCTAGTTTTACACAACCTTGGGCTTCAAATTATAAGCTAATGTCAATGAATGCAACATGTACAATGTCATCATACTGCTTAAAAACTACCCATGCTCCCATGTAACCACTGGTACTGGGAAGGTAAAATGATATAACACGTATGTAAACAGATAGTTAGATTCCAAACTAGCCGTATTACAGTCTTGGTTTGGTCTGGGATGGAGCTTATTTTCTTATAGCAGCTTATATAGTGCTATGTTTTGGATTTAGGATGAGAATAATAACGATAACAAACTGATGTTTTCAGTTGTTGCTAAGCGGTAAAGGATTTTCTCATCTTCCATAGCAGCTGAGAGGAAGCATGGACAGGACAACTGACCCAAACTGGCCAAAAGAATATTGCATACCATAGACTTCATACTTGGTGCATAAATGGCAATTGGATGGTAAACACAGATTCAGGATCACTGCTCAGGGATGGTTTGGGTATCTGTCTGCAGGTGGTGAGCAGTTGCATTTTGTATCTCTTCTCTTGCATATTCTATAATAATATAATTAAATAAATAATAATAGTAACAACTGTATATTAATAATTATCAGTTTGTTATATTATTAAATAAATGTATTTTATTTAATTTAATTACATTTAAATAAAATTATTGCCATTATTATTTATTAAATATGCAAGAGAAGTGATGCAAAATGCGGTTGCTCACCAATTATTATTATTATTATACAAATTATAATAGTATTAGTAGTATTAGTATTATTCCTTACCTTGCTGTCCCACTAAACTGTCCTTATCTCAACCCATTTAAACACACCAAAATCTTGCATTAATAAATCAAAATAATTACAATGAAAATTAGACCTCATAATTTTTTGTTGTGATTAAATGCTTATTATCAAGAGACAGACAGAATAAGTACTAACATAACTAACTCGTATCACAATTATAATAAAGTCACTAATCCTAGAAAATTCTGTGTAACATAACAGATGCAGCAAAGAGTAAATACACACAGAGAAAAATATTAAATACTCTATTTGTGTGTTACAAAACTCTCCCCCTCAAAATAATTTTGACTCACATTTTACCTTTTTTACTTGTTCTTGTGATATTGCCTTTCGAATTTCTATATAAAAATATTATCAGTTTTAATCATTTAATTATACCATATAACACTGATTCTCCAAATAAAAGGCATTGATCCTTTAACAAGGCTGTCATAACTATGTAATACTGTTATGCTATGGGATTAAATTTATAAGCAGAAGTGTAGGATAGGGACTAGTTTACTAGGCAATAAATTTCTGCCCTCCAGTAGTGATGTATAATTAGAGTTATTAGACTAAACTTTAATCAGTTATAAACTAATCCTTAGCTTTATTTAGAAGTTATGAGGCATTGCTTTGTATTGCTTCAGCTAAATGATATCAGGAATAAATACGCTTTCTTTTCAAAATATTAGTCACTGCAGTCTTTCCTAAAAGACTATTTGCAGCTCACCGGGGATTAACTGACGTGATTATGGTCTTTTGTTTACAGTAGCTCAGTAAAGCTAGGAAAATATAAGGATGCTAAAACTTTCCAAATATTAAGTATCATGTAAACAACTGGTTTAGTATTGAAGAAGGAGAGAGAGGATGATTGTGGGTCACAGGGAAGAGATTATCATTTTGGACAAGAAAATAATTTATTAAAATAGAATCAGGGAATCATAGAATCATTTAGGTTGGAAAAGACCTTTAGGGTCATTGAGTCCAATTGTAAATACAATCAGCATTTTCATCCTATTTAGTCCAGTCTTGCTTGTTTTGAAAGTGTTGCTAAGACTAATAGGTATTTTTCCACTAATTAATTTTAGGCACATATTCTTTTCTGAGTAGTGATTCCAGGTAACCAGACATGAATGTGTACAGTGTGATGGTTACTGTGGGATATTCAGGTTCTTGAACATACAGCAACACTGTAACATACCAAATTTCCATTGATTAATCAAATAGTGTTTAGAATACCTGTGAAGATCTTGAGTTTGATAGAATAGGAATATACATGGGTACCCATGGTGCATGAGTGTAATTCTGCACTAGATTTACTAATAGAGCACTTGCTAGTCTGTCTTGGTGTTTATAGGGGAATGTAGAGGAAATAAGGAATGAGATATATTTCTGAAACAGAACCTGCAGAACCTATGACCATAGTTTTCCTATTTTGTCAACCATTGTGCAATATGTTATACAAAGTTCTTATGACTCCTTGGAGACACACATCTCTACCTTCACCTGGTGAAATTGCCTGTAAAATTTCAATTTGCCTAGTGAAGTTGCCTGT
>VZTM01025399.1:7370-22843 GCA_013400555.1 Jacana jacana
TCCGTACCCCTCTCCCACACTTTTTTTTGGTCCTGGTCCAGCAGGAAAGCGCCCAGCGCATCTTGCAACCGAGCCTGGGTCAGTGCTCAAGCTGGGAAAGGGATCTTATATATGTACATATATATATTTATATATGTACATGCATATATAGGACTTCAGCTGGGCAGAAGGGGCCATGTGTTCAGACGGATGACTCCTTAGTGAGGATTGTCTATTCTCACCCCGCTCACAGCCCTGAATCCACCACCCCATCCATGACAAGCCTCACTGAAGGGGATGCCGAGGGGTGGGATGGGCCAGAGGGCAAAGCAGGAACCTCAGTGCCAGCGTGTGGCGCAAGACAGGGTGAAGGCTTCAGTTAGCGTCTGCCCCAAGCACCCCAGGGGTGTGAGGGGGTACGCAGCCCCCCTTGCCTGACCATGGCTGCGTGCATGGCTGCAGATCTGGGGGTGCACGTACCCCTGCCCTTCACCGCCGGGGATGTTATGGAGGCACAAACTTCCCCACGGGCCTGGGGAAGCAGGGCTCTTAGCTGGCATCTGCCAGCACTCCAGATCCTCTGCTTCTTTGGTAAATGCAAAACAGAGTGAATCTCTTTTGCCCTTACAGACTTGACCAGCAGTGAGAGAAGAAAATGCTGAACTTGATCCCCTCAGCTGGGAAATGATGGCGCTGCGTGGGAAGGGGAGGAAGGCAAATAAAAGAGGGGCTTTGGAAGGCTCTGGGACCTCAGGCTTGGCTTTACAGCAATTTTTTGTCTTGTATATAAAGAGAAGATAAAGCAAATCGTGGAAAACTTGAAAATGCTTTTTGAGTTTTATTCTTTTCCTCTTCCCTTGAGTCGCAGACACTTGAATTCATGACAACCGAGGTGGTTCGCTTTATGAATAAGAACATCAACTGCCCTATTGTGTCCTGTCACAGTATCCTGGTATTTCCACATCCTCTCTAAGGTCCACTTTCAGGCTGGGAGGAATGTGATCTGGGAATTAGGTTTTGGACCACTTTGTTTCCATTTTGCAAATGCGAAGATGCTACAGGGAAACGCACAGTGGTTTCTGTTTCTTCCTCTCCATAGGCATGTTTAACTCCCATTGACACTGATGTGAGTTATGCACATGTCTAAAGAGGAGAAGCGGAGTCTTAGATCTTTTTCTCATCGTTTACATGAGATCAAAGGAAATCAAATAGAGTTAATGAAGGGCCAGATGGTGCTTTATTTGTGCTCTGGAAGACAGTACCAGAGAACGGGAAGGAGTCTCTGCAGTTTAACCTGGCAAAGAGGAGGAAAACTTACTATCTCATTTAGTGGGCACTGAAGCAAGTATGCCATATCTTCAGAAGTGGGAAAGGTTTGCTTGTTTTCTCTTCCTCAGTAGGTTTTGGATGCAGGGCTAGGGTTGCTTTTGGAAGGCGTCGATTGAAAGGATTCCAGACTCTGAAATCATTCACATTTTGTTCTTTTTTGGAAACACAAATTACTTTGGACCCAGGCAATCCTTCAGCTTTTGCTTTTTAAGCCATAGGATATGGGTGCTCCTCCAGCCCGTGGAAAATGTGTAATCTAAGCTGCTATGGGGAGGCAGGGCTGCAGAGGCAGGAGAGCCTTTGATTTGGATCCTGACTGTGAGCGAGAGTTTGGCAGGAGAGGCACAGGATGCAGTAAACTTCACCCACTGTGCACACACAGAGAGACTCACACCCCAGAGGATGCAGACAGGGTCAGGACCATCCTGTGCCATCTCTGAGCCCTTTCCCCTGGGTTGCTGGGCTCTGTCAGCTCTGGTTGCTACCAGCACCTCTAGAGAGGAGCTTATGGCCGTGGCCACAACCATCAAGAAGTTAATTTTACTCTCACCACTGGCAGGATTATCGGAAAAGAGATGTTCCTTGTTTCTTTCTTGTTTCTCTGTAGTCCTTATGGTCTACAGGCTCTTTCTGATGTAGCATACCCAAAAGTGTCCTCCTGCTTGGTAGGGAAAAGGTTTTTTGCTGAGGGTGACACCCGCCCTGGCTGACCTTGCGGGGATGAGTCTGCGGGGGCGGTAGAGGCCACCTTATTACTTGTCCTGCATTTGTCCCGTCATTGTTTTAACGCATGACATGCTTTTTTAGAGGACAACTTAGCACCAGGCCACAGATTTCCCAATAGCTCGATGTCATGTGTTGGCCTCTCGTGATATTGTAATGCCAGTTGACAAAAAAAAAAGTCACTCCAGTGATGTTCCCCAAGGCTCCTTTTGTTGACAAAGTAGCTCTCTGGATTTGGAAGGCTTTGCAGTTGAGCTGAAGGCCTGGAGGCTTTCCTGTTTTAAAAGCAATGGGGAGAGATGCAACTAACATCTGTACATACGCTTAAGGATGCCAGAAATTGTTTGTGTTTATGATTCCTTTTCAGAAAATTGTATCAAGATTACTTTAATAGCAGCATAGCCCCATCTACTCTTTGCCCCCTGGTACAAGCCTAACATTACAGCTCCAGCTGACATTATTTCCACCTGCTTTAAATGTGTTCATGTGCCTCTAATCCTGTGTGCAGCTTCGCATTTGTACCCATTTCCTGTATTTTATAGGCACATGTGGTATGTCGAGGTTTGGAAATGTAAAGCCCTCATTTTGTGCTGCTTGTTTTTTAACGTTCCTTTTCCCTGGCTGTGCTCCTTGTTTCAAAAAGGGGAAAAAAACCCCAACATTAAAAAAAAAAAAGAGAAAGAACAAACAAATCTTTTTATTTTTTTTTTTCCTGGTGAGGTTTAAGAAAAACCTTGAGAACTTCCTTGCTCTTTTATATATCTAGCACTTTTATTGAGTGAGTGTGCAGTAATTTGGTGGGTTTACTAAGTAACTTGACAGTTAATGGGATACATCTGCAATAGATTCCAAAATAACTGACTGCTTAGAAATATGGAAAAGACCAGCATTCTCACTCCTTTCTGTTCTTTTGAGAAATTCCTATCTGCTTCAGCTCCAGGGAAGCTGAGATTCCGTTAAAGATCCACATACGCCAAGAGCCGCTACCAACCGTAATAAAACTCATTAGAGCTGACCCTTCCAAAACTGCTATTATATTAGAAAAAAAATATTATGGATTTTAATCTAAAGGCTCTAAGAAGCTACAGTAAAAACACACAAACCCATACATACACCTGGAGCTACACAGTGGCTTTACAAGGCTTGAGAGCATAAAAGAAACCTCAGCCATGGAAGAACGAGTCCAGACTTCATTTTTCCGCAGACGAGTTGACTGCTTTGCATCAATGACCCATAGTCGTGTGCTTACTCACTCCTATGAAAAGGAGAAGAACAGCAACACCAACAGTCCTTCAGCTGGTGCACCAGGTCCTCCAGAAAGGTTGGTGTGGGGGGATTGAGACTCAGTCAAAAGGGGTTGGAAAGTTCTGAGGGGAAAACCCAAACCAGCAACCCATATCCCTGAGAAAATTTCTGTATTTCCCAAACTGACTTCTTCAAGGCACCATGGCCAAGAGCTACTCTGCCCTCTACATTCAGCTTGATTTTTAGGGCCAGCCCCCACTAGAGGAAAGCCCCTGGCAGTGTGAATCCATGGGAATGAGCAGGATGGGGGAGGAAAAACCACATTCATGGTGGAGATGCAAAGCCCCAGTGGATGGATCTAGTGTTGTGTGGATCCCGAGAAAATAAAAAAAGAAGAAAAGAGATGAAGGAAACTGAGCAGAGCTTCCCTGTGGTTGAGTAACTTACTCTACGAGGGGTCAGTTGATCTAATAGCTTTCCTGCAGCCCAATTAACTTTCATTTGCCATATTTCAGATGCCTTCAGACGGGTATTCCATGGTAACAAAGACAAATGTTTTGGTAAATGGTTGATATGTCGCGATGCCCTCTGTGCCACCGATCCATGTGTTTAGCCTTGCAATGCATGGGTCACTTCTCACTTGTTGGGGTCAACAAGTTGGTAATGGGAAGACCTTCATCAGATTCCCTCTACAATTTGCAAAGGAATTCCTTCTAGTGCCTTGCCAAATGTTGTTTAAAGCCCCGACATGCGTCTGTTTATCCATTAGAATGAACAGAAGGATAGAAACATAGTGCTAATGTTTATGTTCCAATTAAGGAATTCATTTATGTTGCCTCACTTAAAAATATGTGAGCCCAAAGCCGATTTATCAGGTTTAAATTTAAGAAAACTATATTGTCAGAATAACCACACATTCTTTTTTGCACCACTTTTGAAATCTGTTTCCTATTACCATCTCTGCATCAGACAAACACAACCAAGTTATTTACAGGCTGTGAAAGATACTAAATCTTTTCAGAGTAATATTACATTGGATCACAAATTCTCACTTTTAATAATAATTGACAACAAACTAAAGCTAAAGGATATTCACAATTAGTAACAACAACACATAATGCTCTCCCAGTGCCTCGTATCTTCAAGACCCTATGCAGACATAAGCTGCTGAAGTCTTATTAACATTTGCTTTGGAAGGATGTTAAATATCGTTATCTCCATTTTACAGATGGTGAAAGAGGCTCAGTAGGATTGTGACTTGCCTAAAAGCCTCAGAATAGTTTAATTGCAGAAGTGAGACCAGAACTCGCAAGCTCTTGGCTTCTACTTGTGCGAGAGAGCGAAACACATTTTTAAAAGCATCCTGTGACTTAGGAATCCCAATTCCAGTGCACATCGGGGCTTGAGCGGCGCTGGGGCAGCACAGCTCCTCAGGGGCGCTTTGGGCTCCCGGCTCCCATTAACTTTGAGTGATTTTGGAGCTCTTGAAAACTCCTTTCAGTCCTTGGAGGGAAATGCACAACACCTGTGATTCATAGGAGCGGCTCACGGAGGGGTAGAGCAAAGGCTGGGAGCGATGGCCAGCCCCACGTGCAGCTCAGCCATGATTTCAGAAGCTGGAGGGCCGAGCAGGTCTTCCAGGGCTGAGGAGCCAGGGGGGAAGCTAGCGGTGCTGCCAGCTCTTCTCACTGACACGATTTTCTCAGGAGCAGAGCCAGGAAAGATCTGAAGGCAGAACTCCAGCCCTCTTATAAATTTCAGCTCTGCCTTTGGGAGGAAGCCTTCCTTGCCTGGCCCCTTGTGTCTTGCTCTCCACCTCCAAGAGGAGAAGCTCAGGTAGATGAACATCCCTGGACTTTCTGTACCCCTCTTCCTGGCTGGTCTCTCCTGCCAGGCTGGGAATGGGAGGAACAGGGTGCTGGGGGGTGGGTAGGCAGGGAGCTATGGAATCTCTGCAGAAGCAGATGTATTTGCATTTATGTGTGTGTGATGGGAGTACAAGAGTGAGGAAGCAGTGTACAGCGGGGGAAGCAGCCCCATGGGACTGGGAGTGCAAAGCGAGATGGGGCTGAGCAGCAGGGGCAGATCTGGGGTGAGTGGAAAGGGTCAGGCAGCAGCACCCATTGCTGGCAGATGGAGGGGTGCACTGGCACAATGCACCCAGGTCCTTGAATTAATCAATGGTCAGGAGGAGCCATCAACACTCCAATGTCCAAAGAACTGTGACAGCACTCGGTGGTGGGGCTGGGCAGCTCTCACCTACTCACTAGCAGCTTTGCACCACCACAGCCTTTGGATGATGAAGAAAGGAGCTCAAGCCCAGAGGGAAGACCAAAGGCATCCCACATACACATGGGTGTCTGTTGGTGCCTGTGTCTTGCTGTTGCCCAAATTGTTATCATAGAATCATAGAATTCAGGTTGGAGTCAGGTTCAGCTTGGAAGGGACCTTAAAGATCACCCAGTTCCAACCCCTCTGCCCTGGGCAGGGACACCTCCCACTAGACCAGGTTGCTCAAAGACTCATCCAGCCTGGTCTTGAACACCTCCAGGGATGGGGCACTCACAGCTTCTCTGGGCAACCTGTTACAGTTTTTCACCACCCTCATAGCAAAGAATTTCTGCCAAAGCATTCTTTTTACTTTGGGAACACCAGTGTGCAACTAACTGTGAGTCTGGAATAAGAGTGGTTAGAGCTGAGGAGGCAAATTGCTTCATCAGCAGGAGAGAGACTGGCTATTCCACGGAGTCAGACCAGCTTCCTGGTGGTGAGAAAACACTGGTGAGAAGGGAATGAAAACCTTGGATGGGAGAGAGGATGCCGAGGCACACGCAGAGAGCTGGGGAGAGGCAGCTCTGGGGAAGGAAATGCATCCTTGCAGCCCCAGCAGGGGTGCAGCCCTCCTTCGAGGACCAGATGCCAAGCCCTGGTTTTCATGTCAAGGTTTCAAACTTGGCTCCTTGGCTCCCAGTTTTGGCCTTAGACAATACTCAGAAACCACTTATGTTTGTAAATATTTGTCCCCCTCTTTAGAAATGCTCAGTGGCTTCATCACATTAAAATATTTTGGGGAGGCGTATGGCTAAGTGAGTGCTTACTGCTACGAAGATCTCAAGGTAATTCTGAATAATGAAGAAACAGAAAGCCCTCCCTTATGTGAGAAAAACTACCAGGCCAGAGGATCTGATTTCTAGGCCAAAACCTATTAAATTCAACTGAAAAACAACTTTTAGATGGCCTTGGGCCTACACTTAGAAATTTAATTGAATTTGGAGTAGACTTTATAGACGGAGGGACTCACAGCATGAGATTAATTATTCATTGCAGTGATGGCAAATGCAAGCAGTGAACTGGCCAGTTGTTCCTATCTGGGGTATAAACAAAAAAATCTAGTAGGGGTAGGCAGGAAAAATCAGGTAAAATCTCTGGATGTCACTCCAGGGGCCAGGATGGGGAAAGATTAAGGGTCTCTGGGAAAAATGTTGCTTTTTAATGCTCTTTTTGCTTGAACATGCTGATGTCCCAAAGGCCTGTTCTTTACATAATTCTGTTTGCACAAGATGGAGGGGGTACCAGAGCTTTGCCAGCTTCATGTAACTTGTTGCAAAATCCTTGAAAATACTGTTTAAAAATATTTATGCAGAAAAAAAAAAAGTTATTTCACACATTTTTAGGCAGCAGCCAGCTTTTAAAATAAACCAATCTGTCCTCAGAAATAAAAAGAAGAAGAAATAAAGATCCAAATTTGCAGTTGGTGTAAATTACCAGACTTCCACTGAAGTCAATGTAGGGTTGCCAATCTAAACTAACAGAGAATCCAGTCCAGAAACTATGGGCGTAATTTTAAAAGTCTTTGAAATAGGGTCTGAAAAACATTATGTGCCTGTAGAATACCTTGCAAAGCGTGGGGACAGCCTCCAGGTACCCCAGGACAGATGACAAAGGGTAGTACTAGGACTGAAATTGTGCTTGAGGAATGCTCCATCAGTTAACACCTCGTGTTTGGAGAGCAGGGATGAACCCCGTGGGTCAACTGATAATCGATAATCCAGTAAACCAACTGGCACAGTTACTAGAGTTTTCTTATGCTAATGTAGTTAAATGTCTCTCTGGCAGATCATGGGTCTGAAGAGAAGAAAACTTCCTTCACACACATTCTGTTTGGTGGCATCTCCCCTGTCACCCTCTTGCTTGCAGGGCAATGTACAATTTTTAAAGGCACTTCCAAGAGCCAGATGCTGAGAGCATGTACCTTCTCATTCCCTATTGCATGGGAAAGGGTCATCTCAGCCTCCCAGGAGAAAACATAGGCCCGTTATGGGTTACCCTAAGCCATTAGAAGTCTCTCTGAAAGAGCCACTTCATGACTGGAATATTTTTCTTGAAAAGCAAATCAATTAAACCTCTGGTGGTACACAGATCAGGTATTTTCTTACTTCTTCTGTGAGGGTCATAGCAACCTTCCTATCTTACCCTCTGCCTTATGTTGCATCCTGTAAGTTTTCCTCCTGGCAGGTTTCTTTAGATAGTGGAAAGGAAAGGTGAAAACACACCCTCAGGACACGAAAGGGTGGGCATCTGAAGACAGACATGGCAGGTGTGTGCTTACCTGGCAAGCACAGGGGTCTCCTCCTGCTTGGCACCTCCAGCTCCTCTGTGGGCACGTGGCAATGATTGCTGCTACAGCAGGCCTGATGCACTGGCTAAACCCCGCAGCTATGTTTGTTCAGTGTATGTGATGGAACCTCCTTCCAGACCTCTGGGTACTACTACAGTATTAGTGTTACTGTCCCATAATAATAGCACAGGTTTTATGAGAACTCTGCTCTCAGTGCTGGAAAAAACAGCCACTATTGGAAAGGGAATGTGAAGCTTTTTGGCTGGAAATCTCCTGGTGAACTTCCAGAGAGGCTCCTGAGACCAGGAGCCAGGTCTTCAGGTGACTATAACCTGGCATAGCCTTGCCTGGATCAACTAGGTGGCCCCAGCTCACATTGGCTGGAGCCTGGGCTCCTGAAGCATCTGGATAAAACAAGAATTTACCATGCTGAATTTGGTTTCTGTTTACCACAGTGGTGGCCACCAGGCAGCCCAGTGGCAAAGTTTAAAGGAATGGGAAAATCGGCGTGCTTAGCTTTTCTTTACTGAACATGGGGTTCAGCTGGAAGCACGGACTCTGAGGTTAGCCTTACATCACCAGAGGTGGGCACAGAAACCTACCCTCTGGTTTCTGCCAGAGCTAAATTTAAAACACCGATGGCTTAAAAAAAAGCTCTATGTGGAAAGAGCAATGGGTTTGAAAGGGAATGAGAAGAAAACACAACCAAGAAAAAAAAACAGGGAGAAAGAGCTACAGGGTTTTGAAATGGCAAAAAATGGAGAAAAGTGACTTATTTGTGGGCAGCAGTTAAGAACACAACCTGGACAGGAACCAAAGGCTACGTGCCCTTGGTCACAGCTGGGTCATGCCTGCCTGCCTTGGGTGAGGAGCTTGCACCAGCCACCACTGGTCAGCTGAGGAGAAAACTACTTTTTTGAGTTCTCCGAACTTTTCAGGGCAGCAAAAAAATTGTTCTTATGTTGTGTGTGAAGTGCTTGGAAGAGCCAGCTCCTGCACCGACAAGAGGGCTAATACTGAGGACCCATTTCCAAAGGTCAAGGTCTAACACAGCCAGTTGTGATGGTGGAGAGCAAGCGAGTGCTTTCATATTCCTGCATCAAAAGGGCTGAGCAACATCAGGTTCAGTGCTGTGCAGTGTAGGAAAACACCCACAGGGAAAGTTTTGCATATTTGCTGTGAAAAAAAACCCAAGAAACGTTCTTACTCGTTTCAGATGAACTTTGGGATATAAACTGGTCAAACGCTCTACGTCACAGCAGCAAATGCTTCCCCCGTGGAAGAAGAAGCAAATTTTGCATTAGTTATATGTCATCCAACTGTCTGGCTGCATATGTGTGGTCTGTTTATGCATGCTTTGCAGTAATACCTATGTTGCCTACTGCTGGAAAAGATCACAAATAGTAACGAGATTTCAGGGTAGGTGCACTGCATAAAACTCAGACTTCTAATTTGCCATCATCATTTTATCTTAAGCTATAACTAATAATTCTAAGAAACATCTGTGGCCCAACTAGTTTCGAAGGAGATTATTAAGCAGATCTTCATGCTTTAAAAAGCTGTCCCAGTAGCCTGCTTGTTTCACAGGGGAAAGAAAAAAAGAAAGAAAAAAAAGAGAAAGAGTAAAGGACGTCTCTCCTGCCAAAATAAATCAAATAGCTCATGGATCAAAAGTGTCTTTGGAAACACATAAAGATGGGGAGTAAGTTTTAGGACACAAATTCTGGGTTTTGAAGTGTAGATATTATTTGTTCTTAGGCAGCATTCCTTTCAGAAATGTTTCTGGCACTTTTTTGAATGTGCACTAGTAGAGTCAGGTTTTAACAGCATCTAGGAAATACAACGTGTTATTTCCTATTTTTCACAAATGATGAGCACCTATAATATACAAAAAATTATTGATAATATAGATAATTTTTTCCTCTCTTTTACTCACCTATTATTTTTCTTTTACTGTAATATTTTACCTCCGAGAGTGGATAACAGAAAAGAAACTATAAACAGGAAGCTAACCATGGAGAGCATTCCAGGGAAGCTTTGCCTAAATATTGAAACCAAAGATGGAAGATATACAACTGAAAAAAAAAAATTCAAAACATCTATAGTATGGTAGGATACCTAACATTTTATTGCTAGTTTTAATTTAGACATATTTTAAATTATAAAAAGCCTGAATAGTATTAGGATGGATTTCCATTGAAAGTTTGTTTTCTGATTTGATTTAATTTCTCATCTTCTTACCATTATTATTGTGAGATAGATGCAATACGGTTTCTTAGAATTTGTCTGTTACTATTAGTGTTATTTGCATGATTCTGTGTTTTATTATTGTGACTGAACTGCTCTAAGGCTCATTAAATTTATTGTAATATTGAAGACAATTTTATTGTGTTACATTTGCTTCAGGATTCAAATGCTATTAATTTGGAAGGAGATTTCTATGTACTTGTCCCATCCCCCTCATGAAATCAGTAGTCTTAAGCTGTTCCAGAATTTCTTTTTTTTTTCTGATAATTCTTTGCAGTCACTGCTCTGAGTAACAAAAAGACTTTGATAAGATACATTGAGACGAATCTCGCAAAGCAAAAGGAATGAGTTCTGCTGATTTTGGTGGAGATATCACAAATGTCATCATGATTGAATGAATCTCCTAACAGGAACCAGCTGATTTTATAGACAAAAGTCCTGATCCTCACTTTGATAAATCTCTTCTTATTTGAATGAAGATTGCAGTATTAGACCCACATGGAACTTGGTTGGAGGCCAACAATGGGAAAGGGAACAGGATTTTTCCTCTTCATCTGATGTGCTGAGAATGGAGACATTAGTTTGTGATTAGAAATCTGACTCTATTGTTGTGCAGAGCTACTCTAACTATTGTTCTATAAGAACCAAAAAGGACAAGTGAGGTAAAAACCCTTTTGCCTTCACAAGAATTACTTTTTACTCATGCTTACAAGACCCCTACGTGCTTGTTTGCTCCAGTGACCTATCATAGGTGAATGGCTGTACACTGGCATTTGCATGAAGATGGTAGTCATGGCCACACTTCTGAGAGTTCACATGGTCCTCCTGTAAACTCCTCGGGGAGGCTGAAAACCTGGCTCAGATGCTGTCATTGAAACGTGCTTGCAGATGACAGCTCATGGTAGGTACCTCAAAAGGGTCCTGGTCTCTCTGCATGGCTCAGCTGCAAGACAGGGAGACTTCCATTCCTGCACTTCAAAAGGTCCCTCTCAGCCACGGCATGACTTTCTTCTGCCATTCACAGGATTCTGGGTCAACTTGATGAAGACAAAATGTAATTAACTGTTCTCCTGAGATTTAAGTGCCAAGTATTAAATATTGTGCAAGACAGCCCACAAGCGTGCTCTGTTATTTGGAGTTCTAGGAGAAATAGTTCAACTCATGACATTTCTGAGGAAATGTGAATTTTTCAGTTCTGTCTCCCATGGAGCCAAAACTAGGAGCAGATTCAATGCTGTATCCATTCCCAAAATTTAGCTCTCTGAGTTAAATGAGCTCTTGATCTGGGTTGCGACAACTTCCGTTGACAAAGAGTGAGCGGATATGTCTATTCCGCGACCCAACAGAAATTGGAGTCACTGCTCCTCTAGGACCACGAATCACAGAGAAGTTGTATACATGTGGAAATACCACCAGATATCTTTACTGACTATACTGTCCCAAGAAGACCGCAAATACGCATTTTGGTTGGTTGTCAAAGCCCGCCAGTGGGGTGGGATTACTGTTGAACGCCATCCAAATCCAGATTCAGACTGTATAAAGCATGCCGCACTCATTAACAGCCAGTTAATTAATAACGGTGGGGAGTCTGTGGAAAAGCTACTGATGTTTAATAAGTCTTTTGTCTCTGGTTTCTATGATGTCGTCTACTAGCAGAAGCATGATGTAGCAGATTCAGGCAGCAGCACATTATTTCTTACTCAATGGCTACTGTTGAAAAGGAACCTATTTTTACCAAGCAAGAACACACCTGTGCTTTGAAGTCCATCACAGGATTAGCATTTACCACTGTGTTTCTGGCTATGTGCTGTAATGAAATATAAGTTTAGTGGAGAACTTTGTAGAGTAGGGCTTATGGTTGGACTCGATGATCCCAAGGGTCTCTTCCAACCAAAATGATTCTATGATTCTATGAGGTTTTGGTAGGTATGAGATCAAAAAGGGGAAAGTGAGATGTGGTCTGTGGAGCAGCTAGAGTGAAGGCTGGATTTGGTGGCATCCAAAAGTCAATTGGGTCAAACTATTCTCTGGCTTATTCTCAAGGAGCTGAGTAACCACTTGTGTTTTAATCATGTCTTTTCTCCCTCACCACTCTCAAAGCATAATTTTAATCAAATTATTAAGAGTGTTTCTCTGCCCCCCTTGAAAGAGCATGAATGCACCTGCATGAGGGGAAAGGTTTAGCTTTCTATGGGTATTAAACATGAATTCTGAGCTGTCCTCAAGGAAGGTCAGGTGCACAAATACCACATGCAAACAGCCTGGGAAGCAGAAAGGAAAATTTTACCAAAATCATACCTCCCTCCCACCTGGACTCATGGGAAGTTGACAATAATTTAACTCTCACAATTTTAAGTATTTATTTCTGCTACCTATGTACAGTCTAAATTTTAGGTCATAAAATTTTGATCATATTTACTTCCTCAAGAAGCTTTTGGAAGTGATATTATTGTTATAATTTAATTCTCTTGCAGACTGGATAAGGTTTGAGTATGCAACAAAACTTCTAGACCAGGAATGTTAACAAATTATAGAGTTGTTGGCAGGTAAAACTGCTCTGTTTTCCAAGCTGCCTTCCTGTGATTGCATCACTCCATATGTGTTCATACATGTTTTCATGCAAGATGACAATGGCCTGTAGGTTTCTGTAGATCAACACAGGAAGATTATTTTGCCCTCCATCTGTGGTGCTGATCTCTCTTCCTCTTCAGCTTTGGCTCTGCTTAATAGTACAAGGGCTGAAACTTTTCCTGGTATCACTGTTTAAGCTAAAGAGTGGCTGGACTTCCAACACAATTGTTATGGGCAGATAAAAGAGGGGGAAGGTTGGAGCTGTGAAGAGCAATAAAGGCCTGTGACACAATCTTTGTACCAAAAACTGATCTAAGTTGTCAAAGTCCCTGAGACCTCTGCTTTATGGTTTAATATATTTAACAAAATTTATATATATATATAAATATTTATATTCCAGGCTTTTGTTGGTCTCTCTGCAACCTTAACAGTAATAGAGTTTTATGTTTTAATTTCCTTAAAGGAAAGTCTTCTCTGGAACCCATGAATGTTTCAGTGTTTTGGAAAGACCGAAAGATTTGTCAAATATCTATTGAGACCTATGATTTTTATTTTGTTTTTTATCCACTAAGCAATCGTTTCATGCATTATTTTGAGAAACAGGACTATATGTACTATAAATAATAAAGAAAAATATATATTTACGTATTATCTGATAAGCTGAAATAGCTCTGTCTGATGGTTAATTATCCAAATACTAAAGAAAAGTTAGGCTAATGATTTCCAGACAGTTGTTACGCCATATCATGTTAAAGCAGCTGTTAACCATATGCACTACTGTAGTTCTGCTTATATTAACCATTATGAAATTTTCCTTGGGGAAAAATGCTCACGTGCTTGCAGAGAACCCCTCTGCCCTCTTTTTAAATGAAATAAGTTGGTTAGTCTTAGAGCATGGCGAATAATTTGTAACAAATCACTTGGTGATTTTCCCCTGCTTATGTGTAGAGAGATTGTATTTTTCCAAAGCCACCACGCACCCAAGGAACTGAAGTCTCACCAGTGGTTTGGGAAGCAAACCACTGTAGCTCCGAACAAAGGAGGGGTCAACACTGGGAGAGCCCTCCAAAACAGGCACCAATGTAATCACCTCCTTGCAGCACTGGCTCTGGTGGCTTTGGGACACAAGATCTTCACGTTTCTTCAAGGCATGGAGCTCTCCTGCACTGACCCATCAGTTCGACTGTGGAGAAGGTGGTGATCCCCGACACCACTGTTTTGCACGGGACAGGGTTTCAAGGGTTTCTCCTTTTTGTCATTTTGGGAGAGAGAGACAGAGAGATTGATCTGTGAATTCCTAGGGGCTTATGGCAGCAAATATTATAGTGATAACCACCAGAGAGACAAGATTTATAGACAGAGGCAGTCTCTTTTATTAGGCTCACTAATATAGTTGGAAAACAGAGACAAGCATTTGAGTCAAAACCCCCTTTCTAGGTCCAAGATAGAAACCTGGCTTAAGGGCAGCTTGTGTGGATGAGGGCTTGTTTGTTGTTGGGTTTATTTTTCCCCAGTCAGAGCAGCTTATGCATAAAAGACATGGGTTTTTTTATGTTTTGCCTCATTTTTCTAAATCATTAAAACTACAACATGATGTGCATGTATTACCAGTTTAATGAGTATCTAGCATGTTTCTTATCAAAGTTGTAGAATAATTTATCACCTTGGGTTGTCCTAAGGAAGTGTATTTCTATTAGCTCAGTATGGACTGCACTTACACTTATTTTAGGGATATTTAGATTGTTTAGTCTGACAAAGAATAAAAAGAAATTGTGAAAATAGCCTTCAGATACATGAGGGTAGCGGCAAGAAGAATGAAAAAAAAACTTCCTCTGCCCTTTGTGCATAAAAATGGGGGTAATTTAAACAAGCAGAAATTTTCTTAATTATCAGAATGGTAGGAGAGTTGTCTCTATTATAATAAATAAACAAACATTGAAATAGATTGTCCAGGGAAGCTGTGAAGCCTGTTTTCTAAGGTATCCAAGAACAGGTTAGAGAAGCAAATGGTAGAAAAGGTCTACATATAGTTACATACCCTACCATGGCAGAGATGAATCAACTAGATAACTTCTTAGTTTCCCTTACAGATATCTTTTCTCTGATTTTATGATTGATAACTAGGAGATGATGGCAAAAAGTACACAAGAAGGATGTCCTCCATAAAGCCTTGACTCTCTTCATCCAGACTTGGTGTAAAGTCCAGACGACACAAGATTGCACTGTATTGTAGAAGACATTTTTGAGCCCAAACATCTTCCCTCAGCAACCCAATCACTTGTAGAAATGTCTGTTCCAGCTTGTGAAAGAACTGAAATATCTAATTTTGCAAAGAGACCAAACCTGCTCGGACAACGATCTCCCTTGCACCCCTCCAGAAGCCTCAAGGAGTCCCATGATTCTAAGGCCAGAGATTTTGCTTCTGACTCCCCAGCTTCTCTTGCTGACTCTTGCCTATGGCAGCTCCTGGCATGGACACCACCTGGTACATGTCATATTTGTAAAGGACAGAAAATACACTGGGACAGTGACCACTTCTCCCGGTGAGCATCTGGAGTGTCCCACACAACGATAGGGTTGGCTTGGCTCACAGCTACACCCCAGTAAAAATAACTTCCAGGGCTGTGTCCACACGTCTGTTGGTCTGTTATTCTTGTTTGTCTCAAAAACTAGGCAGAGGGATTTTTTTCAGATGTTTCCCACGGGGAAAGAGCCCTGCGTGGCTGGATTATTTGGAGATACTGCTTTAAATGACCTCGAT
>VZTM01025399.1:25055-36251 GCA_013400555.1 Jacana jacana
TTTTTTTTAATCCATCATGATAACTTTGTCCTATTTTAGTCCAAAAGAAAGTGTGTTTCAATATCTTTCGTCCAGTCCTCCAAGCTCTTTACCAGTGGAACGGCCTGCTAAGGCTTGCGAGCACAGTTCTGGCAGGAGTCAGTTTTAATTAGCTGCCAATGATGTCATGTCCATGTCTGTGTTAAAGGCCCAGGTCTAAGTGTTCCTCCTTATTTAGTGTACTGTAGAAATTCCATTTTGGGACAGCATTAAGCCGCTTCAGAGCCAATCTTGTCTTTCGCCTGTAGTTGTGAGGCTTGGCCTTCAGCCTTCTGACTCCTCCTGACACTACCCGGGTTGTGCTATAACGCTCCAGAAAGGGGCTGCCTGTTGTGTTTTATTGCTGGGGTGAAAGGCGTCCAGCTCCTTGTCGGTTGACGGTGGGAGGAGCGTCCCATTGAAGGGCTGCGCCGCCGCGTGTCTGGGAGCTACGTTTATTTCACACCAGCAGCAACCTTCCAGCCTTCGCGCGGCAGCCCAGGCCAGCCCCGGCGCTCCTGCCACGGAGCGGAGAGCAAACCCCATTGTAGTCACTCTCCCTGCCAGGGAGACGAGCGCGTGCTGCCAAATGTCTCCCCTCAACACATTTACTGAACATTAAGACAGCAGAATAGCGTTGAATGAGGTCCAGTAATTTTATAGGATATATTTTAGTCACTAGGCTTTGAAGACCGGTCCAATGTTAATTATAAAGTTTCTGTGTCTGGATAACATATTGTTAACAGTTATTTTGTAAGTGCTAATGGCAAGATGGAAGATTTCCAATAGTTTTATTGAGGAAGTGGCAATTAAAATGTTGAGCGCTGCAACGTACATACAAAATAAAAATAATCCTGCATACACAGCACTTTGTGTCTAACAAAAAAAAAAGGAAAACAGAAAAAACCAGGGATGAATATTTTCCTTTGAAATAAATGCAACCATTTTATTTCTAAAAAGTTTTGCTTTTGAAAAAAAAAAAAACCCAACATCGATTTACTTGCCAACTTCAAATGTCACGAGTCTTGAACAAGTTTGACATTGTTTAAAAGCACATCGTGAAGCTATTAGAAAGCTAAGACAAGTTGCTATGTTATGTTTTTCCACACACAAAGAGCAACAATATGTTCTCAGTTTGAGTAACTTCTTTTAGATTGAGGGAAACAAAACAAGGAGGAACAAAAGCGGAGTGTTCGACAGAGCGTGCGGAAGCGTCTACATGGGGGGAGCTTTTAACGCGTGGGTGGGAAGAAGTTCTCTGCAAGCACTAACACTAGGTCAGCGGCACACACCGATCCTCCTATGGCTACCACCTGCTCAAAGGAGCCCTGGTGGGATCTGTGGTGGGGATGGGAGTCCAGCAGCATGGGGGTTGGTTTTTAGCACAAGGTCGGTCCGTGCGAGGCACATAATCCATGCAAGCTGAGTGGGATGTGGCGGCTCCAGCCATTTGAGTGGGCCTGGATTTGCTTGCAACATACCCATTTTAATCTAAACCTGCTGCAGTGGACAGGTTTTAAGGCCCTTCCTTAATGCTTTTCCAGACAGCTCTGTTTCCAGACGGCTCGGTGAGGCTGGATTTCACATCCTCCTCTGGCCTAGTGGATGTAAGCTTGCAGCCTGGGTGTGCTGAAAGCCAATCTGGGCTCCCAGGGGATGTCCCTGGGTCCCTCAGCAGCACCAGAGGAGGTAACAGCCTTGGCAGCTGCAGGTATCTGGGGAGAGTGAGGAGATACATTTCCCAATGAGCAACCTGGTCTAGTGGGAGGCTGGAGGGTTGGAACTTGATGATCTTTAAGGTCCCTTCTAATCCAAACTGTTCTATGGTTCTAATTTTCCAGGTCCTCCAGTACCCTAAGCATTGATGGGCCACAGAAGTGCCATTCTGGATTTCTCTCTCCTTCCTCCTCTCTCTCCCTCCTCCTCCTTCTCCTCCTCATTTCTCCCTACTCAGTGGTCCTGGCGTGATCTTGGTAGGTAATCGGCACTGTCTTCCCAGTTGGGAGTTTTCTCTCTATTTCCAGTTCAATGCCTCCCCTGTCAAGAAAAGATGCATCACAGGTTTTATTTAGCATTTTGAAAGACAGGTTCATTTCAGGGTAGCAGCTGATGAAAACCACCAGGGGAACAAATGCCAACTTTGGGAACTTGACTGAAGCACATTATTCTGCTGGTTTTTGTGTAGCCTCAGGAAATCGAGTGAGGTGTCTCCAGGAGGAAACTCAGCCCATCTGAGGTCTGAGTCACCTCTGGGGACATCTTTCACTCTCCGTGAGCCATAGCAGAGGGCATTCAGTTTTCCCTAAAGCTGAAAGTTGTGATGTATCAGCGATGTCTGGCTGAACACAGAGGAAAGATGTTAATGTAGATCTAAAGGATCCCGATCCCACTGACCTCCGTGAGAGGCTAATTCTTTTTCAATGAGCTTTGAAAAAAACACTACCTCTCATCTGCAATGTACAGCTGTCAGAGTGCAGCTTACAGAACTGCCTTCAAGGGCTGAGCACCTCTGAGCATTGGGGAAGTCTGACTTCACACCTTGCATGTGTGATGGCTCAGGTGCAACTCTCGTCTAGCAGTAGGCACCCCCTTTTAGCTCACAGCCCCCTTTCTAATTTTTCAGGGAGTGTGACCTTCATCCATCACAAGTGTAAGCCTCCTGCCAGCAGGAGGTTGCCTGTTGCAGTTACAAGTTCCAGGCCCTTCCAGGGTAATGTACAACTTCCAGCTGATCCATGGGCTGAGACCCATCACGTGTTCAAGTGGCACCTCAGCTCTTTGCCTTGAAAATACTGACCCATCTGTTTTCGGACACTGAACTTTTCCTAAGAGGAGAGGCCCAGGCTCATTCACAGCAAGGAGGTAGGCTGCTCCGTAGTGAGGAAGGAGGTCTGGTGCCTCCTCCCAGCTCTCATGGTGGTCACTTCTTGCAGGGGAAGGTGGCCAGCTTTTCCTTCTAATAGCCCTCAGCCTAACCTGAGTTTCATGGACATGCAACTCCCACCTCTGCTGCTGCTCTTGTGGGGAGCTGCAGGAGCACCAGCTGTCAAACAAATGCTTCCTGAATAACAGCCTTTAGCACCAATTTTACCATCCAGTTTTGTGAGCATCATTCAAGCTGCTGAGTCCTGATTGGGACAAGGAGTGGGTGCACTGGGAGAAGCACTCAGGGTGCCCTCAAAGAGCTGCTGGACTGCAGGAAGGGACCAACAGCTATTAGCAGTGATATGGAAAATACAGTAGTGATAAAACAGCACTTTTGGGATGTTCAGTTGTAAAACCTGCCAAAGGCCCATTTCTAAATCAATCCAAGCTTTGTGTATAATTTGATAAAAGATTTATTAGGTGAGGGATAATAAATATGTAGAAAAGTATGGAAAATAAAAATAATATACCTGTAAACGGTCTGCTATACTGAGCTGAACTAAACAAGAGCTTGCATGGGCCAAGTTGTTCCATACGAGTTATTTATTAAAATAGAAAGAAAAAAAGATAAATAAAGGATCAGGTTATAATGATCCCATGTGTAAGGTCCATGGTGGAGAGCGTCAGTTTCTGACCACTTATGCTCTGCTTCTCCAGCTGTGTCTCCAGAGTCTCTCTTAACTTAACAGCGGACTTTGAGGTTTTAGGTGTTGGTGTTTGTGCTGTTGTTCACAAGTCACAATCAAATTGCAGCTCAGGATCAAAAGGCAGGGGACAACAGACTCTGACTGGGAAAACCAGATCACTGAGGTCGATGCTGGATGTTTTCCATGAATGGTTAAAAGATCCATCTGATAACTAATGGGACCTTGACACTGTGAATTCCTGCTATTAAGAAAGTCAGGAACACCTGGAGAGATCCCTGAAAACTTTCCAGGAATTGGTTATACTGGGTACTTTTGGTGTGGCCCCAGTAGTGATTTAAAGGCCACGTGCTTGAAAATATCCTTGCAGCAAACTCTGAGAACCATGCCAGGACTGAACCAGTGCATAAAGAGCAAAATTCCCTCTTCACGGATGGAGTTCTCTACTGGTGATGTCCACATTTTTCACTGAGAATGGTACTGTCAGGAGGGAATCTTCTCCAGAAAAAGCCAGCAGTGATGAACATTTATTCTCATTATTCCATCACCTAAAAATGTCAGCAGTGCTTTCCATGCCATCTCTCTTTGTCAAGACATATCTTTCCTGTAGGGAGAGGAGTGAAAACACTTCACACCAAGTAAATGTTCATGTGTGTTCATGTTGTTATACTTTAACAATTCTCTTGAAAGGTACCATATAATATCAAATAGGCTGGTTAGAAAACAGTATGTCAATCCTGATTTGCCCCAGCTCATGGACAAAAGTATGAGCTGGTGGGTTTGGTTTTGGTTGTTGGTTTTGGTTTTTGTGGGTATTTTTTGTTGTGTTGGGTGGTTTTTTTTCTCATTGGACTCCAGCCTAAAACGAAAAAGCACTAGAAAAGGGGTCAAGAACTTGGAAGAATTCATTCAAGGGGAACCAGGTACAGCTTGATTCAATATCAATATTTCATATGTTCTGAGATTGTGGTTCAAACTACAAGATAGCAGAACACCATTTTTATAGTGTTCCATCTGTGAGAAGTTATTTCTCAAAGCACTCTCTATGAACAATCTAACAGATATTCATTTTTGAGATCATATATTCTGCTAAGTGGGATCTTTTTGATGCACAATCTGGCTGTGACAGTAATTTTAAAACTAGAGAGAGAGAGTCTTAGAGCCAGATTCATAAAAATAAATGTCTTCCACACAAAGTTATTTTCCATGATGCATTAACTCCTCCTTTTCCAGGCATTTGCAGGAAAGCAATATACTCAATATTATATGCTCGTGGAGCAAAGGAAGAATGAATCAGCACAAGAATCATAAGGAGATGATGAAGCTTACATTTAAGTAATAAAATGCACATACCTTTTCTTTTAAAAATATCTTCTTGTTTATTTCAGGACATAAATACAAATACTTTGAGAACAGCCAAAACCCTTTGATGACACAGCAGTGAGAGCACTTTGCGTTGGTGCTCTTCTAATTACGATGCAGTTGTAACATAGCACATACCTCGTATTTAAAGTGCTTTGGAACTGCTGGAAATCACTTTCACCTACCCAGTATCCAGGACCCATCTGAGACCGGTTGTCTTGGCAGGCCAGGCTGGGTGAGGAACCTTGTTTTCTGTGGGCAAGAAGGCACTAGCACAGCTAGCACCTCCTGCCACTATCTTTGATCTCCCAGTCCAGATGAGCAAGAATCAGTGTAGAGCAGGGATGAATGCAAGTGGCCTTGGTCACCAATCTGTAGCCAGGCTTGCCATGTGCCACTTGCCTTCAGATACATACATAGAGTGAGGTTTCTGAACCCATGTTGCCACCACACCGCTGCTTTCATCTTGCCATCCTTTTGCTGTGGTAACAAGAAATCGCCAATGAATGCCTAGAAACCACAGTGCTAACTCACCCTGTTACCTCAGTCACTTATGTCAGGACTAAATCTGAAGTCCTGTGTCTGATGTTATGCAGAAGAATACGATACTTGTGGATAAAATAGCTTTTTCTGGTCTTATTGTCCATGACAGGAACAGAATTATATGAAGTGGTTGGCATCTGTTGCACTGACTATCACCCCACATTTGTGACATTTCTATGAGCTTTTGAAGCTCAGTCACATGTGAACTTCCAACCAGGGCTTGCTTTGCTCTTGTGTCTATGGATGACCGATCAGGAAATTCTCACTCATGCTGTCTTGCCAGCCTGGTTCCTTTGGCTTGCTCCAGCTCTAAGTGCTTTCAGCATATTCTGAGGCTAAGAGATAAGAATCAGCAAGTAAATGCCAAAGGTTAAATCGTCACTTTACCACAGGTGTTGGGAGCTCTGCCACTGTTTTCTGTAGAATCAGGCTTTCAGCTCAAATCAAGCAGCTAGAGAAATCCAGGTTTCCTGGCGTATTTCCTATCCCCCCTGCCCAGTGTGGCATCCAAGTTTAACAAGACCAACTTGTTATAGTCCTATACACCAGGACTTTTGGAAGTCTCTCTGGCTAATCAGATCAGTAGCAGTACCTTGAACCAAGTTGTTGAATATCCAGATATTTCTAATATGTGCGCAAGTATTGACCATTTCTATGGTAGATACATAACAAGTCCAATGTTTCTGGAAGAGCCAGAATAAGATATATGCTCTGTACAGACAATCATCCAACACATCATGCCTACATCAACCCTACAGTGCAGGCATGGATTATGTGCTGGAAGGAAATGGAAGATGTGCATCACACTGTCTGTCATTTATCTGCTCCAGAGCTTTCCTCACCCGTTTTTGTAGCCTCTCAGTGTCTTCCAGGAAGAAATGACGGTGCCTAATATGCTCTTTTTCTTCCCTTGTTGCAGGAAGAGGTCTTGGCTGAAATATCAATAGACAGTTGTCTGCTACCCATCATCCATGTTTTCACACTCCATGCACTTGAATTTTCATACGTCCAATCTTTGAAAGAGAAGTCTCACAAAGTGTTCTATAGCTGGACAGCCTCTTCTTAGCTTTAACTTCCTGCAGTAAACTACTTCCACAGCAGGATCTCTTGACCATGAAGGTTGTTTCTTCCACTGTTTTGAATTTTGGTAGCTCTACTGACCTGGAAGAATGGAGATTCTTGGACAATTTAAAATAAAAGCGATATAGCAACAGCAGAAGCTGCTAGCAAAAAATTACAGCTATTAACAAAAGCAATAGTGTATGAAAGGATCAGGTCATGGGATAGAAGCCCTTAGGACAGCTTACATTATTACAAGGGGGAGTTGATGTATAGTCTTCAGGATGTGGAAGCCCTCTGTTGTTGTGTTCAACCCCAGATTTGAAGGCTGACAGTTCTCATCTGAAAAAAATTAAAAATAAAAAAATCATGATAGACATGCATGAGATCTAATAGGGATTCCATGTTATTGTATTCAAATATTTATTCTTTTTCTGTCTAAAGACTCTTCTTGGGTGGGGAGAGTAGAGAGGGGCCTGAGGGGCTGCCTGCCTGCTGTATGCAAACATAATGTGAAAACAGCAGCAGTTTGAGTGTGGGGTGTGAGGAGGGGATTGAATTTATGCGTGGAATTGAGCCCCAGATCACCTTTGTAACTTAAAGCGATGAGATCAGCAGAGCTCTTTGGAGATGCATCTCCATCAGAGAGCACCACAGCTGCTCTGCCCTCCCTTAAAGACAGAAGGCGACCCAAGCTGAATGGGATCAGGGGCCTTAAGGAGTAGGCTTCCTCTGAAATAGTCCCAAGAATGGAAGAACTACTGGGTACTAGGGCCCCTCATCAGCAGAAGGAAAGCATACAATTTGAAATGCATGGGGAGACCTTTGGTATTTCTCCCTCTCCAGATGACCAGACAGCTGGAGGGAATCAGTACAAGTCAGCTTAGATCCAGCTGTGAGACCCTTCATATAGATCTCCGTTACAGGAATCCTCTGAAACTTCAGGTCTGGAGAATCCGCTTTGGCAAATCTACGAATAGAAATGAGCCAGGACTGAGTAGCAGCATGGTGAAAGAGGATTTGTGGATCTCCAAAAGGAACAGAGAAGATAAAGGGTGTTTCTCATGAGGACTTAGCTCTGGAGATGTTTGCTCCAGCCTCTGACTCCCCGTTAACTCAATGCAAATGTCGCAGAGGTTGGTAATGGCACTACAAGTGCCACGTGTGGATGCACTGCCTTTTTCTAGTGGGGCATATTAAAAGATAGAAAGAAATTAGAAACTCATATGTGGCTTGTAACTTCAAACATTTCAACAGGATAAATACATGGGGAATGCCAAACAATGCCGTGTGAGGGTTTTTTGAAATATATACTCCCTAACGTACTTGTAAGCAAGGGGAGTTCAAATAGCAATCAGCCAAAACTGGATAGGTATATGCTCCATCAGAATACATTTCCCTTATAGTTGCCCTCGAAGCAGCATCATTTCTCAGACCACTTGAAGCTGATTTAAGTGCTGGGTCCGTGCCAATTATTTGCTAAGCTTTCTGCCTTTATTTTATAGCTTATATCATACAACTGACCAACTCACGGAAACATCTGTTGCACACAAAGACACAAAAGCACTAGGATCTTCCCAGTGTTTAGATGGCCACTGTGTCCCTCTTCTGCCACCACTATCTCTGAGGGTGGCCTCAAAGGCAGATTACGCTATTCTGAAACGTCGCTTTGATAATTTTGTAGAGGTGGGAATTTATCGCCCGTTTAATCTAAGTCGATCTTTGTTAGCTAAGTGTACAATTAAAATGACAGTATTTGATGTAGATTGGGGTGGCTTAGAGCACCAGTCTCTCACTCCTAAGCACAGAGTTCAAGTTCAGCCAGAGGTCTTGCATAATATGAGTTTTCAGGGATTTTAGTGTAGTCCCCACTGGAGCGTTATCTACAACACAAACAACTATACATCATTTCGCAATTCAGGACAAAATTTGATTAGGAGACACCCTATTCTAGCTAATTTTAACATATCAAGGAGTGTTCTCCCTTTGCACAGCAGTTATTTCTGGCAAGACTCGAAGCTGTTAATGAAGAGAAGGAGATTGGCCATACTATCTAGCCTTCAAAGCACATAAAATTTGGCACTTCTCTTAACAAATATATAGCATGATATTTTACCTAAAAGATTATATCAAAAGGTGACTGACCCAGCGCCAAGGAGGTTCGAATCTCTCACTCACAAATAATTGTCTGCCTTTCATGATGCTTCATGGGTTTTATTTAACCCAACACTGCCTACTGCCTCCAGTGCCATATTCTCTAAACACCTTGTAGTGAATGGTTGCATTTTATAGAGCAGGATTCCTTAAAACTGTTGCACCGTTTAACAGTGAGATTCATTTTGTCTAAGTCTATTTGTGTCAAAATTAAGCATCCAGTCTAAGGAACCTCCTCCTACAGTAAGTGGAATGGCTTAGAGTGAGGGACTCCCATACCAGGTTCCTGGAAGAAGTTTCTCTCTTTACGGTTGTCTCTTCACAAAGAAATTATGAGGGTTATAAACTAAAGTGTTGGAAAGGAAAAGACCTCCTCATGATTCAGATTAATCATGCTTTATCAGCATCTAAGTCCGTCATAAGATGTAACTCTTCCATGAGTTGGTAAGTAAATAATTTGATTTCAACTGGGCTATCCAGAGCCTAAAATGTGTATCTTCTCTGTCCTTTCTCGATGTAGCTCTCTTGACTTCAAACCCTAATGACTGTCAATTCTACGCAGAGACAACATTATGCTCACACCTGTAGAAGGCAGGCACTGAAATTCCTTCAACTGGCACCTGAAAAAGGAAAAATTGAGTTTGAAAAGAGTTCAACATTTTACGACATCAGAGAAGACACTGCTAGGAAAATAGGGTTTTTAAAGACATAAATTCAATCAACAAAATCTCTTCAACTATAAAAATTTGGAGAGAAAAATTTCCTTCTCAAGGACTTACATGAGGAAAAATAGAAGCCTGCAGAGCATTACATCATGGTGATCTTCCCCCTGTTCCTAGTTGCAAAATTCAAAAGACTAATCTAAGTGGCCTTCAGTTCTGTGAGCAAAGGTGGGTTGAAGACAGTGCTTAGGCAAGTCCATCTGCAGGAGGACAGACAGATACCTTTCAGTCACATTCAATTCCTGTACCTCTTCTGATCTGTTTTGATAACTGTGAACTATTTGCCAAATTTCTAATGATATCCTGAAGTGTTTTAAATTGGGTGTCAAAACCTTGGCACCCATGAAGTCCCACAGAACTGCAGTGCCTCTTCCCCCAGCAGCTGTAAACGTGGCAGCCATAACCTTTATCCTTCAGCAAAACATTCCCATGCTGTTGTCTTGTCTCTTCCTCCATCTGCTCAAAGTCCTTCACCTTGTACCTTCCAGATCCTCCCAAATAACAGTCTTCTGCTTTACGGCAGTTTGCAGCATACATTGAATCAGTTTTATTGTCAGTTATTTATACACTATTTTCTATGTTGATTTGGAACCTTATCCCCTGGCTTCTTTTTTTAAATAGCTTATCATTCATTACATTAGATGAAACTTAAATTTTATTTTGTTTTCTCGTTAGAAGTAGTTCCTCATTTTCTCCTTGTCGTTACCTGATCTCTGGATCTTAGGGCCGCCTTTTTGGTGGTCACCCTCTAATTCTTTGTGCCTATATTCTCTTATTGAACACACACACAAGAACTGCCTGAGATGTTCATGTGGCTGCATGTTTTTCCTACCTGCAGGTCATCCTCGACATCTACCTCTGCCTGTCAGTTGATAGGAGCTCCACAGTTATCAGTCTCCCTAGAAGAGCAGAGACACAAAGCATATGTAGGTACCTAAACAGAGGAGGAAGACCTTATTTGGTACCTCCACTGAGACATATGTAAACAGAAATCAGCCTATGGTGGCCACATGTTGCCTGATCCATCAACACCAGACCTGCCAGAGTACATTCTGCCACCTCACTAGGAAAACAGGTAGATAGGGCAGGGCTGTTGAATGGTAGAGGATGCCAGGGAGTTGAGAATGCTGGAAAAGATGTTAAGGGACATAGGGCAAAAATCTGTGGGAAATCAAGTTTGTTTAGCTCTACTGTCACGGAACAAACTCTTTACTGACATTGTGTCTTCTGAAGAGCTGTCACTTGCTGCTTTGTGCTTCCTTGACTGTCTCCTTAGTTTCATATAATATTTGCCTCACATTGCATCTTCTCCATCTGACTGCTATTTAGTTTCCCACTTATTTAGTCCTATAAAGCCATCTATGCTAAAAACAGACATGACTGGTTTTGTCTCCTTTTTTATACAAAAGAGAGGGCGAAAAAAATCGCAGCTTGCAACAGAACCAGACCAGTTTACCAAAGCTGCCCACCCATCCCCAGCCAGCCTGGGGGTATTTTATTCAAATAAACCCTTCCAATATTTCACAAAGCAAATTCATTGAGTGATGAGGTTTTACTAAACCACTACAGAAAAACCACGTCTCTTCCACCAGTTTACTCATCTGTACCAGTATGAAATTAAATTTTACACATTAAGAAAATTGATGTTTTTTTTTTCTTTGTCCAGCAACAAAGATAGAGAAGGCACATAATTGGCTGCAGATACTGAATTTTCTGCAGCATTATAATGTAAAGCTTCATTCCATTCAGGTAACTGACCAATAAAAGAG
>VZTM01025399.1:36355-136533 GCA_013400555.1 Jacana jacana
AAAGAGCACCCTAAGGTAACTTCTGATTTGGGTTGGTGGTCAACATAGTGAAACAAGTATGTTTCTTCACCAGATTAACACATTAGGAAAACCTTTTTACACAAAATGTTGTCATATAAGGAGAAGGAAACAGAGGCAGGAGCACAGTTCAATATTATTTCAAGAAAGATGAGGCTGGATACTGATAATCTTTTGCAAAGGATACAGCAAAAACTTCATAGCAGAAACTTCCACTTGAAACACAGACTGGAAGTCAGCCAAACCCCCCTAAACTGCCGACGACAAATCATGGTTGCAAAAGACATCCCTCAAATCATAGGAGAAACTAAACAGGGGAGTGAGCAGAGCAGATGTTTGGAGGTCATTAACAGGAGCTCAGTTTTCCTTGCCTGGTGGCTACCTCTACAGATATCTGATTCCCAGAAATTTCCTTGACCTCTAAACATCTGCTCTCTTCTCCTGTTCTCTTTACATCAGTACTGCAGAGAGCCTCATGCAGTCATAACCTTTTCAGTCCTTTCTTATAAAATATTTGTATCTCACTCCCCTAAATCATGAAGGAAAGTATTTAACAGGTCTGGACCTATCATCATTCATGATAGGACCTTCACATTCATTGCAGTCGATGCTAAATGTATAACGGCTTTTTTTGTGTGCTGCATACTGTGAGCGTGCACATAAAGTGTGCAAATACCCTGATGTAGAGTACTTAGCTCTTTTGATTTGAACCCTTAGACACTTTCCTTATGCTCTGTGTTTTGCCATGTTACTGCAGGGCTTTATCTGCTGCCTTTTGTGGAGCCCTCAATCTCCATGAGAACTAGACATGCCTGAGACAGCTTTATTACTTCGCAAAACACAGGGGGCAAACACATATTTCCAAGTGTGATTGCTACTGCTTTTTCTTCCTCTAATATATCTATTTTCTTTCTCAGCCATATCTAGTGAAAGTTGTTGCGTACAACGAGCTCTGGTATTGCTCAGGAGCCCATTATCTGCAGCCATTTGAAATGATTTCCTGTGGGACAGTGACAGCCAGAGTCATTCTTCCTTTTTGGATGAGTAGCACCATATTTGCTTTTTTTTTTTTTTCCCTCTCAAAATTTCCCATACCTCCCAATTTTTCTGGAAATCAAAAATAGATTACATGTGCTGCAATAAGCTTCCTTGCTAATCTCCTCACAGCCCTCAACACTCATGTCTAACAGATAGGAAATCCCTTGCATAATCACATATTTGAAGCATCTATAAACTATAAGTTTCTAGAGTAAATATTTTCTCTATATTATCTAGTTGACTAGTTTGGAGGTTTTTAAAATCTTTTTTACGGAAGTGTTTTGTTAATCTTTTTCTCAGAAAGTTCTTGGTATTCCAGCCATTTTGGAGACCTCGTTCTCCGTTCCTCTACTCACACCCTTGCCAGAAGAAGGTGGGTTTTGGATTAAGGAACTGTTTTTTCATCACAGCAGTGAACATACCTTCAGCTAGAGAGGGCCAAGTCTATTTTTCATTACTTGGATCCATGGGACAACCTTGGAAGTTGAAGATCTTGGATTTAAGAACTGCAATCCTTACACAGGGACCTAACTGAGACTGTTGAGAGGGCTCAGCAGCCAGTAGCCACCCCCAGCTTTCAGGCTATTTTGTGCTATTTTTCCCTCCTCTCTCATTCTGAGGATTCTGGGGATTCTCTCTGTGGCCACATTTTGTTTTATTTGCTGTTCTTTAATATTGTAAAATGTAAAACTCCTTTTTGTACTGCCTGAGTTATTGCATCATCTGAAATCTCATCAGCCCTGTCTCAGCCCTACTGCCCTTTGCATCTCCTTTTCTGCCCTCATTTCTGCCCATTTCTCTGGATGACCATGCTCTCAGATGGGCTGATGTTGAGGAGGAAAGTTCCTCCTGAGGGAGCAGAGTAGGTTCTGGGGAGTCAAAGTTTGTCTCTACATTCCACTGACCTTTCCCAGGGCAAGACAGAGGGTCCATCTTCCCAGTGGTGGCCACTCTTACCAGAGTGAACACATGCAGACAGCTTCCTGGAGGAGAAACCATGGGCTGAAGGTGAATCCAAATTGTTCTGAGCACTTTGGATGCACTGGATCAGGACAGATCAGCTGCTGTTAATGTCAGACCCTGACCCTTCCTGCTTGCTAGGGAAATAATCCCATTCTCACAGGTGGGAGCAGAGCCCCCATTCCCCTCGGGGTCCAGCCCTCTGCCACTCCCAAAGCTGGATCACTGTGGTTTATGTGTCTTGAGCTAAGTCCACAGGTGATACACAGACAGAAAGGGTGCCTGCTGTCTGTAGCTCAGGCCTCAATATGCACATTATTCTATATTCAAATCCTTCTGGTGGGTTCCCATTCCAATGTGAGGACACCACCATAATTTCAGAAAAAAATTAATGGCTCAGATCCCAGCTACTTCAAAGACTGGGTTCTGATTTGCAAATAGCTGTGAGAGCTGCACTCCTCTGGGACAATGGGCTTTGGACAAAAATATAACAATATCCAGTAGCAATGAGATGGATTTGGACAAAATCAGGTTAATCTGAGTAAGAAACCATTTCATAGCTGTGAGGGTAATGAAACATGGGAGCACTTTACCATAGATGATGACATGACTTCAGTAAGTTTAGGTATGTTTCTGAAAAGCATGACCATCTGGCACTTCCAACAACAAAATGGGTTGGGTCTAAATTTGCAAAGGGAGGGAGGAGGCTGGCCTGCATGATCCTGATGGTCTGCTGCTGGGCTTGGAGTCTGGGAGCTGATGGGTTCCTCTGGTTGTGACATTCTTCCACAGTCATTGTGAGGAGAAATAGTCTTAGAATGCTTGCCTTTCCTCATTAAGACAGCGATTTAAATGAATCTTATGTTTCTGAGCAGCAGACAGCAAAAGATAGGTTATGTTCTGGATGAAGCCTGGGAATGCTGGAATTTCAGTTTTGCTTTCCTTTGAAGAAATAAGGGGTTCTCCTCTCATTGTAATGACCTTGTCTCGAGTCGAACTCAGCTAGACAGCTCCAGGTCTGCAACAGCACTGATCCTAGGGAAGGTTTTGGGAAACAGGGTAAATACCTGGTTAGCACAGGCTGAATTCAGAGCTGGCAAGGGACATGCTTTGATGGGACAGATCAGCACACTAAGATGACACAGCAAACCTTTGGGAAAAGCTTAGCTTCTCAGTTCACAGGGTCAGGGTCTGCCATGCACTTGGGTGAGGAAGGGACTTTCCATCGGATTGGTAAGGTCTGCAGAGATATTTTGTCTTTTTCTATTCTTTGTGGTACTTATTTGCCTACCAGGATAATTTGGACCCTGACGAGTCATGCTCCCACAGTACAGGGACCTCCTGGCTGATTTTGTTCTCTGCCTGCAGTAATCTCTCAGAGGCTGAAGTCCATCACTCTTTGAGCAAGACACATGCGGTCATCTGAATGGCTTGGAGCACCCATGAGAACAAAGTGAGTCATTGCGTGGTTTCTTCTGCCTTATGAAAGCTATGGCTAAGGCACGATTAAGCCCTAGGATACACGTTTTAATCAAAGGTTGGGGCTACCATATATCCCATATATCCAGTGGTTTGGATTTTTTCCAGATTGAGGGGATTCTTTGGACATGGCCTCTTCCTCCCTCCTTGGAGTTTGGGGGACTATTGAGTGAAAGGATGGTTTGTCCAGAGTCTGGGTTTTGAGGAGTCATCTGTCAGAAGAGGCAGATGGAGGCTGATCGGGCTGCACAGCAGCGTGTCAGCTGCAGGTGCTGGTGGTCTGTGTGAGTGATGAGGAGATGAGGACACAGAACCAAAATGTTCTGAGTTTCGGAGGGGCTGAGGAAAGAAGCTAAAGCAACAACTACATGTCATGTGCTGGAGTATGAGGTCAGCAGAGAGGAGTCAGGGAAAGGGCAAGGGAGGAAGCAGAGGACTGAAAGGACATGGAGGAGTGCTGTAATCAGAGAGAATCTGATGGAATGTCTGGAGCAAGGTGGGGATGGATGTGGGAAGACTGAAGAGAGTTTGGGTTGAAGAGTTTCAACATCTGGAAATCTCTTAGGGCTCTTGGGAGAGGAATGGAAGTTAAGAACTCGTGTTTCATGCTGTACTCTCTGGACAGCCATGGAGCATTTACCGCTCTGGAGCATTTATCCCTCTGGGAACTATGAGGAAAGACCCTCATTACGGGGTAACTTCACAGGCAGAAAACCTTTCCTTTCCCCTGGCAGTTACTCTGTGCTTTGTACACATGACATCTTACTGTATTCAGAAATGCTATAAAATTATCCAGGTGGGACAGTCTTCCCAAAAGGGTTGAATGGATACAGACTCCCTCAGTCTTCAGGAAACACTAGACACTAAAATGAGAACTTAGACTCTTCCATCTATGACCAAACTCACACCAAAACCGATACTTCAATCAAGAAGTAGCTGTCATACAGATACAGCAATTCCCAAAGACCCATTGGGATGATATTTCTCAAGTCTGAACACAAGGAAACTTCCTGAAAAGTGAATTAATCTACAGAGCTCTAGCCTTTATAAAAATTATATTTTTTCTGGTTTAGCCACTGACATTTTTTCCCTTCTTTCACTCTGGTCACTTCTTACTCACATCTGTCTCCACTTTTTGTCATCTCATTCAGAGTATCCAAAATCTGACAATCTCTCTATTGTAGCAACTTCTACTTTACCTCCTTTCTTACATATAAAAATACTATCTCAGTAATTGATCTAACTTGTTATCAAGGTGGATACATCCCCTCCCGCTCTCTTTCTAAGTTATTTCTTCTTTAAAAGCTCTACAATGCAGGTGCTATTCTGCAAATACAGGCCATCATCTTCAGCCAGTCACTTTTTGGTCATATCTGATTGTTTTTCCTCAACTTCTCATTCACATATATGACCCTCTTGCTCTATTTCAGTATGAGGAAAAGTCTGCCTTCAACTTCCCCGCTACATATTCCTCTTCACGTGCCTTCCATGGGATCCATCAGCTTCAGTCCTTTCTAAATCGTGGTATTGTTATTACTCCTGCCAGCAGAAGCTCAAGCAAGAATAGCTAGTAATGTTGGTTACATTCTGCGTTACTGATGTATATTACTTTACTTGCCTGTTCGTATTGCAACTAACTCTTCGTGCCAAGCACATGATTCCCTCTGGGTAAACAAATAGTCCCAGAATTCACAAGGGAATTCAAAGCCCTCATTAAGAAAATATGAAATGGTAGTTTTCAAAAGAACCAACACAGCTAATTAAGTCCTGCAAAATTCAATATTCTGAGCAAAGTTCTCCAGCTTATTCATTTTTAAAGTCATAGTATTTTATGTTATAAAATGTCTTAAGTCTTTTTTCCCTTTGGCCACCATTAGGTCATATTTCAAATTCCTGGCACTCTTATTTAAGTCTTCAATAAGTTAAATTGTTATTAGGCATATTTTGAGTCTGTAATACTTTCCCCAAGTATACAATGCACATAAATCAAATATTCATCATATAATCATGGTTCAAATATATAATGTTCCAGGCATGTTTAGGACAAATGTAGATAACTTTAACCAAGGGAGTTGTAGGATTAGAAGTGAGATGTAAAGGGTGGCAAATCAGCAACTTTTAAATCAGTTTTATCAAAATCTCACAGAAATTGTCATGTTTATGTTACATCTCCTTGCTCTTTGGCACTTTTTTCCAACACATCTTTGAGCTCTGTTACAGATTACTTATTTTTGTGTGCTAGAGTTACATTTATGTGTAGACTCTCTCAGGGTTCTTCCCCGGCTGAACAACCTGTCCTCATAGGAGAGGTGCTCCAATCCTCCGATCATTTCTGTGGCCTACCTCTGTACTTGCTCCAACAGGTCCATGTCTTCCCTGTGCTTAAGATTCCAGAGCTGGACACAGTACTCCAGATGGGGTCTCACCAGAGCAGAGCAGAGGGGCAGAATCACCTTCCTCGACTTTGAACCATAGAAACACAACTTTGGAAAGGACCTACAACATCATCTAGTCCAACTGTCCTCCTGTCACCAATACTACCCACTAAGCTACTAAATCATGTCTCATAGCATGCTGTCAAGATAATTCTTGAACACTGCCAGGGTCGGAGACTCCACCACTCCCTAGGCAGGCCATCCCAGTGCCTGACCACTCTTGGGGAGAAAAAGTTTTTCCTGACAGCTCATCTAAATCTCCCCTGGTGCAACCTGTGGCCATTCCCTCCAGTCCTGTCATTAGTTCTCTGGGAGAAGATGCCAACCCCCTCCTCTTCACAACCTCCCTTCAGGAAGTTGCAGAGTGCAGGGGACCTGTTGGCCACACTTCTGTTGATGCAGCCCAGGGTATGGTTGGACCTTTGGGCTGTGCATGTTCATTGCCAGCTCATGTCCAGCTTTTCATTCAGTACCCCCAAATCATTCTCAGTAAGTTTAGTCTGCTTTGGGTCTTCTGCTCATTGCTTAGCATAGACAATCATTTTTACCAGTGGTTTGGTGATCAACACATACTAACATGCTCAGGATGAATAAATGGGAGCTACCTATACACATTTTTCATAGAGTAGCACTTTCTTGGGGTAAAAAAATTCAATTGCTATACTTGGTACCGCACCTTGTGTTGCCATATGTCATCCATCAAATGTGTATGAGGTTTTGCATTCCTGGCCCATTACATGTTTCGAGAATTTTCTTCTCCTGACCACTCTGATCCAGCAACATCCTACTCTGAAAGGTCTATAAACCTGGAGCAGATGTAGCTGGGTGGCTGCTCAATGATAACAATTACCCGAACCAGTCACCTCTGCTGAACTTGCTTTGGGTCCCCTGACACTGACCAGTCCCAGCAGTGCTCCTCAGTGGTGAAGAACTAACTGTGGACAGAGGAAGATGCTACACTGTAATGGAGCACTTCTCTTACCTAACACCATTACTTGTACTTGTGTGTTCACTGTCAACCTGTTCAAGCAGAAGTTTCCCAAGTGGAGGCAGATGTACCTCAGTTGTCCTTCCTACACCAAGACCAGGGACAGCTGGCCTGGTCTGTAACCACGACACGAAGGATCTCTGTTGGGTCTCTAAGGATGTGCCAGGGATAGGTGTTCCCTTTGAAATAGTACTTCTCTCCCCTGTATCCTGTGGGATATCTTTATGACTCAGTGCCAAGCCATTGCCATCATCACTGGAACAGCACATGGAGAAAAAAAAAAAAAAGGAAAAATAAATGAATCCTCTACTTCCCAGCAATTCAGATTTTTACTGTGAAGGGGTTATTTCTTTTACTTTTTTCTGTGTCTAACGTAAGTGCCACAACTACCACCACAAGTCAGCAAACACACCAACAGCACTCTGGAGCAAGGGAAAAAGGGGTGGCTGTACTCCAAAGGACACATTTCCAGCAAACACACCCAGCTGAGAGCATTTGAAAGCAGCTGGCAGGTCTGGCTAGTGTTTGGATCACCTCACAGGGTGTCACACGAGGCTTCTTCACTGCCTACAATAGTGGCAATGCATCCAAAGCTCTCAGGAATTCGAGCCACATTTCTGTCATGCCACTTACTGTCTTAATTTGAGCAGAGTTTCTTTGATCAGGTCAAGTATGGCAGATAGAGGAGCTTTCTACCCACTTTCTACAAAATTCTAGATTTGAATTTTTTTTTTTTATCCAGGATCCAGCAGGATGAAGACTTCTCTCTTTGGATTTTTCCATCCTGCTGCTGGGGAGCTGAGACTTTCAACTGTGCCTACAAGCATGGAGTAACAGAAGAGAGTAGACAGGAGCTCTTTGCATCAGTGGGAGCAGTTAGGCTCCACGCAGACAGAGCAGGACCAAAGCAGACACAACAAATATCTCTTCTTCACTCTGCTTCTGTTCCTGTTTCCACACATCCTTCACCCAGCCCTGGCCCTTTTCATCTCACCCCCTTGAGGATGCAGTGATGTAGCACAAGTAGCGTGAGGAGAACGGATGAAAGGGGACCTTTATCGTCCCATGCATGCCTTCCTTTTCCACCAGCTCTGTAATCCTGGACCTTGGTGTGGTTGTTTACGTGCTTAAAAACATCTACTGGGAAGGCTAGAAAGCCATCAGAGCACTCTAGCGAGTATTTAATCTCTCTGGTCTCTGTGAGCAGCCTTCACCTGTTCCTCATTTACAGGGAAGATAAGAATGTTCTTTGCTTGGTTTCACCTGTCAAGGAACTTCAGTATCTTGGCTTGTATACACAGACCTATATTAAATCAAAATGTAACCTGCCATGTTTTTAAATAGGCTCATACAGGCATTTACATATAAATCTATGTTTACAGCCCCAAATATGTACTCACTATACATTGAAAATGTGCTGAACATATATTTAACAGACATTTTGCATGCTTGATAAACAAAGTCAAATTACCCAATTTCTGCACTAGAAAGGAGAAAAAAAAATGCAGACAGAGCAGGCAACATGACTACACTCACCTAAGAAAAAGCTTTAATACTCCCTTAGATTTTGAGGCCAGATGGAACAAGTCGTGCTCCTCTGGGCTGATTTTCTGGGAAGTGTCAACCTCATGCTCATAATTCCAGGTCAAACTGAGGTGTGTGAACACAGTGAAGCAGGAGGAGCATTCCTTGCATTGCAGGAGAGAAGCTCACCTGAGGTGAGCGGTGGAGAAAAGTCACAAAAGCCCATGATAACTGTGTTGCTTGGGAAAGAGGCACAACCACGGAAGCTGGCAGAGGTTTGCTCTTTACATCCTCCAGTCCCTGTATGACCAGCGCAGGAGCAACCGAGCGCATCTTAAAACCATCTTTCCCTACAACACTGTGGGTATAGCTTCCCAGGTAAGTTAAGCAGGAAAAGGCAAAAGTATGTAGGAATATGATGGAGAGAAAAACCATTCTATCTTTGGCACACCTAAGTAAGAGCATTTCCAGCAAACCAGCAATTACTATCTATCCCCTGGAAGCTTTTGGGTGGGTTTTTTTTCTGCTGAGAAGCTTCCAAATTTCCTCTCTAAGTGCCACCAGTCCACATCTAAATATTGCTTATGCAAAGACCAAACAGAGGGTAAACTGAGGATAAATATTCCGTCTTCAGGGAATAGGAGGAGTTTATGGGTTTGTTTTTTTTTGTTTTGAAATAGTTCATTAAAAGACAGTGGAGTACAAGAAGAGAACATTATAGAGCAGAGAGGGAATTGGAAGTGAGGTAAGTGAAAGGCAGGTGGTAATTTCAATTTACTGCCTGGTTCTGCAGAGTACCACATGGATATCATCAGCATGAATGGATAACTTAGCCCATGGATGATGGCATATGGCATCCCTGTCTGGCTGTCCTCTCTTGCATATCCCCCCTCCCTGCTTTCTGACTGTCACTGCCAAAAAAGACCCTTGCACCAACGCCGTGACCCTGATCAGGCGAGGGGTCTGGATTTGCAAAAGGACCTGTTTCACAGCCTTTCCCCACAAGCAGCTGCGGTGGCAGAGCCGCCGTGGCATTGTACTGCAGCTAGAAGAGCAGGGGGATGGAATGGGACACAGAAATACCTCCTCCAGCCATTTATTGCCACCAGGGACAGGCCGTTGTGGAGCTGCAACCCCATGTTCTGCTTGTAGCTTTGGCTCACGCTCGCGGCAGGATTCTGGGAAAGTCGCTTGGCATCCCTGCACCTGGGTACCTCTGTTTTTTATGTGGTAAAATAGGGTCACCAATGGTAACCCAACCCACATACATGAAGATCTGGGCTGCTTATGAAGTGTCATCCATGAAAGCGTGCAGTGCACGCTATATTGCACACACACGCTCTTACACGTATACGCACATACATACGGTTCCCTTCCTATGGATTTTTGTGTGTGTCAGGAATAGGCCTAGGGCCAGAAGCGAACAGGACTACTTCTCTGGGAATATTGTGCAGTTGCTAATTTCACTACCGGAACTGTGTTGCTGCACAATCTGGCCTCCTTCCACAGCTGCCTCTATAGAAAATAAAGGGGACTGATGAGCCTATGGATAATGGTAAACATATGGAACGCAGGCAGTGCTAGATGTTAAAAGCCAGAACACATTAAAAGGTATTTTAGTTGTTGGCAGCATCAGATCAGTGTAGGAAACATCATCTAACAGAGAACTCTCATACCAATAAGTTTCATACTCTGACAGCATTTGGCATTTTTCTTTCACTTAACAAAAAATAAAATAAAAAATGACTAATTCAAAGCGAGGGCCAAACCGTTAAGTTTCAAATTAGTTTGTCATAACTGCAAAAATACTGGATCTTTGGCTTTGTTTATGTTGGAAAGTGCTTTCATTTCAGACTAGGTCACTTGATTTTCTTTTGAGTGTACATGAGACCTTTGACTCCTCGGAGGACACAGGAGACGAATTGAGTAATGTGATGTCATTGCCTTGTGGAGTTCTCATAACACTAAATATATTAGTCACTCGCCTTGCCAGTACCGAGAGGGTAAAAAAGAAATCCAGCAAGACGATGGTATTATGTAGATGGACAGCACTAATTGTTCCCTGTGATATATGCTACTTTCTCTCCATTATTTCCATCTTTTTTTGCCAACCCCTTGAAGGCCGTGTTTCAGCGAGATGATATTTCTCACCCAGACATTTGTCTTCTCCTTGCTGTTTACATTTGCAGCGCAAAATCACTGAAATTTTGTACCGGGTGACAAATTACATCCCTTAAGTTGAATATCTTAAAAGCTTGACTTTTATTTTTTACCAAGGCTGGAGATTGTTCAGTCTTGGGCAGGTAGGAGAGGCCAGATATATGGGAAAACCATGTTAGTTGGTGCTGGGTTTTTCTCTTGGTAAGTGGGAGAGGTATGAATGAAGGTATGGTTATACTTAGCAAATACCTGCTCACACAGTGACATGACCATCCTTTTCTACATGGAGCAGAGAAAGTTGCGTGATTTCGGTTCCTCCCTACAAAGTACAAGTGTCAGATCCTTGCTCCAGTGAAACACAATGTTGAATTTCATATAGATTCTATGTTTTTCACACTAAATATTTATCTGTTGGGTAGTGACAGCTTATTTCACATGGGATGGCAATAAATATAGAGATGCATAATTTTCCTCTCTAAGTTTTCATAGCTAGCACTCAGAAAAAGAAGTAATTTTCTCTACTGACAGACATGACTGGATTACTCCAAGATGGCTTTCTAAGAGCCTTTTGCTTCTGCTTTTAATGCCACTGATTTTCTTGTGCAAGAGTTATTTTTTGTTTTATCACATGGAATACAAAATGAGTAATAGAGGTGGTGTAAAGTGTGCTGGGATTCTTCTGCTAATAGAGAAAATGTTTCTAAAAACTCAGAGATTTATCACAATGTGTGAACCACTAAAGACATTACCTTAAAGGATAATTAGCTATCTGCTAATTCTAAAGTCAATTCAATATGTCAGGACTGTTTTTTTTAGGGATGCTTGAGGGAAAGAAGCCAGGCATGCAAACTCTTGTCCAGTGAACAAATTGTTATGGTTACAAGATCCCAGTTTCTGACAGACTTAAAGGTTAAATAAAAGGTTGGTCCACCTTCTTAAAATCTGTAACACATAAATCATCTTGAAATACCACTTGGGTTTTACTAAGTGACTAACTAGAAAAATACCTTCCAAAATACCTACTGTGGAAAGCTTCATACCAACTCTCCTGGTACTTCAGTGGCTGCGCTTAAGTGGGAAGTGACATGGTTTAACCCAACTATGACTGCACTCAGAGGTATGTGTTGCTCAGAACAGCCAATTTGTAGAGACTTAAACCAATGAAGGATTAACTCCTTCAGTTGGAGTTAGTAGCCTCCTCCACCCAAAACTAGAAAGCAAAACAAACCTCCCCACCCTTATGGACCCCCTGCCCGAAGCTGAAGTCATGAAGACAATGTTATGTGTTTCATGGGAAAGACAATGCCTATCAGTAGTTGGGCATGAAACAGCTGGGATCAGATTAAAGCAGAAAGTGGGAAGTCCTGGATCCTCCAGGACCAACCAACTACTCCTCCCTTTCCCCAAAAAGGTTATCAGGAATAGTCAACATAGGTATTTGTTGTAAAATCTTATTCTTTTATTTTTAACAGTAATTGTCTTCATTGTAGCCTACTTAGTCTATGTAAGCCTTATATATTTTACACACAGTAGTGTAAAGTCTTTTCAAAATAAAACAGAGGGTTGACAGAAGGGCAGTAAAATAGGGCCAGCAACTTTGCATAGTCTGTAAAGTGGTGATAATGCTTATGCTGAAGAGTGCCAGCTCCTTCAGACTCTCCCCACCTCAGACGGCACCAGTGGCAACCCTTAGTGTACACCACTAGTGACTGGCCTCCAGCTGAACTCTGTGCCACTCTTCACCGGTCCCTTGAGCTAGTCAATTCAGTTTTCAATCCACCTACTGTCCACTTAAACAGGCTGTACTTCATCTTCCATGCCCTTGTGTATGTATCCCGTTGGGTACCATGGACTTGTGTACATCCATTTCGTTCATTAATCTGATCTTCCTCTACTGAGGAGGGTCGTCTTACTCATCTGGAAATCTGTCCCTTATAAAAATGCCTTATCTGAACTCACAGAATATGGGCCCAGGCCTTTGATGGGTAATCTAAATTAAGTTCTTCAGTTCATGTTCAAGGAAGGAAAATAAGAACATGTGGCTATATGGCACACAGTATATGCTACGATCTACTGATTTTTAACCAGGAATATTGCTGCAAGACTTGTATCATGCTGTGAAGAGGCTAAAAGGAGATAGCAATGTCTACCTCTGCCTTGTGCATAAAAATACCTGAACAAAAGGCTCTGCTTTTCTGCCCTGTACCTCCTTTGTTCTTTTCAGCTATTCATCTTGAGTTGAGGTGCTTTCCAAGGGAGTTTATGCTTGTGGCCCAGGCTGAAATTGCAGAGCCAGCTGTGGAAGGTCAGTCTTGAGACTTATCAATTCCTTCCTGCCGTTCTATTCTCAGATGTAATTTGATGTTACTACAAGGTGTGCTGTGCTCTGGGAGATTACAGGGAACACTGTTGGCTGGTTTCAGCCTAGCCCACAGCCTAATTACCTCCCTATGAATCTTCCCTGTCATGTGATCTTTTCAATTAACACTAGCATCAGATATCCATCCTCCTAGATTATTGTGCAGTGAAAAAGCTTCAGAGACATTTGGCCCAGATCCAGGCAGTTATTGAGGCTCCTTAAGTCCCATGGAAGTCAAACAGGAGTTAGGAATATAGGTATCTTTAACCCTGTGCATCAAAGGGCAAGCTCTCAAAGGTCTCATAGTCTTCCAAGCCCTTCCTGCTTGCCTGCTACTAGATTCAGAAACAATCACTAAGGGCAGAGGAACTTGGTCCAACCCATCAGCTATGACCTACCTGTAGCGAGACACAAAGCTATGAACTGCAGATGAGTCTCTGGGATTGCAAAGTAATGAAATCGCTGACCTGACAGAGAGGCTCTGGATGGCTCAGAGAGCAAACAGTCTGATGCAGGTTGCCAGGAGGACATCATCCAGGTACCCTGTTTCATATGTTGCTCGTTCCCGGTTGAACGCCAAGCCTGATGTTTCACTCCTAATTTTTAAATCTCCCTGCAGAACCAGCCAAAGCTGTTAAAAGGGTTGTTTCATTCATATTTTTTTGCTTTATTAAATAGGCTGAGTGTAGGAGTGATTCATCTCCCATTTAAACACGCTCATCCCTCTGCAATTCTTCTAGAAAAAGGTACAGCATGAATGAAAGAAAGTGTCTCCCAAGGATGGGATGGTTTTGTTGGGCTGATAGGACTCCTGGCCCTGAGGGCAGGGCTGGGGAGCAGTTTGGCTCAAAGGCCAATGCAGTATTGGCCCCCTGGATTGTATTCCATTCCGCATTTCCCAGACTCCCTTTCTGGAGTTGTGTTTGTGGGCTGCACGAGAAGGTTTTCTAATTCTGCATAGCGAAACAGCAGATGTGAGTGGTTGCACAACATTCCGTGGACCACAGTCTTTGCTCAAGCATTACAAATGCTGACAGTCTGAACCAATTCCAGTGGCAAGTTGGAAAAATAAATGGTGACTTCTGTGTACATTATTTAGGTCATTATTTATTAGATTTACCCACTTCTATCAATGGAGAAAAAAACGTCTCCTTACGTTAAAAAATGCTGTAAAGGCTACTCAGTTCCGCCATTTGAGTTTTGCTCCTTTTTCTTAGCTTTCAACTGTGTTTTGCTGCAGATTTCCATGGTGACAGGAAAGTGTTTTATCTTCTCGTTCCCAAAGCAAAACCAGGAACTACATCCCTTAATGTGTTTTGTTTGGGCGATGGGATGGAGGTCACCAGCCAATTTTTGGTCGAGGAGGTCATGGGCCAGCTTTGTTGCACAAGTATACATTTAATTGCAGTTATTCTACTGAGGTCTGTGGCATTTCACCACTGTAATAATGCAATGTTTGACCTCTTTGCAGGACATGGCGAAAGCGCTCCACTCCCTGCTCTCGAGCATAGGTTGCTTTTTAAGTTGAGAGGACACATGCTTAAGGATCCTGTGGCTCCAGCACTACTCCAATGAATGTTTTTTTCTGTACTGCCAGCATTTATGATCATGGATTGAAACTTTCTTCCCATCAGTTGGTGCATAAAGACATAATTCATGAGAGTTTGGGTATTAACCCTGCTGAAAATCATCTCGCTAACAGTTGCAGAGTAGAATATATTTCCCCTTTTCCCATATTCAAAAAGCAAAAGCAGAAGACAGAAAAAAATATATTTTCTGATAGTCATGTCCATCTCACAAGAGAGTGTGTAAGAGCAAACACAGCTCCAGCGGGCCCTAAGTTTTAAGAGACCTGCATGAAGGCTGGCAATATTGGACATTGATGTAGGTGTAGAGAATTCATAGCTATGAATTCAAAGAATTAAAAGTAAAGATGTTGAGACTTTTATCATGTTAAGACGAACTAAATATTCTCAGTTTTCCAAATCATCGGTCTGTTCCCTTCTCTGGGACATTTACTGGAAATTGATATCGGTTCTTTCTAAGAAATTCCCTGTAACAAACTGTGAAGGAAGACATCATCTAGAAAAATTTTTTGGGTGATTTCTGTCTTATCCTTGGAGAGAGAATGAGTGCTGTGGTTGTTTAAAAATAATCTCAAAATAAATAAGTTGTTGTATGGGAAAAGGTTCTCATGTCAGTGCTTGTTTCCAGGCCAACACAAATCCACAGACATTGTTTTTATCATATGAACAAAATATCTTAGATCTAGGAATCTGGAAATCTCCCTTTTTGTATCCATTTGTTAAAAACAAAGTTCAATTAGAGCAACCAGTGACTTTTGTTTCTGTGAAATTTAACACAAGTGAACCAGGGTCTTAGAGTCAAATCCGTAAATCACTGTGATGGCCATGGTGCTAAACGTCTGAAGCTCATTCTGAATAGTACAAAATATCAACAGACATTGGAGGCTTGAGTCAAGAGACTGCAATTTTTATGGCTTAGCTTGTCTGATTAATTTAGGGGAGGCCCAATTTGATACTCCACCTTTTTGAGAAATTGTACCTTTCCACATCAAAGATCTAACCATTTTTCAAAATGTTAATTTTTAATGGACTAGCATGACATTCTGTCCTGAAGTCTGAAAATCCACTGGAGTCATCTACAAGGAAAAGAAATATGTAAATGTTCTCTTTTGCCTCAGAGTAACTATCTTAATTGTACCAGTTCTGCTTGAGTTCCACCTTCTCTGGTGTCCTGGCAGCAAAAATGGCAATTTCTTTTTTTCTGCCACCTACTCTTCTTTGCAGTTGTTTTGCCTCCTTGAATGCTAGGATGGGGAGAGATGGAGTTTGTAGAACATCTGAATGTCACAAGATTCAGTCTATTTCAGAACCAGCACAGGGGAAAGGGAAGCAGAGGACTTTCAGAAGTAGGTCCACCAGGGAGCCTGGTACTAACACCTCTTTGCTTCTGCATTGCTGAGCTGATAGCAGAATGGGAGGAGAATGGCATTCAACATTAGACCTATGCCAGCAAGAGCTTCATAAATCTGTAAAATCTTCACCTATCAGGATGATAAAGCTTCACAGACAATTCATTCCTAGAAAAAAAAAAAAAAAAGAAAGTAGTGTAGAATAATATCAAATAAGTGAGGGCCATTTTCAAGCACAGGAAATAGCCTGTTGCTTCCAGGGTGAGCACAACAGAAGACCATGAATAGTCTTGCTTCAGCTGCCTCTGTTGCCTGTGCCACAGCCCTTTAAAGCCAAGCTGGCTGCCTGGGAGTATGTATGAGGAAGTAAATACTGCTGGAAGAGAAGGTAAATTTTCTAACACCCAATCTTTCACTTCTCCTGCCAGCAGGCAGTACCATGAGCTAATTCTCCAGAGCTCTCCTCCTGCTCCTCTGTCCTAGGGCTACTCTTTTTCCTTCCCACACCCACCCCACCTCATTTCATTGACTCAAATGGTCCATTCTTGCCTGGACAATCCCCTCACCCACAGGGCAATACCAAGCCAGTGACATTTGCACTGCTAGAAAACTTCGAGCTGCCTTGGCACCCAAGTTTCAATCCATGCTCAGCTTTACAGCAACTGAAATGTTCATGAGAGAAACAGAGCTTCATTTATGACTTTTGTACAGTCTTCCAGTTGTAACAGGGTCATAGAATAGTTTATTTTGGAAGAAATTTCTGGACTTCATCTGCTAAAAGCAGGAACAACTTTGAGGTTAGGTCCAATTGTGGAGTTGGATCAGGGTGCTTAGAGTCAGATCACTGAGCTTTGAGCATGTTCTAAAGGATATTGGGCAACCTTTTGCACTGTTTTACCGCCCTCCGTATGAGCAAGTTCTCCTAATATCTAATGGGAATTTGCCATATTGCAACTTGTGTCCATTGCCTCTCAGCCTTTCTCTGTGTACTGCTGAGATGAGTTTGGCTCTGCCTTCTCTCTGTCCCCCAGTAGGTCATTGCAGACCACCTTCACCTTCTCTTCTTGAGGTTGAACACACCTAGGTCTGTCAGCTTCTCCTTGTAACTCATAGTAACATCACCCTTGATAAATCATTCCCTGCCTGTCTAAGGGTCTGTTGTATTTTGGAGGACAAGAGTCAGAAAAACAATAGGGTAAAAAGGTTTCCTTTCTTCTTTGAGGGTTTAAATGATTAAAAAATATACATAATTCTCATTGGTTTAGGCAGGAGAAGAAAATTTGAGTTCTAGGTTATTTTTCAAGCCAGTTTTTCTTAACATAGATACGTTTTATACTATCCTTTCCTGTGGGTGTTATATGTCTTGTTGCAAAGCAAGTTGGTGAGCTGACCTTGTGTTAACGCTTTTTTTCTGGAATCCACTGAGCACGGAGCTGAAAATGCTTGAGAGTAGAACACAAATCCCAGCAAACTCTGCAAGCCCAAGTTTCACAGGTGCGCGTTTCACCTTAGGAAAGGGAGGCAGGGCTTTTGCGAAGGGTAGCATAAATCTTTCCATGTTGATTGAAAAAAAAAATAGAAAAGACTAAAAATAAAAGAATAAGCTATCAACAGAAACCTTAAGGACTTTAGCTGACATTGAAATCTGCAAGAAAAGTTGAAATTATTCCTAATACACAGTGTATTTTACTGGAAAATACATTTCAAGATTAGGTAACATCAAAATCCTTCCCCCGTTTCTACAGAGCCCAGGCTGCAAGAATGAAAGGGTGCAAAGCTGAGAAGTATAATGGGTATTTGACTCCTGAAGCAGAGCTGTAACCACTCAGCAGCTGAGCCTGGAGCAGAGGAGGTGGCTGTGGCCTGGCTGGACCAGAAGAAGGCAGCAGCCAGGTGGCAATAGCTGGGCAAATTGTTTCATGGTGTGGCTGCTTCGGATGGAGGAAAATGGCTTCTGACAAAAGGAACCTTCTCAAGTTCTCTTTTCCTTCCTGAGAGTGAGGAGTGGAGACAAAGCCAGAAATGGCAGGGACCAAGCAAGTGAGAAGGGAAAGAGCCCGGTGTGGGGAATAACACTGGCAGCAACCCCAGGGCCACCAGTGGGACCAGTGACGGAAGGTGATCTCAGCTGCATGGATGGGTCAGTGTTGGCCTCTGCTACAAAGGGGGATGATAAATTGGGAAAAGGAGTACTGTACAGGGGGACATACGCCGTATATATGCACACATAGTGTACATGTGGGGTTTTAATGTTCCATCACGCTAGAGTCAAATGTTGCTACAGCATCCAGTGTCCCCAGCACTGGGAGCTGCAACTGCTTTCCACGCACAGCTTCTGCTGGTAGAGGCTGGATCCTGTTGAGAAACAACGTGTGCTGTGTTGTGCTTTGGATCAGCATTTGGTCGCACTCAAGAACAGTCTTAAGCCCCCTTGCATCACATTTATTAATGTGCAAACCAGGAGTAAGCTGGCCCAATGTGTGCTCCAGACAGCTTGAGAGCCCTTCTCCCAGAGGAGAGATTCCTCCGTGGGGAACTACTTGAACTGAATCTTTCTTGGGTTTTGTGTGGCTGATTTATACTGGTTCATCCTCAGTCCTTTTGCTGCTCTCTTTGCAAGTATGTAAGAAAGTCTAGCGTGCTGTAAGTAGACCGGAATCTCTCACAGTGTAAATTATGGGTGGGTGCAGCTGGCACTGTCTTCACCTCAATTTTGAGCATAGCTTCTTCAGTTTCCAATAGCTTCCTAAGCTGATCTGGTGAGCATCACGCCCTAGCCCCTTCTCCCCTTGCAGATGCTGCTAAAGTTTCCAGGCTCAAAAAATGTTGGGAAACGTGTTCATCTGGGAGGAATTCTTGCAACTCCTTGGGGCTGCTGTTCAAAGGCTTTCACCGAAGCCTGTGAAGGAAAACCTCCTATGTGAAAAATAAAGCTTGGGCATCATGTTTTCTTTTATTCTGAACATCAAAATGAATTAAGCGTCACACTCCGTAGGCATCCACAAGTTTACAGAAAGATTTTTCCCATAAAAATGCATTGGAATTAAAAAGCCAAATAAACCACACACACCCACAAACCTGTCGTTCACCTCTACCGCTTGCAAGCTTTAAAAACTGGAAAACAGAGCAGGGCCTTTTCAGGGTTCACGCTGAGAAGCTGTTGAAAAGTGTAACCAAGCGTGACTAATGACCACATGGCGCGGGGTATTTGCATGGATTCTTTTTGCAAGCATCAAGCGTGCGAAAGCAGGTCATTTGAGGAGGAACGTCAGCAGCACCCTCGGGAGCGCAGACAGAAGTGAAGAGGCTAGTGTAGTAGAGGCCTATCACCAGTGCCTCCCCATTCTATGATTCTATATTCAAGGTGAGGCTCGATGAGGCCCTGGGCAGCCTGGTCTAGTTGGGGGTGTCCCTGCTGACTATGGGGAGGTCAGACTAGGTGACCTTTGGAGGATCCTTCTGGACTGGACCATTCTATGATTCTATGGGGGCTTTAAGGTCTCTAGTGAAGGGGACTCCACACCCTCCTTGGGCAGACTCTGCCAGGGCTCTGCCACTCTCACCCCAAAGAATTTTTTCCTCGTATTTGAATGGAACATCCGATGTTCCAGCTTGTGCCTATTGCCCCTCGTCCTGTCACTGGGAACCACTGAAAGGAATCCGGCTTCGTTCTCCTTCAGCCCACCCTTCAGATACTTGTAAGATTTAATAAAGTCTCAGCCTTCTCTTCTCCAGGCTAAAGAGCCCCTGCTCTTCAAGCCTTTCCTCATAAGGGAGGTGCTTCAATCCATTAATTATCTTTGTTGCCCTACGCTGGACTCTCTCCAGTAGTTCCCTGTCTCTCTTGAGCTGGGGAGCCCAGAACTGGATGCAGTATTCCAGATGTGGCTTCACTAGTACAGAGGAGGAGAATGACCTCCCTGGACCTACTGTCCACACTCTTCCCTATGCAGCCCAGGATTCCATTGGCTCTGTTGGCCACAAGGGCACATTGCTGGCTCATGGAAACTTTCCTGTCCACCAAGACCCCCAGATTCTTCTCCTCAGAAGTGCTTTTAGCTAACTGGAATTCTTCCTCCCCAGGTGCAGGACCCTACATTTGCCCTTGTTGAACCTCATTAGGTTCTTCTCTGCCCAGCTCTCCAGCCTGTCCAGGTCATGCTGGTTGGCAGCACAGCTCTTCTTTGCCCCTTGCAGTGCTGCCTTCAAAACATGCTATCTGGGAGTGCAACTGGAGGGTCTCCCAAAGTGCCAGTAGGTTGGGTCAGCCTTGCAGCTGCATGAAACTCCTTGGCTGAGAAGACCTTAGTCTCCCTACTAAGCCTATGTCATGGTGTGGCAGGGCTCTGTTTAGGAAAAGAAGGGATGCTTTTTTCCTCCTCAACCTTCTTTGCAGGAGAGGCCAGCATTTTTCCACTCCAGAGCTGCTGGATCTCCAGCATCGGTGTAATTTTGCCTTTAAACCTGAAGTCCGCAGAGTGAGAACAGGAGGGATGGCATCTTGGATGGTGGTGGCTGGCAGGGGTGCATGGATGTGCATGGCACTTGGTCACTCCTGCCATCCATGGCAGGGATACAGCCTGAGGGACAGAAGCCTGTCTCCATCCCTCTCTCCCTCCTGCTCCCAACTGGCACTGTCTGACCAGCAACACTTCCAGGGAGGACGGATCGCTCCCCATCCCCTCTATTTATCATCAGCAGCATCCAGCTAAAGAAGCACAGGGCTTTTTTCCCCGTGACAACTTTTACAAGCAGGGTCAGAAGCACTCTGGGATTATGAAAGGAAAAGATTCCCGATTATTCCCTCTTTCTTCCCCCCCCCCCCCCCCCCCAATATTTTGCCTGTTATCAGTGAGAGAAATAGGCCAAAGTCTCTCTGTATTCATAGAGAATTATCCATGGCAAATGCAAATCTGGCTGCCTCAAAGGCGTTATTTTACTAGACTGGAGCATGCACTTGCCAGCATCCCTGGGTGTCTCTTAGAGTTTCCTCTGCTGCCATTTACCCTCCTGTCCTATTCAAAATGCCTAAATGTGGTAACCTTACAGGAAGGAGAGGGCAGGCCGGATCCATTTTTAGGCTGAACGTGATACCTCTGAATCTATTACAGCCACCGCAGTAAAGCAATACACAGCTTTGGCCCTTCCCAGAATCTGAAATACAGTTCCAGCTACCTTCCCACATCACCCACTGGGAGACAGCGATGCCCGTGATGGGGGAAAAGGGGGAGGGAGGTCCACATTGCTTGTGAAAGACCTCCAGTTCAAAGGCAGTGTGGTATCCCCACAGATATTAAACACCCGGATCTAGAACCGGGTGTTCCCTGACTGTGTTTAAGAGTAGATTGGATGTGGTGTTGAGGGATATGGTGTAGAGGAGAACATGTAGAGTAGGGCTGATGGTTGGACTTGATGATCCCAAGGCTCTCTTCCAACCTATATGATTCTATGATTCTATGACTGAGGTGCCCTTAGGATGCCCATAGTCCCAACCCAGGATATGTGGAATAATCTATGTAATTATATTCCCTTCAGTGCTTCAGAGAAGCCCTGGTGACTGTAATACATGCTAACTTAATCTTAGCCACAGCAAAATGTGTTTCTAATTTACAAATTCGGCAATTTTTCAATAAAGGTTGTTGCACTTTGTCTGATCTATTCTCAAAATACGGAAGTGCTTGAAGCATGACCACCTGCAATAACAGATTACTGTTCCCTAAAATATTGCCATACACCTACAATGTGGAGGCGTAAAGCTTCTCTAAAAAAGATCTTTGTTGTTTTTTCTAAAAGAAAGAAACGATCCCAAAGTAAAGCTGGTTTTCAGCAGCCTCTCCGCTCCCCAATGCAACTGGCATCAAAGTCTAATGAAAACCTGTTTGCGGACACTGGATCCGATCCAAGGTACACTATTGGCATATTCTAGACCCCTTGGGACATGACTCATATAAAAAACACAAGGCTGTCATCAGATGGCTGGTGGCTCAAATAAATCAAATTTACTTTGAAAATTGAGGCATACCAAAATTTTATTAGGTGAAACTTTGGCATTTCTTATAGCCAACTTGCACATATATATTTTTATTGCTTACAGCAGTTTAAAAGTATGCTACCAATCATATGCAAAACACGGCCCGATTGCAAACGTACGTTTTTTACTGGGTGGCAGGAGGAACTGTGTTGTTTTCTTTTAAAAGCCCCGAATAGTGCTGCATGTTTGTTAAAGGTGGCACAGCAGAACGAGCCTCTCTGTTTATTTTCCTGCGAGTGGCTGGGCGCACATCCTCTGTTTGTGGCCTCCAGCCCCCGACTTCAAAGAGCAGCTTCTTTCTTACGGAATAACTGCTCGCTAAACCTATCAATCAGCTGCAACAAGAAAAATGGCATAGAGTGTTTGCAACGCACGTTTACGAGAAACAGACATAAATGCTGCTCCAGTCCCTCCGATGGACCAGGAGGGACTTCATCTTTGGGCTGGAAGGGGCTGTTCCTTCAGTATCCCGCGTGCAGAAGGAGAGCTTGGGGTTGCCAAAGCTGTTCCTGGCTCAGGTCTGTGGGGCTATATGGGGTCTCCCTCCTTGTGCCCGCACCCAGAGGTTCACTGCTTGCTTCAATGCAAAAGATGCTGCCAAACGTATCAAAACAGTGGTCTGATTCCTCTAATCCTCCAGTACGTGAATTAAAACCAAGGTAAAGGCCATGTTTCGGAGCAGAGCACATGCTTCAGGGCCTGATGGTAGAAGTCAAATCCATGAGTTAAAAGGAAACACATTAATTTAAAAAAAAAATAAAATAAATCTCAGCTGACTGGAGAGCTAAACTCCCACTGACATTTCTCAGTGTCACTTATCTGAGTGCGCAGCAAGATAGCCTCTGCTTTAAACTAATAATAAAAGGAGTTAAAAACTGCAGATTTGGTCTAGTTTTTCCTCAAACTACAACAAAAGTCTATGGGAATATGTTCAGAGAGAGTCCGAGAAGCATGCTGGCTCTGCTCCAAAATAACTTAATTCACTGTGCACCAAAAAAATAAGGGGGAAAATAATGGCTCTGCAGATAAAAACCACAAGATTGCTGTATCTCACAGTGTGCTGTTTTGGGACATATTCTTGGCCAAGGGCTGACACCCCCGTCACAAAAAAAGGAGCCGCTGAGGTTCCCAGCGGCAAGTTCCTGGGGAAGACTCCAGTCCAGTGCTGTATCCTGCTGGGAGACCAGCAATCCTTGCTTAGAGGAGCTCACCCACCCAGGCAGGTGCTTCAAGACGTGGTGAGCTTCTTCCTGGAAAAGCACAAAGTGTAAAACAAAACAGAATTTGACCCCAAATATGAAACTCCGTGAACCTGAATAAATATAATATTCTTTTGTAAAGAGTTCTGTTTGCAAGGAAGTGGGAAAGCACAGCCTTGGCAGCGGCGGACGAGCTCTTCCAGGAGCACTGGGCAGAGGGTGCAATTCTTACAGACCCTCAGGATTGTTGTAGCTCTCTCTCCTTGAAGTAAAAGCCATAAAAGTCTTCTTTTATTCCCACAGGACGAACAAGGCCCAGGGCTGAGCTGCTGCCTCCAGAGACTGCCATGGTGTACCAACCGACTGGCTCTTCTAGAAACCAGTAAACTTGTCCGTTTTCCACTTTGGCAGCCGAAGAAAAGTTGTCTGAAGCTGACAAAAGTTCTCTCTGATGTACAGCATTTAAAAAGAATTTAAAGCACATGTGTTCATGAGGAGACACCCTCACTTTACATATTCCTAATAGAATGGGCTGTGAAGGCTTTTCCAGTGGAAACGTGAGGCTTGATCCAAAGCATTTGAAGAAACAGTTCTTGTTGTATTAGGGGACTTTCTCCTTAGCCCTTAATTCTCCATGTTGCTGGGTGTGTTTGTTTAGTCTGTGTCCCCACATAATGGCACTCCATAGACTTGAGAAACTTCTGCAGAATCCAGGGTTCTTCCCTTATCATGAAGGAATAGACACATACTTCCTCTTGAAATAACAAAAAACTGAGTCATTAAGAGAGACATCAGCAGTATTTAGTCACTGAAATGCAGTGTTGTGACTAAAAATTTATCCCCATAGATATTTGATCAGTTTCCAGGAAAAAAAAAAGATGTAACAAAAATCATATTAACTCACAAGGGAAGGAGAAATAAATTCTGGTAGCCTGTGGTTCTCTTGAGATAATTTCTTGTCACTTCAATACACTGCTTGAATATTTTCCAGTATTAGTGTTCTCTATCGCATTGTTTTGGCTGCTGTACTTGTTTCCACAGTTTTCTTCCCCCTAAATAAAACAAAAAAAAATCATCAGCTCATAAAATGTTTCTACAATTTAATTAAAAAATAATATTTACTGTCTGCACAATTTAAATTTGGCTTACTTTTGCATGTGCATCATGACGCAGAATTTAATTACATGATCACATAGTACTTTTCTCCACAGCAATCTTTTTTCCCCACAATCTTTTCCTTTGCAGGATAGCCTCCTTTCCAAGTCCCTAATTTTTGATTGATTGACTCCGAGACTGGGAAAAGAGATGAAGTTGAGAAAGAGAAGTTTCTCCTCGTTACCTAACTACCCCAGGATCTGTTCCTCAGATTTCACCTTCCAGCCATGACTTCCTTTCCAGCCCACGTCCAATTCTCCCTCCTAAATCCTCTTCTGATCTATCTCTCCTTCCTTGTTTCCATCTCTCAGACCATGCCTCGTTGCCTAAGTAGTCCCACATTTCCTTTCCACTTGACACTGATCCTACAGGAAACATCTTGCTGCCATAATGTGGCTCTTTCCTTTCTCCCCAGCTTTGCTTTCGTCCTGCCCTAGGTTCAGATCAGAGGGCTTCCTCCTCCTCTTCCGGAGGGCTTCCTCGGAGGAGGGAGGCTGTGGGAGGCACAGAAGGAGCCACGGGAATGGGGCAGAGATGGGACCTGCTCATCTCCTGGGAATTGATACCTTTGCGGGCTGAGAGCAACATGAACGTGCCTGGGAGCGTTAGACTCTTCCGAATGATCCAGTAAAAAGTTCCTGCCTATGGGAACAACCTTTTTCCCAAAGCTTAGCCAGTCTGGGCAGCCTTTCACAGAAGCAGACCTAAGCCTGGTAGAGAGGTCACATAAGGAGGGGTGGGTCTACCAACGTGGCTGTACATACATGAGCTTTCTTTTTTAAAAGAAAAAGGCACCAGTTTCTTCAAGAGAGGCAAAGGTGTTCATTTATTTTCCCCAATCCAACATGGGTATGGATATGGATATGGATATGGATATGGATATGGATATGGATATGGATATGGATATGGATATGGATATGGATATGGATATGGGCAGGTACATGACCATACATTTTCTTTTGCCGTAAGAGAAGTTCAACTGTTTATTAAAAGATTCACCCGCAAAAAAAAGAAAGATTCAGCCACAAATGACCATTAGGAGTATTCAAGTGGCAGTTTTAAAGAGTTGTTAGCAACTGAAAACACGATTTTCTATTGGGGTATGTCAACAGTCTTAGCAAATGGTAGCTCTGCAATATCACCCTAAAACCCAGCCCACACATAGAGTCAGTCTGAGTCTGAGCACTGGCTCAAAACCCAACCTTCTTCTCAGCCTGCTGTGGCAATGGGATATGCCAATTGCTGCACGTGGGACTAGACCAAAAGAAGCCACCAAGAGAACCTGTTGGCAATTTCACTTATAAGCCAACCCTTCTTCTAACGCTCCATGAGGAGATGATGGGACAGTACCACAGACAATCTCTGCCTCCTGACTCAACCTAGGCATAAGAGAGCAGCTGCACAGGAGAAACCTGCATCCCCAACATTCGAAAAATCAGCATGCAGAGCCTGGAAGTATTGTTTGGAGGCAGAACTGCCTTATTTACATTGTTTTTCATCATTTCAAATGTCTCTTTGCCATGAATTAGAAGCAAATATTTCAGAAAGCTGCATTTGCGCTTGATTTCCCAACTCCAAAGCACTTGCATTAGCAAGTTCCTTGTACACTATCTAGCGTGTTCAACCAGACCTTGAAAATTCAAGTTGGAGGATGCAAACTTCACACACATAAGAAGAAAATTAGTAGAGCTCAAACGTACACATGCAGTTGGAGGCTGGGTCCACAAGGACCTCCAGCTCTGCAGAAGACCTGTCACAGTCTTGGGTTATTAGTCTAATTAAAGAGAAGCTGGAGGCTTTGCAGAAGTCATTTCTTTTCTGCATACATAGCTGTTTTATGAACCAGACCTATTTCCTCCTTGCCAAATTGCATTTCAGAACGTGTCCTTGCTAAATAGAGTGAAGTGTATTTTCATTTTTCATGACTGAACTACATTTTGCATGAGGGGGAGGCAGGAGTCCCAGTACCATTTCCTGAAGCCAACAGCAGACCTGCCATTAATTTCAGTGTCCCAGGATTTAAGCAAGGAGATAACAGACCCTCAAATGGTTTTAAGCTCATTGAAACGTTAGCCCGAAATGAAGCATGTGCCATTCAGTTAAGATGCACATTTACACAGCTGAGGATGACAAGTCTGGTTTGACTGAAGACCAGAGGAGAGAAGGATGCCTCCTCCTACATTATCTGCCCCCTGAAGAAAACATCTGCCTGCTTGTTTAACCAGGAATGTGAACTGCTAATGTCATCTGACCTTTAAACAAAGAGAAGAATAGCACTCCAATGTACAAATGGAGAGAAGAGGCTCGAATGTTGCATACTGTTGACTGTTTTCTGCATGTGTGGATAAAACCACAGTGAAAACAGATAAAGGACTGGAGAATACGACCACTTAGCGAGCCAGGACTTCCAGACATGTAACAGAAAATGTGAGAGCTTCAGTTCAGCCTGGTGTAATTCTTGGAAATCATCTGAAGTGGATCCATTGGTGCCTTCATAGCAGCAGCAGTGAGCATCAGGGCTTTGAAATCTTGTTTCACAACCAAATTCTTACAAGCTGTAATTCAGGCCAAAGCTCAGCACTTTCTACGAGCAACAGGGTTTGAGGGAAGGACAAAACCAGGGTTTTTGTAAGGCTCCCTTGAGATTAAAGAGCTTTCTAGGATCTGGTTGATTATACCTAATACTCAGTATCTACTATATAAGCGATGTGGCAGATACCACTAGTTTTTTGTCTGTGGAAACAGCAGAAAACAGAACAGATCAGAGGGACTGGGGAGGACACGTGGCCCTTGGGTAGACGGTGTCAGGAAGGGTATAAATTCAGTTACTTTTCTGCTGCTTAGTAGCCAAGATACAACTTGAGGCACCTGAAGGGTGTATAGTCCCTCCCTTTGTGTAGTCAAGCAATGGCTACACACAAAACCATGAAAAACCACTGGCACAAGGAGAAGAGTTAACTCTCATGACTGGAGAGCACATTTTCCTACACTGATGGGATCCAGCTTTGCCATCACGAGGACTGACTGCCTCAGTAATGGTTCCCACAAAGGGGAGGCTCTTTCAGACTTACTTTGCGAGTAACAAGAGTTGGTTCATCATGGAGGTGACATCAGAGAGAATTGAGCCAGTATTGATGGGTCTGACAGGGCTTTCTGTGCTTGAAAGCACCATCATTTTATGGGATATTCAAAATGCCACGCTAATAGACCCTCCTAACACATTTGAACTTCTCCAGGTCCCTCATTCTTCCACTTATGAGAAGGCAGATGTTCTTTTGTGTGTCTTTTCTTTTTTTCTTCAGTGTTTTCCTTGGGCTCAAACAGACTTTGAGGATTATTTACCTCAAGAAGAGGGAAGGAAAGCACAGCCCAAGTGCTGCCTGTGCTGTCTGCCTCACGACCAGTTTATCTGTTGTAAAGATTACCAGATGCTGTTGGAGATCCCTGCCATTTTAGCAGTTGTCTTCATCATCAGAGCAATTTGTAGCACAGATGGGATCAAGTCACCTTCATTCAGTTGCTGGGTTTTGAGCGCCTTCATTATGGATTTTCCTTAAAGCATCATTAAACTCTTTTAAACTAGCAGTGCTCTGTTAATTTCATTAATCCAGCCACGTATTCAGGAATTGCTTTTTCTATTTTTTCTCTTTTATGATTCATTTTGTAAAAAGAGAAATGCTCTGTGTTCTCCAGTGATTTTGGGGACAGGCGATTTTGTAGAATTTCCACAATCCCAGCAAATGCTTTGTCTGGGGCTGGGGGGGGGTTAATAGGAGCTGTTAAACTACCCAGCAGGTTGCACCTTTTAGCATCTATTACACTCAGTAAAACCAGCACATTTTTCCCATCAGTTACACTCTCCATGATTACACGCTGCTCCAGTCTCGCCATAGGTGGGCCAGGCCTCCACTGAGCAATTAAACAAGTCGTTCTCCCGCCAACAGCCAGCTATTTTAGTGCTTTTCAAAACACGTGCATGGGCACACACGCAGGCACCGTCTCTCCGCCGCTTGGTTCGCTGTGGTCACTCTCTGGCACAGGATTGGGGTCACACCTAGAATCATAGAATGATCAGAGTTGGAAGGAACCTTGAAAATCATCTAGTTCCACCCCCCTGCCCTGGGCAGGGACACCTCCTACCAGAGCAGGTTGCTCAAAGCTCCACCCAGCATGGTCTTGAACCCCTCCAGGGATGGGGCAGCCACAGCTTCTCTGGGCAACCTGTTCCAGTGTCTCACCACCCTCGCAGGAAAGACTTACTTCCTGAGATCTAATCTAGATCTCCCCTTTTTCAGTTTAAAACCATTACCCCTTGTTCTATCCCTCCACTCCCTGATAAAAGGTCCCTCCCCATTTCCATCCATACCCCCCTTCAGGTACTGGAAGACTGTTATAAGGTCTCTCAGGAGCCTTCTCTTTTCCAGGCTGAACAAACCCAGCTGTCTCAGCCTGTCCTCATAGGAGAAGTGCTCCAGTCATCTGATAATCTTCATGGTTCTCTGCTGTACCTGTTCTAACAAGTCCATGTCCTTCCTGTGCTGAGGAGCCAGAGCCAGCAACTGGAGTTTTTACACTTGGCCCAACATCTGCAAGGTAAAGCTGGTGTGGACAGGAACTTCTTCCTTGCTCGGGAGCCCTCTGAGGATGGCAATTCTGCCCTGGCCAAGGCAGAGAGGCTGGTGATAAAGCCTCCAGTGCCCTCAATGCTTCCATGACAAACGCTTTGCTGGTGAGATAACTATACCGAAGATGTACAGCTGGGATATTTTTTTCAGCAAATCCCCACAGAATGAGAAATACAAGCTGCAGTGAACATCCTCTCCTGGGAGGACATCCCAAGGAATGTTTTTTACTTTAAGCTGTGCTTGGGAATGCCTTGGGAGAATGATAGTTGGCCTGTGCTGAAAACCCGTGCCTATGTCCTTGTTTATTCTGCTAGGGTAGGCATGGTCCTAATCTATCTGTTGATGCCACTGGTATGACTAAGATATTTTTGATGTCTTTAACATAAGAAAGTTCTTGTCAGGCTCAAGTAGGGCCTCTGACTGCCTGATGCTACATGTAAATAGAGCAGATAGGAAAGTAAATAAGAGATTTTAAAAAGTAAGACGTCTCAAGCTTTAGCGCACCCACTGACAGTGCACATCCCTCTTTTCAGGGGTTAAATAGCTATTTGATCATGCACCTCACTTGTTTTTTACAGAGAAGGACAACTTCTAGGGTTTTTTTTCTGAATTAAACCTCAGTGAAAGGTAGTTACCACTGCAGACCTGCCTGGCAGGAGGTAATGACAGCTAGTTACCTACAGCTTTCTGTGAAACACATACGTCCTTGGAGCTGGCGTTCAGCTGGACAACCAGCACCCAGATAGTCATAAACTGTGGGGACTGTTCTTTCTGGAGGAAAAACTGACTTTTTAGACTTGCTGGGGTTTTGCAAGGGAATTGTGGCAGTTAGACTCTCATGATTCCCCATGCTGGGAACTTTCATCGGCTACAATAAAAATAAGAGGAATTGGCACATGGGAGTTCTGTGTCCTGCAAAAGGCCCGGAATGCGAAGCCTACAAGGCTAGTGCTAAGTGCCACTGAAATGTCTCCTTTCATCTCTTGGACACGATAAAGACAATGAAAGTATTTTCATTTGTGCCTCTGGGTCCAAACCTGCATGGAAAAGGACTTTCCTGATTTCCCATTAGCTTCGGTGAGATTTGAGGCTGGTCAGCAAAGAGGAATCTTGCACTTGTCAGAAAGCACCTAAAGAGCAGAGGGGATCCTTTATGCAAGAACCTGATGAGAGCAAGACATTTAAAGTGTTTTAGCACACTGAGATACAATGGAAAATACATTCATGAAACAATAGATCTAGCAAATTGGAGACATCTTTCTGATTTTTTTTTCCTCTTTTCTCCACAGTTGCATTAGTTTTTGTTAAAACCTTTAGCAGATGCCTAATTGAGACAGTCAGAAATAGTTTTCCAATCATGTATCACTTTAATTATCCGGTGGCCTTTTCAGATCTCTCATGGATACCCCTTTCACTGAGACAAATTATTCACTGTGTTACAAGCTCCTCCGCTTGAATTCTGCTTATCTTCTCATGACTTGTCCCACAGGAGGATTTTGTAGGAAACTTGGGAGGGCAGAGGAGAAGAGAAGACAAGACAGGATTTCACTCAATTTCAGCCATCAAGGCACATTTTTCAGAACGTTTCATTTGAAGGTTGAAGTCCAAGTGCAATGCTTTGCATTTTAATGAATCAGTGCTATGACTCTGAGCTAATGGGAAGTATTTCATGATACATGTTACTTGGGATTTTGTGGCTGTGTGAACATCCTGTTCTCAGCTGCATATCCCAGAGCCATATTAGTGAGAGGGGCCTCTGACCGTACATACTTTTATTCTTCGTGCTTTGTTTTACATAGATAGAGTTAATTTCTGACTTTACTGGAGATAGTGCAGTCTTTATCAATGATTAAAAAAACCCAACAAACCCAGCGTGCCTTTTATTAGCTCACTGATGAAATTGTAATCTGTGACAGTACAGCCAGAACTTTGCCCAAGGTATTGGATTTTTCTTTTTCAAAATTATGAGCTCTCTCAGCTAATGAAAAATACTTTAATGGAAGCTGAAAAATCAGCTCAACAAAGACTAGAATTCCACAAAGCCTTGCATTTTTATGATTCTATGAAAACACCCCAAAAAGAAAAGGTGCCTCGTGAAAATATGTTCTTTGTGTCATCTGCTTTCTCATGAGGGCTGGTCCTGCAAAACATTCCATGCTTGAATTTGAGGGGCAGAACAAGCCCCTTGTAGATGTCCTGCTGTTAAGGCTTATTGCAGGACACCTTTAACCAGCCATCTTTCTGTAACTGTAACAATACTTCTTTCAGTAATGTTGTCATGCTTTTAAAATCATTATCATAGAATCATTCAGGTTGGAAGAGACCCTTGGGATCATCGAGTCCAACCATCAATCCTACTCTACAAAGCTCCCCCCTACACCAGATCCCCCAACACCACATTTAATCGACTCTATGCTAACCTCTAGGGATAGGTTCAAAACAACGAGCTATCAGAAGCTATTTGGAGGGATTTCTGTTGCCTGCCTCTTTAAAATAATTTAAACTTTTCTGAAGGTGACAATGTTACTGATCACATTCACAGTTCTGGTCACTGAGGGACATCTGCATCAACATTTCCCCAACACTTTAAGCCAGAGACCACTGTCCATGCTTTCCTCCCCTCCCTAAACACTTTCCTCGGGCTGTCATCTGTTCCCATCATCAGATTTTCTGTCAGAAATACTATACAGGTCCTCTGGTTTCACAGATCATCCTGGTCACAGGGCTCACCCAGTCATTTGTGTATCCACACAGTTCTTTTACATAAGTGTTGCTCTAAATCCTTAGAATGTGTATGACGGATGTTAATGGTCTCTATAACCATAATGCAAGTTCAAGTGTCTGCTTCGTGCTTGGCAACAGCTGAAGGATTTGAGACCTGAAGAACTGACTGTTGTCTTTCTTCTGGTGTGGGATGGCCCGGGTTCCACTCTGTCCTTCCTGAGAACAGAACAGGCTCTTAGAAGTTGGATAGTGTGATCCCAGCATCCGCCTCACAGCACTGCTGCTGGAGAGGGGGCAAAGCTTCAGAGACGTGACAGAAGTCTATTTTCCATGGCAAGGTGCTAGCACCAGCTAGGCAGCATGCTGGTTAAATACATTTAGCCAGCAACAGGTCAAAATTAAAGGACATAAGATGTAACAGCAAAGGGATAAGCTTTTCCAAATTCTTACCACACGTAGCATGTACTTTTGCAGATGATAAAGTTTACTCTTTATGACAGCATTATACATATACTTTGGGGTTTGCCTTTTAAAGTAAGGGATGTTAACAGCCTCGAATAAAATTGGGAGAAGCAGTGTAAACAGGATGGCATATAAAGTGTGATACAGTATACAGAGGGCAAAGTATGTTTGAAGGTTAGCTTATTAATAAAACATGGCTGGCCTTGATTTAGTTTATAAGAAACTTAAGACATTTATCAACATCTGTCTGAACCCATTTCCAGTCTCTTTGGACTCTGTTGTGGATAAGCTGATTAATAAAAGATGATGCCTTAGGAAGGAAACTTAGATCTTTGCAAGCAATGACAAAAGAAAATTCAGTTCTTAATCTACATATGAAAGGAAACTGTGAAAGTAAACTAGTTTACCACTACATCCCAGGATGCCAATCTCTTATAACATTTCATCTGACTTAGTTTTGGCTGGAGTCTGGAAAAGTAAGAAAGAATTCAAAAAATTAAGTGTGGAATTAATTTACAAGAAAGATCCTTGTGCTTGCTTATGGAGACTCTGAAATCTAATCCTGTTCCCTTGTGGCTTCCTCCCCTCAGTGTTTTTAACTTTGCAGCTTTCCATGTTTGTTTTTCATTTGTCTCCTTGATCCTTTAGTCTTTCCTTTCCCTTAGGCTAGAATAAAGTTCTAATATTAAACAAGTGCCACACTTTGCCTATTGATAGTTGTTGCCCAATAAAACGTTGACCCTCAGAAGCTGATTAGTGAAATATGTTTCTTGTAATAACCAGTAATTTGTTTAATTTTCATGCATTCCTGCCTGATAGTTGGCCGAAGGGATGCACATGCACAGTTCCTGCCTCTGGGATGCAGCGTAACTGCGTTCTCGCACATACACCTGGCAGCAGCACCGCTACCCTCTTTGGCACTTGGCAGCTGCATCGGCAGCACAGAGGTGGTCTTCCCAAGCCTTTCCAGAGTGGGAAGCAGTGTGGCCATAGCTGCCCGTGCCCTGCTCAGGCCAACACATCTGGGACACCTCTGTGTGTGTGCGATGCTGGGACCTGAGCAGGTTTCTCCGCCTGGCACTGCCACGCTCTGCAGGGGCCTCTGTGCAGCACAAGGTCATTCAGAGGTGGAGTTGAGCTTCTCACTGCAGGGCATGAGCAGCCCTGAAAGATACACTGAGGATCCACGTCTAATATTTAGGCCTCCTCCTGACTCCACATGGTCACACATCTCTTCTGTTACATGACTGTTGTTTGGAAACCTGGTTTTACACCCCATCCTAGAATCATAGAATTATCGAGGTTGGAAGGGACCTTGAAGATCACCGAGTCCAACCATCAACCTAACTCTGATAAAAAACTAATCAGATAAATCAGATAAAAAACTAATCACTAAACCATGTCTCTAAGAACTATGTCAACCTTTTTTTTTAATACCTCCAGGGATGGTGCCTCAACCCCTTCCCCGGGCAGCCCATTCCAGTGCTTAATAACTCTTTCAGTCTCAAAACTTTTCCCAATATCCAACCCGAACCCCTGAACCTCCCCTGTGCAACTTGAGGCCATTTCCTCTTGTCCTATCTTAATATTACTGGAGCTGTTTCTGGTATAATGCCTTTAATAGATCCATGGATTTCAAAGATCAACTTGATTGGAATGAAATACTTGGAACAGAGCTTATCCCAGCTTTCTGTGAGCCCTGTCAAAAGGAGTGCTATGTAGAGGGGAGGGGAAGATATTGCCAACTTTCTGTTTAATTTCTTCATGCTGTGTCTGCAGTACTTCAAACTGGAAGGCCCCTCTCATCAGACCGTCTTCTGTACCACTTCCTGGGTGGAGGGGGGAAATGCCAAGATCTGTCCTGAGGCACAGATGCTGCATGTACCTCACTAATGGCTTAACATCAAGGTTTTGTTATATCCTCCCACCTTTCTCACAAGAAGTCCTTAGAAATATTCCCTGGAGCTATTCTTCTGCCCTCCTTCAGCCTTACCAGGGAGGCTCACCTGTGTCAGAACCCTGGAGCCTGATGCCCAGGTACAATTCAGCATGTTGGTGTTTGGGCACCACCTCCCCTCACCGCAGCCAAGAGTGGGAAGAGAACACTTGCCTCCAGACACTGTTCCATGGCCCATTTCAATACTTTATGCAAAGTAAAATGGCTCTAATATAAGAAAATGAGGGTCTGCATCTACCCTGCCATGTGAAATATGTCAGGTCTCTTTTCTGATCCCAAGGCCAATAGTCAATGCAAGGATCATGTCCACACAGCTTCATTACCTTTTCTCCTAAGACTGTGTGGCTGCAGCTGCTTTGCCTTCTGAGAATCATCTCTGGACTGTGATAACCTTCAGGCAGAAGTGGAAAAATCCTGGAATGAAACTCCATTCAGAGCTTTAACATATGGGTGATGGAGCCAGAACATCCCCCTCCATAACACTTAATGAGCTGGAGCATGCTCCTGGGGGTGATGGGCATTTGAGCTGAGTCTCACATCCCACAGGGGGCTGTGCCAGCACTAAGGAGAGAGAAACATGTTTGGTGGCTCCTCCTTCAGCTCTGAAAGAGATGCTGAGCTTGTTGGAGAAGGCAGTAAGACCCTGTCCTAAACAGGTCAGAGAAACAAACCAAGCCTATAGGCTTTCCACAAGAAAAAGATGGAGGTGCTAACACAATGGGAACCTTGCACATGGTGAAAGCTGAGAGGGGAGAGACATTTCTTTGCAGCCCCAGAGAGATGGGGCTAGACTAGATGATCATGAAAGTCAGAGAAGGGGATGGTTTGTTACCTCTGCATTTCATTCCCACTGTAAATCTTTCCCTGAGAGGTTAAGAGTGGCTGGTGACAAGACGTTCTCCTATCTATTTATATAAACCTTTAAACTGAGGATTGCACAGAGTTGCAGGGGAGATCCAAATTTTCTTGAGGTTTGGGATGATGAACTGAGAGATTCAAATTTAGACTCTCTTTCCGTGCCAGCTGAGAACTGACAACCGCTGCGCAGTGCTGCAGTGTGGGAGATCCGCTTTTGAAGGCCCACTTTACAAGGAAATATCTCTGGATGCCATTTCATCCTTGGAAAGAAAAGTTTGTTCCTTGAGGTAGTTTTAAATGATACTGAAAGCTACTTTAGATTAACTTGGATTTAAACAGATTAAGCAGACAGTGTGGAAAGGACCACGCTGAGCCAGATCCTGCGCTGGGTTAAATTGGCATGGTCCTCTCAAAGACAAAAGAGTGACAATTAATACCAGCTGAGTATCTGGCCCAGTGCATTTAAAGACCATGTCAGAGACCACCTACTTTCTAACACAGCTTATAAAAATGGTTGAAGACATTTAGAGCCTGTTATACTAGCTGGAAATTCCCAGTCTGCACCAATGAAGGGCCCAAAATGGAGATGCTGAGTCCTGCACACAGTTGCGATATTCAGCGTATTTACTGGAGAGAGTCTTGAAATCATGTTGATGACAATGATTTTTTTAACAACAGCTAGTATATAAATGTGAGTCTTCCTACCCAAATATAGGGGATCACGTACCACTGCAAGGATTTGGAGGACTGTCCACATAACTTTGGATCCAACTCCCTCGGGATTTGGTTTAAAAAGTGATTTATTAAGGAACAAATGGGGCAATGCAATTTTTTTCCTAAGTCGCTGTAATCACTCTTAAGGCACAACACACCAGATGATAAGATCCTTTGATAGCAAATACTGATAGCACATCCATGTGCCCTTTGTTGCAGTTTTCCATTACTCTCCAAGCATATTTCCCCACGGTCTGTAGGAGCAGCAAAGTTATAACATTGGCTCTCATTCTACATTCTTACCAGTCAAGATCATTCATTGATTCCTGGATGTGAGGATCAATGGTGGTGGCCATATGGCTTTGGAATGATCTGTTGTCTTTTCCATAATGGCATTGTGTCTTTGTGTTTCCCCAGCAGTGATTAATAGGCACAGACATGCGTTATGCACATGTTGATAGGTTTAGATGAACTTTGAATTTCCATGGCTTTCTTCTCTTTTTTTTTTTTTCTTTTGAGGAGGCGAGGAGAGGAAGAGTGATTCTGCACTGAGAAAGTGAGAATGGAGCCTTTAATGATTATTCACCTCTCAGGGACATGGTGTGATTTGATCAACAAAGTTAATGAGAGACAGACCCCGTTTAGATGCCCAGTGATAATTATGATGCTGTACCTCAAGAGGACAACTTCCAACAGGCAAATCCATGCTGGCAAAGAGCAAATGCCTTCAAATGTAACTCACTCCTAGCCTTGGGGAAAAGAACATGCAATGGCAAGATAAACCCATACTTCCATCCCCTCTAGCTCTAAAAACCAGGAGGTACCACACTGAGGGGAAGAGCTTTGCTTTCCCCACCACAGCAGATGGAGGCATGCCATCTCCCAGGCTTTCTTTCTGAGGAGGAACAGAAGGGGTTAGTGGGGGGATGGGTGGGGTTGGGGTTTGGATGGATGGACTTCATCAGATGCCTTGGACCCCTCCTGAGGAAATCGTCAGGTGAGCACCAGGGATCGATACTCCTTGCACACCCAGGGCACACCAACAACAGACTAACAAGACATGGCCTGTCCACTAGGCAGATCTTGCTCACCCCAAAACTTAGGAAGAAAAGCTGTTTGGTTAACCCTTGTTTGCTGAGTTTGAGGCAAAACTGTGCAATACTAACACAGAGTCTGGTGAGGAGTCGGGGAGAATGGGGCATACAAAAAAGTTTCACAGGAGCGTGCCTGAAGTAACTATGGCTTGCATATTGCTCTTACAGGCTCTGAAAAGGTCACCAAGAAGAAGAACATGAACATTTATTGAACAAGAAAATGGGCATCTCCTCCACAGTAATTCACAGCTGGGGGGAGGACCTGGAATTAGGGGTCCCTTTCCATCTTCTGCAATGTCTCATCCTCCTTCCTACCTTCTCGACTGATGAAAGTGATCGGACTCCACAAAAAAACAAATCAGCCCACAAACAGTTTGTTTTTTGGAGGAGAATTCATCAAGGGATACAAAATTCTTAAGAATTATCTCTGTACATCTGCCTTGAGAACTATTTGGCTTGCAGGTGGTGAACGGCTGGGAGACAACAAGGAGAAGTAACACATGTGTTTGCTTTGCTCATTTGCTCTTCCCCTCTGGTCTTCTCACACTATTAGAGGTAGGATACTGGGTTGGACAGGCCCTTTTGTCTCACCCACTACAGCTGTTCTCATGTTTGTAAGTTATGGGACTTCAAGCATTCCAAATATCCAGAAAGAAATGGCTTGTTGCCCAAGTCCCATGTGGGTTTCGTTTTCATCTTCAAAAAAATGATAAAATCCAAGATGTTCACAAGAAGTAGCAGAAAATTCGCAAGAAAGCAGCTTCTAGAGCGTGTCAGATTCAAAGGGTTGTTGGTGGTTTGACTGTTTTCAGTACCAATGTTTGAAGTATTATATATAACTAACAGTTTTAACACTTTCCAGGTTCTTTCATCATGAAATTTCTGTTGCAGCAGATTGGACATCCTCTGAGGTGTTAATAGTATGTATGTTTACAGAGTCTCTGTCTCCTTTCTGACCTTCTATCATAATACCCATACTGCAATAAACACCAGCAACTGTTTGGGTGGCTTGGAAGGTTGGCTGTCTTTTAGCCCTAAAAAAAAAAAACGAAAAGGACAGTCATCCCTGGAATTGCAGAAATATTCTGATCTAGGTTGGACATTCTCAAACTTTCCACAAGCTTCAGGAAACTCCAGAACTGTCAATAGCAAATCACATCTAAATTTTTATTGAATTTGAGTTTTTTGAGGTTGACACCGCCCAAGTGTTTCTAATCAGAAAACCTATGGTTCTATGTATTGGCAAATATTCTGACAAGAGTACCAAGTGCAACCAGGACATGGCAGTTCTCCAAAACAAGGCAAAGAGCTATGAAAAATATGAACTTTTGGTGATGGTATTGAAGGCAGGTCATCTTTTTGGCTCAACAGCATGAAGGTTACGATATTCAACCCATTTCCCTCTACACACTCAATTCCCAGTGATAGGATACTCCGGTAGCCAAGATAGCGTCCATGCCAAGGCTGAAGATCTACTTCTGGTCACTCCACAGCCACGATGGATGTCCTTCCTTTCTTTAATGGGCATTGAGCTGGATGGACCCGAGCAGAGTATTGGATTTTATCATAGCTTAAAGGTAGGGAGATGGCCCAGCTGCTACCTTGTTGTGCTGAAGGAGAAGTCTGCCTTGAGGTATGAGAAGACAGATGATTGATACACAGCAAGGGAAAGAAGAAACCTATAGACCACAGGATGACGGCAAAGAATACTTACTTGCCTGTGAGCTGTTTCCTATGACAAAATTTGAGCTAATTGCTCAGAAAATGAGTGTTTTAACTGCTTTAACAGATCATGGGGGGGGTGTCTATTTTTCCTCTATTACTTATAAGTTCTAGTAGACATAACTGCTTTTAGTGAGTAATGTGTTACAAGAGTGTGTCCCAAGCACCAATAAACCCACACGCTGTCAAGGGATGCAAGGTCAAAAATGGAATTTTTTTACATTTAGCTATTTTTTTTTAAGAGACAGCAATATTTTTTGTGCACACAGTGCATTCTGGTAGCTTCACGACCTCACCACCAGCCAGGAAAAATATAAATCTTTCATATTAAGTTGGAGTTTTCACAGTTTATAGAGAATACATTGAGGACACAAAAGTTTTCTTGGAGCAATAACATAACAAGGAGACCGAAGAAGCTAGCTCTGAGGAAATAGAAAAGAAGAAAAAAATTGCAAATTTGGCACTTTCCCTGTGATACAAAGTGCATGTTATTCTCATTTAGCAGAGAGCTGACTTGAACAATAGAAATGTTTGTTAATACATTCTGCTCCGCAGTGACTGTAAAAGTATTTGCTGCATTTGCTTCTTAGATGCCGTAGCTCTCTCATTTCACACCTTTCCCCAGATTTAATCTCTGCAGTATTATTTATGTGGCAATATTAGATTCAATTTACAAATTACAGCCTGCTGCAGAACGGGGCTGTTCTTTTCCCTAGAGGTACCAGCAACAGTTACATTAATCTTCTTTTAAAAAATTATTCAGGGGCTTTCAACATGCTGCCAAGAGCTCCCTCCCAGATTCCTTTGTAGTCCTGTTTTTAATTGTAAGAATATCTGCAGAAAATATAACATGTAAGGCCTGGATCCCAGTGGAGCTCCATGCTGGCAGAGGTCCTGCAGTGAGCACCAGATGGGTGGATTTGGGTTTATTTTATCTCTTTCAGCTCAGTCCTGTATATGGATCCTGACCCAGGAAGGTTGTTTGTGTCTCTGAGAAGGTCCTGGTGGGGATCCAGTGGAAGGGGTGGCTTCAGAGGCACTGCCACTGAAAATGGGGGAAAATCCATCACACTGAGCACTCTACGCTGGCAATCCTGCACCTGCATCTGCCCACATGGCACCACAGAGAGACCCGAGGTTGTTCAAAAAAGCTGCTTTATGGGAGGTTTGTGCAGACCACAAGGTGCACCACACTAACACTGCTGTTAGGGTTCATCCAGAGTGATACACCATAGCTCTGCCCAGCCATACAAAGTGCACCATGAACACACACGAGGTGCCCTGATGCCCGGAGTTGGGAAGTCTCAAGTTTGGGGCATGTGCTGTTCATAAACCTGCACTTTTCCATCCCTGTGAGCCTCAGAGCTATTTCTGGTCCTTCTCCCTCTGCTCCAGCTGTGGCTTGAGCTCCATCACCTAACAAAAGCCAACAAATCCCCAGCTTTTCCTACCTGTTCCGTGAGGCCTGTTGCACCACGTGTCCAGGACCAAGAGCTTGGCATGAGCCAGCAGCAAGAGGATTGCCGCTCCTGGCTGAAGCCAAGACATCCTCTTTGGGGGAGACCTCATGATCTGCTGAGCAGAAGAGGTCAGATGAGATGAAATGATGGTCTGTCCTGCTCTTCCTTTTTTAAGGTAATGACATTCTTTTGCATCATTGCTGTCCTGCTGATCTCAGGACTGCACCACCCCAAGCAGCAGCCTCGTGGAAACACAGAAAGCTTTGTGTTCTGGATCAGCTAGTATGATCAGGTATGAAAGTACTTGGTCAGCTTACAAGGAAGAAAACAGGCATTTTAAAAAATCTTGTTACAAGAGCCTTATGGTTGGCATTGACTCCTGACCATAAAACAGAAGATTCCGAATGGAAGGAACTCCCACCTGTTTGGACAGTTTTGCCCAAGTCTGTTTCATATAAGTTCTGCCTTCTCAAAGCCTTCCTTGCCCAACCTGAGTTTCTAATCACCTCAGGCTGTACCAACCCTATACCTGGCATAGGGAAAACGAGGGTAAGATGAGAAATGTCTTCTACAAATGTACATGAGGAGTGAAAGGAACTTCTCGAGTCCATTACTAAATGTTGATGGTTAAACTCCTAGTAATGAGACATTACAAGACAGATGCATTCAATAAGTATTTCTGTTCTGGTGGATCAAAGCTGGAGAAAGTATGAGTATCATATGATGCTGATGAAACCTTTTCTAGTCTAACAGTAAATTGGGAGACTGCAAGTCAGCTCAGATCTGTTTGAGCCAGCAAATCTGGATTAAATGTCCACAATACTCCTAAGGAACTTACTCTTTTTCTAGGCAGGTAGTGAATGATGTGCCTCTACTGAAGACGAGTGTAATTGATTACAAATAATTGTAAAATGGCTTGTCTAGCTTTTATTTGGGAGTGACATTTGAAACAGCTGGCTGATACTGAAGGTATTACTGAAGGTATGTTACTGGAACTAAAACTCTGTCCCAATTATTGTGACTTCAGAGAAACTGGAACTCTGTCAAATCAACCAGATTTCATTCGTAGAAACAACATTTGAAGATTGGAAATCTGATAAATCAGTCATCTAATTGTAAAAAATTTAAAAATAGCATTTTTAAAAGCAACTACCAGATTTCAACATAGACATTTTATGGGTAATTATCAATGGGTGGAGACTTTCTGGAAGGGACACCAACCCTTTTCCCTTTCCACCAAACACAATCCATATTTGAGTCATAAATGTCACATAATCTAATGCTGGTATATTTTCCAGACGACACAGACTGGGAAGCAGTAAAGATGACAGTACTCTCATGCATGAAGGTGACCTGGCTGATTTCGTAAAATGGGTTCCACTAAATCCAGCCAAATAAAGGTTCATATTTAGAAACAAAGATGTATCACAGGGCTAACAGTTTTAAACTGAAAGGGTGGAGATTTAGATTAGATTTCAGGAAGTTCTTCACTGTGAGGGTGGTGAGACACTGGAACAGGTTGCCCAGAGAAGCTGTGGCTGCCCCATCCCTGGAGGTGTTCAAGACCAGGCTGGATGGGGCTTTAAACAGCCTGGTCTGGTGGGAGGTGTCCCTGCCCAGGTCAGGGGGGTTGGAACTGGATGACCTTTAAGGTCTCTTCCAACCTGAACCAATCTATAATCATGGGAAACATCAAAAGGACTCTGGGGATTGTCGCAAATAATCAACTGTCCATGAATTCTTAAAATAATTATGTGGTTAAAAAAGGCTAATATGATCATTGGAAGTATGGAGATGGGATCTGGGAATGGGCAGGAGACACTCTGGCTGTGTAAGGCAGAAGTAGGACCATTGTTGTAGCGGTCACTGGAGTGGATAGAAAAGCCAAGGTGGGGATAGCTAAAGGATCAGGACCTTTATATAAGACACGTTTATTCCATGATTGTTTCGTGATGGATTACCCCAGAAAATAGCTTCCAAAAGCGTTTCCATGAAACAGCAGAAGATCATGCAACTCCTTTGCTGGACCCTCCCTCAAGTCATGTTTTCTGGATTAGGTTCCAGGCAAAAACAGTAGGGGTTGCAGCTTTCTGAGGAGAGTTTCATGTTGGATACCTGCCTGTGTGCTGTGACATGCTGCCTTGGCTAATAAATCATGACCTGTGTGGTTATATTGGTCAAATGCTTTCTCAGCTAGAAGAATTCCTAGCAAATCAGTGGGCTCCTTTCACAGTGCCCATCTGACAAGCACCGGGTAGCACGCAGATGGTTTAGATATAAAAAAGAATGCTGCATCAATGCTGCATGTGTGAAATGTTTCAATTATTCCTAAAATATTTTTAACGTGTTCCAGATTTATCAGGCAAAATGTTTAGGAAGTAAATGGAGTTTATTCTGGTTTTCATTTTAGTACCGTATATTATAATAAACACATGTTCAAAATACATTTTAGGTATCACCAAATATTTATAAAGCATCTATAGGTGGAAATCCCAAGGTCACTGCAGTAGCCTTATTTTTCAGTTTGTTTACAGGGAGATCAATCATTAAAACTGATGGCTTTTTTTCCTGTTTGCACTGGGAACCTTTTTGCACCTGCAGAGATAGTGGGTACCCTATTTATTGGCTTTACCTACACAGATACGATTAAACCTTCTTTGAATGCAGAGACTGAATTTAATTTACCCTCATGTTGTTGCCTCAAATAATAAGAAACTTCCAATGGTGTTTCCCAATAGATATGTATGTCTGATATTTGGTACCCGATGACTTTTTCTGGCACCATAATTAAAACACAAATTAAATCAATGTCTGTCCCAAATGATTCTAGTTAGGTAATCTTAGTATCATACTCCCCGAGGTACATTCTGGGCTTTTGCAATGAGAACTAATTGGTGTGTTGCATGTCACAGAGAAATACTGACAAGGCTTGGAGGCACTGCATACCAGATAACCTTTTCCACTAATTTTGAGGAGAAAACAGGCTTCTTTCTGCTGATTTTCTTGATGACACTTCAGATTTCAGGGGTAAAAATAAAAAGAGGAGAATGCATTTTCCTAGCCTGAAGTCTGGAAAATATTGCACTTCGTAATTCCCCAGTTACTGCGAGCTCCTTTTATTTTGGGTTTTGATTTTTGTTGTTGTTGTCGTTGCTTGTTTATAATTATATCCAATGTTTTAGCCAAACAAATCTCCTTGACACAGCAAGGTCTTGCATCAACCAAGACATAGCCTGGATTCTCTGTATTTCTGACAAGACAGATGTACCTGCTCCCATCCTTGCCCCAGTCATTAGGAACCGGGCTTGTTTTCCTTTTCAGCTCACAGAATAGCTTTAGTGGTGGTGGGATGACAAGAGGAACATGTGGTGCTCTGAGAGTGGAGCTCTTTGCTGGTGGAGACCCCCTTCCAGTACAGGACTGGCAAAGCAGCAGCTGGTGCCATCCATAGGAATAAGTACAAACACGCTGACTGAACCACAAATCCTAGATTCCCACAAAATGCCATCACATACAAACACGGACACATTTTGTCCTTTTTCCAATTAAAAATACACATTTGTGTGGTTTCAGCAGGTAGTACAGGGCACAAGGAAACAAGAAAGATCAAAGCTTTGAGGGTTTTATTCCCTGCTGCTCTCCCCCCACCTTTACTAAGAATGTTAAATTTAGCCCTGTTACGGGATTAACTCCAACACCAAGCAAAATGTAGATGTTCTTGGCACAGACCCTCTCCTGCTGCTTGTCTTAGTAAATACTGACATTTCTGAAAGGAAAACTATTTCCTCAATTATCCTTTTCATTAAAAACATACCATTCTACAAATGCTGTTCTGCAATATCCTTTTAATATCTACAGATTTATTTTATACATTTACACCACTGGAAAAGCCTTCGGGTCAGCCCTTGCCCTTCCTCTTAACTTGGTGCTGTTACCTCTTCTGCATGTTCACCATCTACAGGCTGTGAAGTAAGGAGATCTGGGGACAGAAAATGACTTGTGACACTGGAAGGACGTTACACCTGAGGTTAAGAGTGGCCTGCCTCCATGATGATATGGGAGTTCTCAGATGTCAATGGCATGAGCTTCAACAAGGCCAAGTGCCATGTCCTGCACTTGGGCCACAACAACCCCATGCATCGCTACAGGCTTGGGGAAGCGTGGCTGGAGCTGCCTGGCAGAAAAGGACCTGGGGGTGCTGGTTGACAAGAGGCTGAATACAAGCCAGCAGTGTGCCCAGGTGGCCAAGAAGGCCAAGGGCATCCTGGCTTGTATTAGAAATAGTGTGACCAGCAGCAGTAGGGAGGTGATTGTCCCCCTGTACTCAGCACTGGTGAGGCCACCCCTTGAGTCTTGTGTCCAATTCTGGGCACCTCAACAAAAGAGAGACATAGAGGTGCTGGAGCGAGTGCAGAAAAGGGACGTGGAGCTGGGGAAGGGCCTGGAGAATAAATCTTATGAGGAACGATTGAGGGAGCTGGGACTGTTTAGTTTGAGGAAGAGGAGGCTGAGGGGAGCCCTCATCCCTCTCTACAACTGCTTGAAAGGGCATTGTAGAGAAGTTGGTGCTGGTCTCTTCTCAAGGGCAATTAGTGATAGAAGGAGAGGGAATGGCTTCAAGCTGCAACAGAGTAGGGTTAGGCTGGACATTAGGAAAAAATTATTCCCAGCAAGAGTGGTCAGACGCTGGAATGGGCTGCCCAGGGAGGTGGTGGAGTCCCCATCCCTGACTGTGTTTATGAGTAGGTTAGATGTGGTGTTGAGGGATCTGGTGTAGGGAAGAACTTGTAGAGTAGGGCAGATGTTTGGACTCAATGATCTCAAGGGTCTTTTCCAACCAAAATGATTCTGTGATTCTATTCACATCATTTGCAGACAGTAGTGTCAGAAGTTGTAAAACAGCATTTCAGAAAAAGGGGGTCAGTGAAGAAAAATAGCAGTTTGGTTTATTTATCAGCGTTAGCAGTTCCAGCCCAGGAAGCCAATAGGGTGTGGTGCACATTGAGAACATCTACATAAAAGATCATGATAAATTAGTGCAAAGAAGTTGGCTATAGTGTGATTTTTCCACTCATTTGGTACAATAGCTTATCAGATAGAATAAAAGGCGTAGACAGGCTTTGTATATATGCATCGTGAAGCAGTATAATCAAGATATGGCAAAGAGTGATCCAGTTGTAATTCAGGAACTTAAGGTCACATAAATTTAAAGAGTATATTTTTCTGATTTTTTAAACTCATCTCAGTCCAAGATCAGACTCTTCACTTTCAAGAGGTGTAAGCCAGTCATGGTGAACCTGGGATTGAGAGAACAATTGCAGAAGTAGCCAGAACAACAGCAGCATGAGCTCACTATGGGCTAAGTCATCTCAAGCTGTTCTGCTGAGCACTGCAGCAGAACCACAACAAAGTCTACATGTGTGAGTACATATGTGTGTATAGACACTTCCTTATATACATGTTGGGGTTGTTCAATCTGGAGAAGAGAAGGCTCCGGGAAGACCTTATAGCAGCCTTCCTGTACCTGAAGGGAGCCTACAGGAGACATGGGGAGGACTTTTGATCAGGGAGTAGAGTGATAGGACAAGGGGTAACAGTTTTTAATTGAAAGAGGGCAGATCTAGATTAGATATTAGAAAGAAATTCTCTCCTGTGAGGGTGATGAGACACTGGAACAGGTTGCCCAGAGAAGCTGTGGATGCTCCATCCCTGGAGGGGTTCAAGGCCAGGCTGGATGGGATTTGGAGCAATCCGGTCTGATCCCAGGCAATCCCTGCCCTGGGAAGGGGGTTGGAACTGGGTGATTTTTAAGGTTCCTTCCAACTCTAACCATTCTATGGCTGTATTTAGGCTTTTAGAAATCTGATATGAGTCCCTTTTTTTTTTTATGGTCCCTTTTAACCATTCTATGATTATATATATCATAGAATCATAGAAATGGAAGGTTGGGAAGGACCTACAAGATCATCTAGTCCAATCGTCCTCCTATCACCAATACTACCCACTAAGCTACTAAATCATGGCTTGTTGCATCTTATCCAGACACTTCTTGAACATCACCAGGGATGGTGACCCCACCACCTCCCTGGGCAGGCCATTCCACTGCCTGACCACTCCTGGGGAGAAAAAGAGTTTCCTGACATCTCATCTAAATCTCCCCTGGCACAACTTGTGGCCATTCCCTCGAGTCATACATATATATATATATGCTGTGCTGACTGCTGTATTGTATAGGCATATCCAGAGTGTACCTTGCCTACAAAACAGGGATAACAAAACACAGTGTCTTAGATGCATTATGGGGAGGAATGTCTCTGTAGGTTAGGACAGCCTCAGGATGGAACTACCCTGAGATGTCACCGAGACACCTGAGCTTCGTTCAGAGCCAGAATAGCCCCACCTGGGGGCAAATTAACAAGGATTAGTGCTTGTTTCTGCCCAGCCTACTCAATGCAGCAGGTCTAGGCAATGTCCATCAAAGCCCTCATCTCTCTGTGGAAGCAGCATGCAAGAAAAAAATTGTCCTCAAATCACAGCTGCATCCAAACAGCTCTGACTAATGTAAGCATTAGTTGCATGTTTTCTAATTGCAGGATCAGGCACTTAATACAGCCATTAGTGTAGTACTTCTAAACACCCATAAGTTTACTAACTGCACCCTGCTGGGACTCACATTAACACTTAGTAAATAGACTCCTCAGAAAATGGCATGGCAAGAGTTACACCTCCGAGTAATATTCTATAGAGCTGCATTCAAATTGTAACCACATTTTCATAAGTGATAAAATGCTTTATCCTCTTCTGAAAAATAAATGCCATAAAAGCCAAATGCAGTTCACAATAACAAAGGAAAGGAAGGATATAGCTGGGCAGAATTCGAAAGGTTTTGATTTCACATTGTCAAGTTAAACACTTACACAGGAATTGGGCACCTAAATACCTTTGTGGGTCTGGCAAGAAGTTCTCTGCCACAGAGTATGAACAGGGAAATGGAAGAAAATTCAAAGTTGCTAATGTGTGGTTCTACTTTAAGGACTAGCTAAGTGAAACTGGCATCACTCAGAAGTTGGTTAGATTCCTGAGCTTATTCCATCTGCCTTGCTCGCTTGAGTGATGAAAGGTCCTTCTTCTGAGGCCAGTTCTAACTACACCAGCATGAAAAGGATGTTCCAAGTTCCAGTCCATTTGTGGCCCCTTCCACTCGCACGTCTGTGACAGAACTTCGTTCCTTCTGCAAAGCCTTTATCCCTGCTAATGCAAAATAGAAGGGAGGGAGAAAAAAGGAATGTTAGGGGAAAAAAAAAAAAGACAGCTTTTTCAAACAAAAGGTTTTGAAAAAAATGTTTTGCTGAGCAAACCACTTTAGAAGAAACCAGTGATGTAACTAAGAAAATATGGAGAGAAAGGCAAAAGTTATGAAAACTCAAATGTTCCCTCTTTTTCACCCTGATATATTTCAAAGGGTTAAAAACCTCAAATCATATAAGTAAAATACCCCAAAGCATGTTTTTTATTAAAAAAGGATTTAAAAAAAAAAAGGAAAAAGAAGAAGAAATAGAACATTTCTTTGTGCATGTGTCCCCACTTTTGTTGCTGCTGTATGAAAGAGACCTAAGCATTGTTTTCATCTCTGAAGTTCAATTATCTCAGTTAACAAAAATCTGGTTAAATCCTAGCCCCACTTTGAGAGAAATCTGGACAAAGAGAAGTTATTCATGTGGAACAGACTCCTCTTACGGTGGGAAAGTTGGTCTGTGATACCTGTCCTTCTGCACCCTCTTCTGATCATGAGAGGAACCTTCTGGACTTCAGGTGTCTCCAAGACTATAGGGTTAGAACTCTTGCATCCTTTTTTGGTTTTTTTTTTTTTGTAAAGTTGGTAAAATATATTAAATTAAATCCAATGCTGCTATTTACAGAATCTTTTCACAAAATAGCAAAAAGGCATGCAATACTAGAAGAAAAGAAGGGCAAAACAGAGCAGGGCAGTGAAGAAAAAAAGAAAAACCTTTCAAAATATCTTCCAGAAGAAAGCAGGAAATGATTGTTTCTTTGTCTACATAAGGGTGCATACCCCCTTAGTTAGAATTGTAATCAGTGCATTTGGAAGGAATATAAGCCTTCATGTTATGGGGCATACCCACAGATAAATACTTACATTGACAATTTGTGAACAATTAGTCTGGGATTCGTCTGCTTGCAAAGCTGCTTCCATCCTCTGAAAACTGGGAGGAGCTCTGCTGGCCTGGAAGGGTGGGCCAGGCCCTTTTTTTGGATGAACGAGCTCACATACTTTGGCAAAAGCCCGCGATAGAAAATGAAAACCACACCTAGAATTTAGTAGTTCTAAAGGTTCTTTACTTCTCTTTTAATCCCTTCCCACAGCTGTCGCTAGAAGCACATCACAAGTTCATCATCGCCATGCCATTGCTGTCGACAAATTTCAGCAAGGTTGGGTAGAAATGCCTCCTCCATAACCTTTTCAAAATTCATGAGCAGCCTTTATAAGCTTTGGATCATGATCTTTGAGTCTCATCTCAGGGCAATTCTTTCACTGTTCCTCCAAAACTAGAGACCCCATGGCAGGTGAGAGGGAAGTAGTCTCACCTTATTGCTAACCCTCTCTTTTGGCCAAAGGGGTGATTCCAATTTCACAGCCAGTGGCTTTTCAAAGCATAGTGTTCCTCAAACCTGATAGAGCAGGAGACAAACATATTGCCTTTATGTGTCTTCTCCTCAGCATCTCTGCTGGAGAGAGTTAATGCAGCTGCTCCTTTGGGGACTCAGAAAGGGAACTTACATCTTGGAGCCGCTCTAGTGGGAAACAATTCCCAGGCCAGCCCTGCCTTTACGCTGTGGGTGATCGCCAATCAATTCCAGGTGCTGCTCACCAAGTACAGCATGTCCCTAATTTCTCATGGCTGAGCTGATGCCATTCTGAGACTTTCCACCACTTGAACAAAGCTGGAAGTGAGCTGTGCTAACAGAGAGCTGTGCTTACACATGGGAACAGTCACTTTGTCACCAGCCCCAATATGCTTCGGCATCTGACCTACCCTCCCATTTACGATTCTTCCCATCTTTCATTCTGATTTTATATCCTCGTCCCCCTGGGTGTCTTCTGTGAAAAATTTTATAGGCAGAGGGGTTGTGGAGGGTGGTGCCAATGCATAAGGCAGCATCCAGTGGCAGCCTGCCCTTGCAGCTCCTTATCCAAAAATAGTGGTGTACTGCTTTCACCTATTCAGCAGCAGCTACCTCACCATCAGACCATCACCTTTGGGAAGGTAACTTCTGCAGGGGACTGCTTCCCAGCCAAGGGGGACCTTCTTCCTAAGGTCAATAGAGATGGATACTTTTGAAGGTTCCCAGGAATCATGTAACCCTGCCTAAATGGATCCTTTCTGCCTGTATTGATCGTGCTGACACCCTAGGGCTTCTTTACAAGGGCTTTGGGGTTAGGTGTTAGGAAAGGATAGGCTCCTCAGGGCAGTCCTCCTGCCAGTGTGGCTGGGCTGGCTTTGCTCTTCTTCAAAGAAGAAGGGTGGGAGGCAGAGTCCAGATTTTCCAGAGCCCAGTTTGATCATGCTCATCAGTGTTAGGACCAAGCTCTTGGGCTGTATCTGTAATGATGAAGCAACCACAGTCTTGAGCACTGATGTGGGATTGCCCAGCCTGTGTATCTACTGGCCTGCTGCCCACCAGGCTGTGGCTGGTGCCAACCCACCTTCTCCCAGGTAGTGCCAAACCCTTCACACAGGACACCCAGGGCCAGGGACTGCTTCCCCTCAGCAGCAGGGACAAAGGTGCCCTCTTAGGGAAGACACAAGAGTATCTCTGCATGGATATGAGATGTGTCAGCCATCTGCTCTTAAAGGAAAGAAAATACTCTGGTCTATGAACTTTCTCACAGAGAAGGCTTTTTTTGTCCCTTGCCACGTTTCTCTCTGATGTCTCAGCTACCATGTTGCTGTACCAAGAGGTGGGGAAATCTAGGGAGTGGGAGGTGATGCCCTCCCAAATCCTCATCTTCCCCCTGGCTGATACAGGGCTACCATGCGGAGAGTTTGCTCTGCCAGTGTATCGCCTCCATCCAGCTTCTCACCACCTTTAGATTTAGATATTATATATTCTTTGCTGTGAGGGTGGTGAGACCCTGACCCAGGTTGCCCAGAGAAGCTGTGACTGCTCCATCCCTGGAGGTGTTCAAGTCCAGGTTTGACAGGGCTTTGAGCAACTTAGTCTGGTGGGAGGTGTTCCTGCCCAGGGCAGGGGGGTTGGAACTGGATGATCTTTAAGGTTTTTTCCAACCTAAACCATCCTATGATTCTATGGTCCATATGCTGGTACAACCTATGGGTGCCCAGCAGCAGGTGAAGGATGGTCCTTCTTAAATTTGTACCCAGTTTAGTTGTGAGGGGATTGTCCCTACCCTCGGGACCTGGCAGTTCAACCCAGGGTCCTTTTGTTCAGGCTCAGTAATTTGTTTAAGTAACTTTTCCCTCATGTCCAACACTGACTGTGGAAATGTTTTCTGATTACCTGACAAGGATTACATCAAGCAAGAAAAAAAATGAAGTGGATGTGAGTGCACCGAAAGAAGCACACACAGCCTTCCTTGTGCCGTGACAATTTCTTAACTTCAAGAGAAACAGCGTCTGCAATTTTCACAGGGCATCGGTCTAATTTGTCTGAAGATCTGTTTGTGATTTGTGGGAGATGTTTGTTAAAGCTGATATAAAAGGTAATGGTAGGATTTAATCCTCAGGGCTTTAGCAAATAACCACTATCTTTTAATAGGAAGTGGGTGGCATGTTGGTTGTCAACTCTAATTTCTCTTCTAGCCTGAAAACCTTCTCCATACTTTTTCTATTATCGTGTACTACTACTTTTACAAGACAACGGATCTGCCTTTTACACAGGATAAAAGCAGAAGGTAGAACCTTTAACAGAGATTCACCACGTTTAAAGAGAGCATATGGGAAAGCATCAAAGCTGGGGACAAAGTTAGCGTTGAAAAGACGCTCTCGGAACACCCATTGCTCCTGTGGTTTGCACATTATGCTGTTTTCCAAGAGATCTGGATTTGATGTCTTGTCCTTTGGTTTCTGGGGTGAGGAAAACTCTGAGCCCTTTGAGAGTGGGGAGGGGTATTAAATAAGGAAAGAAGGGACCTACGGCAAAGATCAAAACACCAAAACAATACACAGAAAAACTAAGAGGACCGAGAAGACTCAACCCTTCGGTACCTAACAATAATTTTTAAAGGCACGAGTTTGTCCAATGTGTTGTTTATTCACCCAATTTATTGTAATGATGAACAGCTTTAGAACTGGAGTAGAATGCTAATTCGTACTTTATGCACGGAATAAATGATTGGCAGCTGTGGGCCAGGGGGCCACTGGGGACTCTCTGGCAACGCAGAGTGAACAAGCAAAGGAACGTAACCCAGGGTTTCTGTTAGCAATGAGGAAATATATATTGCAAATTAAGTAGTTCTTACTACCATTTAATGAAAGCTGGGCGCGCGTGACGTTGCTGTTGTCATGCAGCGAGCAATCAGAGGTGGATTTGCCCTGTACTTAGACCATGCTGGAGAAGGCCTCCAACGCTATTTGAATACTTTTGAAGATAGGAATAGCAGTGAACTAAAGCGTCTCACCAGCCCTTATCACTAGTTGGGTAGTAGGCTGGCAAATTACTTCAGAGGCTACCAACCTTCAGAGGGCAGTGTGGTCAATCTCTACTTTTTTTTTTTGCCCAGGAGTAGAAAGTTAGTCCACTCAGATGTTTCCTCATCATGTGTCAGGTTGATGGTTGGACTAGAGATGACCTCAGAGGTCTCTTCCAGCCTAGACAATTACAGAATCACAGAATCACAGAATATCAGGGATTGGAAGGGACCTTGAAAGCTCATCCAGACCAATCCCCCTGCCAGAGCAGGAACACCTAGAGCAGGTCACACAGGAATGTCTCCAGAGAAGGAGACTCCACAACCTCCCTGGGCAGCCCCTTCCAGTGTTCCATCACCCTCACCATGAAGAAGTTTTTTCTCATATTGAAGTGGAACCTCCTCTGTTTCAGCTTGCATCCATTGCCCCTTGTCCTATCATTTTATGATTCTGTCTCTGTCCATGAATGAGACAGAAGGCAGAGGCATGGTTTGCTGACAGGATGATCTTGAAAGCAGAGTGTTGCAGTCCCACCAAGGCAAGGCCCAAAGGAGCTCTGTTATGGGCTCAAGCAACCACTCACACTTACTGCTGGAGATCTTCAGTAACTTCAGGGCCAGTGCAAGAAACACGGAAAAATGGGTGCCTTGCTCTGCACACCAAGAATCCTACACTGTCTGCACAAAAATTATATTAAAACCAGCACATGATTTCAAGTGTAAATATGTAAAATACATGTAAAATGTATTTTACATATTTACACATGTAAACATGTAAAATACAAACCCACAAGCATCTTGCATGACCTTGAACACCGGTGCAAAAACACCCCTCGTCCCACACTCAGCAGAAGATCTAGCAGCAGTTTTTATTCTCACAGGTGAAGGCAGGGGCGGGCTGAGAACGAGTGTGGGTCCAGGCTGTGGTTTTGCACCACGGGTGTAGAAGGAGTGCTGTTTGCACAGCACAGTGTGAGTGTAAGTCTGCCTGTCACCTGAGACGGGTGGATGGCTTGAATGGGGAAGGGGCTGTGCGTGGGGAATGTGAACCAACATCTAATAAACCCAGTGATGGGCAGGAAGTAGGATTTTAACTGAAAAAAAAGCTGCTTTACATTTTAGAAGAAGTCTTCATTCTAAAATCCATTCAGGAAACACTGCCAGACACCAAAGTAACCTTAGACTCCCTGCTACTTTTTGCAAGAGGTATTAAAATTGCTCTGTAGCTACTTTTGGATCGAAGAGTAACTGAGGGCAATCTCACCTACAAATGAAACCCAAATCTAAACCCATACCCAAGAATAGGCCAGTGATGACTGTCTCCATCTAAGTATGGAAGATGGACCCTGCTAGCAATATACCAAATCTATCTAAAAGTACCAACTTGATTCAGTAAAAATTAAAATTCCTGGTTCTATGGTGAGTAAAAGCCTGACTCTAACCCCAAACCTACATATAACTTGAAGCCTGGTCTTACCACCAGCTGAGATGTGACTGTGCAGCGATTGATGACTGTGCCAGACCCAAAACTCCTCACAGCCAGATGGTTCACTTCAGTTAAAATGCTAAAAATGGATCAAGAAACCCTTGTAGTCCAGGGAGAATGCCCAATACTGGGTTTGCAGCAAGAATTAGGATTACAGAGGGGGTCTAGGACAACATGAGGATGATTGATGGCTTTTGGAGAGGTCTCCTATCCAAGTGTGGGGCTAACGTGGTGGGGCCATGTATCTGTGTAATGAAAATAGACAGAGCTCACTCTTCTGAAGACACCTGTAGTATCTTTTCAGACAGGTTTGGATCTTGGGTTAAGTGGGAAGCAGGCATTATGACTGGATCTAATAAGGGCTACGTAGGTTTAGAACCATTACTGTACCTCCTTCAGGATTGACTGGAGATGATGTCAGGGTGATATACTGAAAAATCTTGTTGGCAGATGTTGATGCATTTGAGTGAGCAAATTTTAACTAATTTGGGACTATACATGGCAATTAGGTGAGTGGCTAGGAAGCCTCAGAGTGAGATTAAGGATGAAGGACAATGTTGTAATTTGGCTGCATGGACATGCATTCCTCCTTTGTGAAGAAGAGACCACTAAGCTTGGTTTAGAGCTACTTTGCCGTACTGAGCTGTCTGTAGGATCAGCATCACCAGTGAGCCTTGAGAATGGGCCAGGGTTTGGGCCAAGGTTCGGGCCATAGACAGCTGACGAGTTGAGGCAGGTGGGTGGTTCAGAAGGTAAGGACTTGTGCTAAACTTTGCCTTGGCATTGCACAGTGAGTCAGTGTTACCGACAGGACATAAAAGTCCAGGGACCTCAGACCCATGGCACCCATGAGACCAGCAGAGCTGGGCAAGGGTGGTAATGGGACCAGTCCAGACCCCACAGCCACCAGGCTGGTCTGTAGCTGAAGGTGTGCATCCGTGTATTTACTCTGTGACAGTTACTTTTGGGGGAAAATAAAAGCAAATGGAAGAGAAATGATAAAAGGAAAATTCTGTCCAGGGTCAGCTGAAAAGAGCAACATCGGGGTCCCAGAGCAGCAGCAGGGTCCCAGACCCCCCTGAGGCTCCCTTCAGAGCAGAGGCTGGTGAGGTTGAAGATGAAGATGATGATTTTCATCATGCCTTTCCCCAAGTAGAAAATATTTTTCATTGGGACACCATTGGCTCAACCTCCTTGCAGGCCGTTCCTCTTCGTGATGGTACAGGGGCCGATTGGGGTGTGCTAATCACTTGCAAATGTTACTCATTGGCTGGTTGTTAAGTTTCTTCGTGTATAGATAATATTGGATAGCATTTAATGAATATTTGTTGCTATTGCATATTATTATTGCACTTTATTATTGCATACTATTAATATTATCGTCATAATTATTGCTAACTTTGCTGTGGACTCTGCTGTGGACTCTATTTGGCTTTCTCTGGTATAAACTGAGCTGTACAAAGCAAGGGGCAGGGAGAGGAGGTTGATTCCCACAGCGGTGGGAGCTGCTTCCCGCGAGGCTCTGCCTTGACAGCGCTGCCAGGATTCGCAGGTGCGGGGCCATGCAAACAACAGCAGAAGAACAACAGCATAAAAACAAAAAAAAACCAACCCCCAAAAAACCATTAGAGAAAAATACTGCCAAAGAGAGTCTGGAAAAACACTGCCTCATCAGCTTCAGGATAAAAGGCTGTGGAGGGGCAGATAGCAGGACCCCAGCCTTAGGAAGGCTGAGGTGGTGGATGGGGCACCGTGGAGCGCCCGTGGGAGGCGAGCGCTGTTTCGTAGCAGGGTGACAAGTCCTGGAAGTTTCTCTCCATCTCCCCCAGGGCTCCCAAGCCTTTGCAGGAACAGCCTGTCAACGAGGGACACAAACAGCGGTCCCCCGCAGCGGGCGGCAACGGGGCTTGGGGTCTGTGAAGGGTCAGACAGAAACTGTTGGAGGAGGTGGAGGTTTTTATGGGTTCTGCCTGCCTTGCTTAGATGTAGGTGTTCCTGGTCCCAAAGGGCTTCTTCGGTACTTAGTCCTGAGCCTGGCAAGCATCACCACTCCTGGCCAAAGGAGAGGCCAGATTTGGGTGTCTCGGACTGGAATCAGGCAGTGAGCTACATCTAGGGCTTACTGATGTTTTATTTCCAGGTGTATTGGGGAGCAAAAAAAGGCAAAACAAATCATCTTTTATTTTCTTTTTTTTTTTTAAACATGTATTTATTTATTTATTTTAAACCAGGTGTGACATGGTACCTGTGTGGCTGCTTAGCTAAAAACAACAGGGGAGCCCCCAAACCTACTCCTTAAATATTTGCTGTGAAACTAGACACAGCAATATGATAGCAGCAAGTCAGAATGAAATCCCTTTCCCTCCTCTGAATATAATTTGTCAGACACTATTCACCCCCCTCCATATAATTACTGATTTCATGCTATCATTTCATTGTGTGAGAGGGATTCTTTGAAACGTGTAACAGATCTTTACCAACAATTTAAACTAGCTACCAGTCTCCATCCTGGTTACTGCGTATCTACTGCCAAGACCCTGTTTTGGTAACAGTTAATAATCAGCTGTCTGGACTACCTCACCATAAACATTACAGGGTTTCATCACTCATGTTTTATTTAATTCCACTTGTCATCAAGGTCTATTATTGGAACCTTACAATTTTGTTCAAGAGAGCTGATTTTTACTACTGTTGAAAGCTCCTCTACGTACTTTTTGCACTTTATTCTCCTGAGCTAGGACCCTTCATAAAATGTTTATTCAAATAAATTCATTAGATGACTGACAAGCTCTAGGTGTCCCTGGTGGAATATGCTTGAGATGCCAAGGGGAAAAGAGGAAAATGCTTGAGATTAGGAAGTGGCTCAGGCTAAATACAACCACCTGTCTTTGATTCTACACCCCATCTTTACCATCCTGAGAAGGTGCATCCCAGCTGAAGAAGGTATAAACTGAAATTATCCTTCCCCCTGTACATCACCCTTCGCTCATTACCTTGGGTTTCATCCTGTGTGACCTCCTACCCTTAGCAGGGAAGAATGCAGCATAGGTTAGTTGCCTGGAATAAACAGAAATGGTTAAAATGGTCAAAGATTAAAACAGGAGTAAGGGAGGAGCAGCTTCTTCAGGCACTGCTGTTCCAAAGTGTCACAGATGACATCACCAAGTGTGCACTTCTGTCCTTGCAGTAGGCAGTGATGGCCCTGCCACTCACATGGCAGCTTTGCTCTGTTTCTCCCATTCTTTCCAGGAGAAGAGGCTGTAAAGGAAAGACCAGCAGCAGGCAAAGAGCCTTCAGGCTGAGCTCCTGAGGGTGCCGGAGAATAGGAACCAGTTTATGGTTGGAATGTTCAGGAATGGTTGTCCATGCACAGTGAACCAGGTCCAAACTGAAGGAGCACAGAAGAGGCAGTGACTGCGCTGGAATGAGCCTCCCACATTCCATCAGCCTCAGAGAGCCACAAGTCAGAAGTGTTTTGATCAAAAATTTCCTTGTAGACCTGAGAATCCCCTTTGTCAGAGCTGGTGCTTCCTGAAAAGAAGGTCAGAGAAATCACCATTGTCCATGCACAGCTTTCCAATATCTGAAGGGTGCCTATAAGAAAGCTGGAGAAGGACTTTGTAAAGGGCATGTAGTGATAGAATGAGGGGTAACGGCTTCAAACTGGAAGAGGGTAGATTTAGATCACATATTAGGAGGAAATTTTTCACTATGAGGGTGGTGAGACACTGGGACAGGTTGCCCAGAGAAGCTGTGGCTGCCCCATCCCTGGAGGGGTTCAAGACCAGGCTGGATGGGGCTTTGAGCAACCTGGTCTGGTGGGAGGTGTCCCTGCCCAGGGCAGGGAGGTTGGAACTGGATGATCCTGAAGATCCCGTCCAACCCAAAACATTCTATGAGTTCATGATTTTTCTGGTGGAACAAGTAGAAGACCTCGTTGCATAGGTCAATGCTTGGTAATACCCCAGTGTGTAAGCTAGTAGTGAAATATATCTGAACAAACCAGGAAAAGGCCTCTCTTTCTTTAAAGAAGACAGCAGATGCTACAGCAAGTACAATTTTACATTGGGTCTCTCAGTGTGCTGACATACCTAGGTCTGGGCAATGGTGCTTATACTCTGTTCAGGCACTACCTCAGATAGTTCTTCTCTACAAGACCTGCAATCACACTAGGATGGTCCAGAGCCTGAAAAAGTAAGTCCTGCTGAGAGCATGTATATTACCAGCTCAAGCCCAGTGCTGTGCTCTGCCGTTGCTGCTATGTGGTCCAAAACTGATGGGCTTCTGGACTGTTCCTAGTGCAGGTGGAGCAGGAGCATGACAGTCTGCATTTGTCTGTGTAGAAATAACCCACCCTGAGGCTCTTGAACATGTTTTGCCAACAGAAGCAAACAACTTTTCTCTTTATACCACAGCTCCTTTGGTCTGCCCTGTGATTTGTCCCTTCCCTGTTGTCCCGACCTTTCTTAGATTCAGACCTGCTGCTCTAGACACAATATTTGGAATAATCGCCAATTATTATTCAGCAATTAGAAGTCTTCTGTGTATGGCAGAACTTATTTTCTTTTCTTGTTTTCCCTTTATTTCCATTATTTGCTCTCCTCTTAGATTTTTGCTGCCCACCCACTGCCTTTCCTTAGCCTTTCCTTATTCACAAGCAATCTTCATTCCCAAACACTTTCACTGCCTTCGATATGTGTTTATTTCTGAAATTCCTTCACATCTGACACTTGTGTTCTTACTGGGTTGGTCACACTGCAGCACCTTTCCTTGGTCATCTGAAAAGGCAATGGGGAACCATGACTTTCCCAGCCAAGGAAGGTCCTATACTGGGGCACTGGGAGCAGCATATTCTCCTTTTCTTCCAGGTAAAAGAAATGGGTCAAACTTGCAACCTAGACCTCTGCCAGGATGTATTTTGAATACTTTGCTCAGGTGGCTGGGGAGCCCCAGGCAGTGTTGAATGTGGTTAGGATGGCAGAGAAGGAGAAGGAGGGAATTCGAATCTCCAAAGATCCATCTCCCTCTCTTCAGAGTGGCTGGACCTGGCACTGCTGTTTCCTCCAAACCCTGTCTCCCCGCCTCTGGCTCACAAGTCTTTATCTCAGCTTCATTCCTCTTGACCCCCTGGTCCCTGCTACCTGCCGCCTCTCTCCTCTCCCAGCTGGGACAACCTCTCCTGTCCCCATCCACTCCTCTCTCTCCTGCCCTGCCTGTTTGGGACACAAAGTCTCCGTCACTCAGAGAGCCACACAGAGCCTGGCACATGGGGGTCCCTTCGCAGGCGCTGCTGTAATAACAACCCCAGAATCACATTGTGCTTATATCTTTACTAGCTTATACAGGAATATACAGCGGTGTTTTACGAGGCTATAAAAATACATCTTAAAGGAAACAAGCACAGGAAAACAGGAGAAGTGGGGCCAGATCAGCTGAAGTAAATAAAGGCTGCATTGGATTAAATAGTGCTATTTACAGGTCTGTGGCTCCTTCCTAAAGCAGGGAGTTGCTGGAGGCTTCAGCCTCTGATACAGCAGACATGGAACTGAGCTCCCCTCGCCCACCCAGCAGAGAGGGATGTTGGCAGGGAGGAAGAGGAGGTGGGCCTTTGCTCTGGGCTCTCGGAGGGTGAGACATAGCTGTCTTGCAGCAGCAGAGGGTGATGCCACCTTGTTGTGCCCAGCGGTGATGGAAGGACACCTCCTCCTCTGTCTGCCTTCCAGGACATGGACCAGCTGCAGCCCCGCTGGAGTTCAGGAGAAAGCCTCTGTGGCTGGAGCTGGGCAGGATTCACAGTAGTCACCAAATGGTGCCATGTTCAAGGCTCGAAAATTAGTTGCAAGGTAAGGTCAAAACCAGCACAGGGCTTTGGCTCCTAGGTGGTGGAAAGAAACCAAGAAGAAAGGAAGGGAAATCATTAGGGAAAGGCCAAACATTGTATTTTAATATTTTCCTTTTTGAGAACGAGCTGAGTTGAGTTCAGTTTTACCTGAAACAAGTGTTGAGCTTGTACTCAGCCACCAAAATGGTAAACTTGTACCTCTCTAGGACTTTCTGTATTATATGCCCACTCTCCAGTAAGTAGAGTAAAGCATACTTTTTCTTTCCTAGATCTGATTTTTTGCAAAAATAAAACTTCCAATAGCAAACTTTCAGGAGGAATAGTCTCCCTTTAGGGCATCAGGATGACATGAAATTTCATTTCTGGTAAGCTGTTGCATTGAATACCGTTATACCAAAAAATAAAAGGACCACATCTGTAGAACTAGCCTAAGAAAGTGGGTAAAGCTATTTTTGGGTTTTGTTTCATTCCCCACCCCCGAACTTTTCAGAAGTAAAGGAAGCTTATTGTGGATAGTCAGAAGACTCCTCGGGTAGGGGGAGACTTTCCCCTCCACCAGGTTACCTGCGTTGTCTTGAGCCATTTACAGATTTCAGTGTGTTCAAAACAATGCATTTTTACCACCATTATAAATTATGAAAGATCACTATATCCAATCTGAGTTTTGAAAAGAGACTAGATGTCAAACAGTAGGATGGGTTGGTGCTTCTTTCAATGCAGAAAGAAAATGCTCACAGAAATCCAATGATATATTTAAAAGATCTGTCTGTCAAATCTCCCATGGAAAAGTGCAGACTTAAATGGTTCTTCATTTCATTTAATAAAAAAAAGGGTAAAAAAAACCCCAAACCCTTCCAATCAACTGTAAAAAAAAAAAAGCATAAAGCTATCTCAGCCCAGCAGTTGGCTTCCCAAGATGACTGTGAAAGGGCGATGAAAGGAGGTCACGTATGGAATGACTCCTTCAGCTCCATCTCCAGTGGCTCTGATCACCTTCACCTTGGCGGGGTTACAGAGGGTTTGGTTCCTCTCCACAGCTCCTCAGCAGCTATTCCCACCTGGGCAGCAGGGCTCTCAAGCCCCTCCAAATCCTCCTTGCAGATGTAAATGACTGCTCCAGGGACAAAGCGATGCCAGATCAGGCCAAGAAACCATGGAAGTTTGGACTTCCGAGGGTCTTCAATTCGACTTTCCACATCTGTAAAGATGCGGTGATTAACAGTCTGGAAGCACTCACTGTTTCCCCCACGGCCTGAGTGTTTAACAGGAGTCTTGGGGAAGGAGGAGGATGGGTTGAATCCCTTGCAACTCATCTTTTTGTCGAGATCCAGGAGAAATTGCTTGCCAGCGTGCGTTTGAAGCGGACATCGTGCTTTGGCTCCTCCAGCGAGCTCTGCTCTCAGCCCTTGCATCTGTGATAGTGCAAAACCCCTTTCAAAGCCTGCAAAGCACCCCCTTTCCAACGAGCTGAGGGGATACACTGGGGAGAAGGAAACATGTGCAGGGACGTGATTGCTAACTGAGGAACCTGCAAGGCCCGTTTGGCATCCTAGAGGCTTCTCCCCGCGATTTGGCAGGGCTGCCTCCAACGCTGCACAGGTGCAAATGACTTCTCCGGGGACAAAGCACTGCAAAACATGGCCCCTTTTTCCAGCAAAAGACAAAGTGGGGAAATAAAACCCCTGGACCAAACCCTGCCCTCATTAACACCCCCCGAATCCTACTGATTGAAGGCAAAAACGCTCTCCAGACCAAGATGCAGCTTTTATTACGTCATTTCCCTGGTGTGACCAGCAGGTACTAAAGTCCAGTCCCCTCCATGCTGATGGAGACATAAACTTCCCTCAAGTCATGAAGGAGAAAATTGCTCCACCATGTTGTTTCCATTCCATGCTTTCCACATACCCTTTAACAGCTCCGAATGGGGCTCGTGGTTGACATGTTCCCCTCTTTTCCCCCTCAGCTGGTGTGCCTGCTGCTCACTAGGAGATGGCCAGTGCGGTCCTGCTGCCTCCCAGCCCCCTCCTTGGAGCTGGGATTGGAGTCGATTTTCCAATATCGGGGGTGTCATTGACATCAGGCAGCTCTGGAGCTTCCTGGACGCAGGGATTGGTGGTGCAGCAAATCCCAAGGCACATTTCAATCATGGAAGTTATGGCCGGCCAATGGTTTCTCGCTGGTCTGAGCATAAAACAGAGAACATGTTGCAAATAAATACCTCTATGCACTTTTTTCTTTTATTTTTTTGGCATAGACTACATAAAGAGGCCATGAGGAGGCATGTACCGTATCATACCAACAGGCATTTTTATTAGCTATCAATTAAAAATGAAAAGGAAAATGTGCCAATAGTACACAATGTGAAGAACGGCACTTTTGATAAAGCCTCACCACTGCCAGGACTGTGGTTTTCTCTGGGGAAAAACAAAAAAAACAAACAAAACCAAAAAACCAACAGCCAAAAACTGTAAAGGAGTTTGGACCAACTAATGTTTATTTAGATGTTCAAAGTGTGCAGTGGTCTTTGATAGCAGAGCAATTCCTTTGTGGCCTGGATTTTTGACATGCACCCTGCTGGCCTTTACTTTGTATGCTGTAACTGCTACGACATTGTACCCAGATACAGAAGAAGTCAATAAATAAATACTTTAATTAAAATAATGTCCCCTGCCCACAAGCTGCTGGTAAGCAGCAGTTTCCCCCTTCTCTGTCCTTAATGTTTTGGACTCTTTCAGGACTTTATTGTATGTTTATTAAGCAGTTTTCTTCATTCCATAGAGTAAACGTATAGAGTTGCTACAATTTGGTGCAAGTTTATTTATTATGGAAATATGAGTTCCTTACAAAATTGCAAAAGAAAACTGTAGTAGAACAAAGAACAAAGACGATGTGTCCTATGCTTCACACAACTTCCACTTTCATCTCAGGTATTTTTCCTTCAGGACTTTCCACTCTTTCAATGCTTTTTCTTCAAATTATTCACTTCTCCCCCTGGAGAACGCCAGTAATGCCACTGGGCTGTGATGAACCCGTTGGGAAATAGGTAGTATGGTACATGCATGCAGCACCAAGGGGTTAAAACCCGCCTATAATAATGTGAGTATTATTCTACCAGCTTGATGAACTCATTTGCAGCTATGGTGCAGGTGATAACGTTACAGAGCTCTAAATCCCTTTGGTCTTCTAGAGTCCTTGAGCTGATGTCATTTTTCATCATTATTCCTTTCTAGAGAGGGTAAGGGAGGTAGATAGAGCGATTAAATGCAGTGTGTTTCGGAGGGGAAAGGATGCCGAAGTCAAAGCTACACAACAGTGAATAGCTTTCCCGATCTGAACTCATGTTTCTCATGCTCTTTGGATTACAGTAGGGTTACCCTTCTGGTGTCTGCACCCCGGGGATTCACATCTGTGTAAATGTGGTAATAGAAAAAGGCCCTCGTGATGAATTCATGAATTGTTCTCATTGACACTAGTTGATACTTTTCCTTGGACAAGTCTCCTTTGCAGGTGCACTGACCACACACACTAATTGAAAGGATTATTTTCATAACTTTCTGTGCAGTCTGCAAGGCTTTCTGTGAAAAGCATAATTGTTTCAACCAGCTGCTCGGAGTTGTTTTTATTAATTTCTTTAAATCCAACAAAGCTGGATGGGCATATTTGAGACTCTCCCCCAAACTGCATTATGAACATAAATAAAAATTAGCGCATACGGTTCTTGGGCGGGGGAAAGCTTTGTTTGCCAGCACAGCGTTTCTGTCAGGAGTAAAAATCGCTTTCAAAATGTACTTTTGCTCCCAGCCCCTTGCTATTTTTATCCTCATCCCCACAACAAATCTTCAATGTGCGGTATGTCTGCCTGGCACCTGTTGGGATTAGCTGGGACCCAGGCAGACGCATTACCGGTCCGAGCCCGATACGTCTAATCTCGAGTCTACGCTGTAAGAAGCCCCAGCCATAAAGGGTTCTTCAGGTTGTGTTATACCCCCCCTTTCTTGGGTGAAAGCCAGGTCTCTTACCACGAGACCGGCCATAATATCTGAAAAAGCGTTATGGGCTTGGTCCTCACTTTATATAGCAAGCCCGGGGTAGTGAAAAAAGAAAGACCCTGTGGCACAATTGCTTGGATCCCAGCTTGATGGGACTCCCTCCTCCCTTGCTTGGGGAAAACCCTCAAAGTGTGAAAATTGCCCTGAGCGAGCAGAGCAAAACCAGACCAGGAGTATTACACAAGAGAGAGAGAGACAGAGAGCAAGGAGGAGGAGGTCTATGGGATCCACTTCACCCCTGGGCTTCTCTCCTCCTCAGCTTACTCCTTCCCAACACCTCGGGGACCAGGTGTTCTTGGCCTTCATGCCAAAACCACATGGTCTGCCCGCAGCATCAGAGCAAGATTTGCAGAGGGAAGAGGAATCCAGTCATCTCTCCTCTTACCAGCCTTGGATGGAGAAGCTGAGGTCTCTGTGACCAGCTGGGGGGCTGTACACTGTCTGCTTATTCCAGCCCTTCTCCTACCTCCATTCCTGCTCCCCTTCCAGCCAGGAGACGACATCTGAGCCCTTCCCTGGGCATCCCACATGCCCAGCCATCAAGTGGAGCTCCAAACCACCTCCAAGGGTCCTGCTAACCCTCAGTGGTGGGAAAAGCATCACAACTCCCCTTTTTCCCTTACTTTTATAGCTCTAACTTGCACATGCCATAATGCCGTGAGGGTATGGAAATGCAGCACATGTTATGAGACCTTTTAGGGGCTGTTCATCAGAGAATGACCTAAAAGCTATCAGGAGGATGACATCGCTGGAGCAAAACCCAGCTGAGTAAATGGGAAATGAGTAAAATGGTGGTTTCCTGAAAATCCTGAGGTGCAGGAAATCCTGAGCAGGTAGCACCCAAGACTTCAAGCTTTCCTAAGGCAAGTATCCACATAAACCATCAGCTTCCTTGTACTTCCACAGGTTGTCTCACAGCCTCTTTGCTCCTAACGGGGAGCACGGTTGTGTCGAACAAACCCTGTGCCTCCCCACCGACCAAAACCATCTGGTTCATGTGAGTCAGAAGAAAAATGACTGCAAATGTTTAAAAAATCAGGCAGCAAGCCTTGCAAACCCCAGAGGCTGTGCCAGAAAGGTTTGACCAGTGATAGGCACGTAAAAGTAGGGTTTCCTGTTTTTTTGATTTGGAGTCACAGGGGTGGGACATATTGGGGTTTTTTGCTTCTTCTCTGCATCCATTTAGGATATTATTTTTTTTGTTTTGGAAAAAGATATGCTGGATCTTAAAAAAAATGCAGCAAATATTTTTGGTATTTCCAGGGCAATAGCAAGCATTGGCAATACAGCTGGTCAAAAAATGGAATTGCCATTTCTGGGCATATTTTGACATGTTCAACCTTGTTTCCACTCCACATCAGAACAAAACTCCAATTGTTTAAATTCCATGGTATTTCATTCCATGAAGAAAAACACTTCTTTTTTTCAGACAGTGAAATTATTGTTTTGGTAATATTCACATGTAATTAAATAAAGTATGTAGTAGTGTAGCACAAAATTGAAACTGGCACAAAATAGCTAATGGTCAAAGGAGAGAGAGACTCACTCCCAGAGGAGTTTCATTCTATCAGGAAGGTGCCTCTAAGTTTGCATTATCTCTTGTTTGAGTAGAGGATGAGCTTCTGGGGAAACTTAAAACAACCTATGACCAGGATGACACAGTCCCACCTTCTGTCCTGGCCCTCAGGGACGCTATTCCTTCCCCTGACCTGCATGGAAGAGTCTGCCCACCCTGTGCTGCAGCCATGCTGCCATCAAACCTGGGCATTGATAGGGTGCAAGGACATAGCAGACAATCCTTTGCGGATTTGGGGCCTTCGAGTTACAGCATCACAGGATCACAGACTCATCTTCATAGTTGGAAGGGACCTTTGAGATCATTGAGTCAAACCGTAAACAAGCAAGCAAAAAAACCCAAACAAGCAAACAAAAAACCCAAACAACCAAAAAACCCCACCCACACCCAAAAAACCCCCACCACAACAACAACCACCTCACCCAACAATCTCAGGCACTAGAGCATGCCCTGAAGTGACACGTCTACACATGTCGCTGGTATCTCCAGGGATGGTGACTCCACAGCCTCCCTGGTCTGGGAGGCCATTCCAGTCCCTGACCACTCTTTCAGCAAAGTAATTCTTCCTAATATCTAATCTAAACCTCCCCTGTTGCAACTTCAGACCATTTCCCCTGGTCCTGTCATTATTCCCTTGGGAGAAGAGGCCAACACCCACCTCTCTACAACCTCCTCTCAGGGAGTTGTAGAGGGCAGTGAGGTCTCCCTTCAGCCTCCTCCTCTCCAGACTAAACATGCCCACTTCCCTCAGCCTCTCTTCATAAGATTTGTTCTCTAGACCCCTTACCAGCTTGGTGGCTCTCCTCTGGACACACTCCAGTGTGCTCCAGTTGGTAGGGTTACGTTTGATTTTTCTGCAGTGATGCTCTGATGCAAAATGCTCTCATGTGGACCCTCAGGCCAGGATTTGGTGTACACAAGTAAGGCTGTATGACCACTGTCTCTGATGTTGGGATGGTGCTCTTCTCTCCCACCTGCAACCTGACTTTTATCTCCCCTAGCCCTGCCCAAGAAATAACCCTCCGTGGTGGTCAGCATGGCTGCATATAGTCATGGTGGCTGCATCCAGGGTTCAAAGGTGGACTCCAGGAGAGGGAGATAACAGCACAATAGCCAAGGGCTAACTAGAGCAATGCGCCCACCTAACCACAATACTGATACTTTGGCCAATATGCAAAGATGAATGTAAGTCAGGTATCTTATCCCCATAAAAAGTCAACAACCCAAGGCCCTTTGAGAAATCCTGAATGGCAAAAGCCAAACACCAGGATCTCCCTTTGAGTAGGGGCACCTCACAAGGTTTCTACCTGAGATTCAGAGGTTCCTTGTTGCAACAGATACTTGATAAGTGACTAACAGCATGCTAAACTTTTATATTCTTAGTGAAGTGATATAAAGGATTGATTGCACATATATAATCCCTTAGACATAAACTGTTGACCAAGTCTGGAACTAGGATTGGATTCAGCCACACCCGGACTCCTTTCTGAATCTTGACTTAATGTGAGGGTCTCCCTGATGGTTCTGTCTGACTCTACCCTCCATGCAGTAAATAACCCTGTGCCCTGCCACCAAATCTTGTTGAAACGCTGTCACATTTACTATCATACTTTGTTAAATCCCTATTTTGTATCAATAAACATATTGTATTGATGAACATCTCTTATGAGTGAGGTACATCACGCCTTCCACAGCAGATGGCATCCTCAAGGTGGAGATGAGGCTGGCCAGCTTCTTTCCTCTTGGCCCACTGCTCTTTGCTTGAGTCGGTGTTTCTTCAGGCCACGACACAGCGAAGCCTCAGCAGAAGCCTTTGCCACGTTCCCACCTTCTGCAGCCCACTTCCCAGCGCCAGCAGTGAATTGCTCTCCGAGGAGCCCAGGCTGCAGGCTGTCCCAGAGCAGGCAAAGGTTTGCTTTGGCAAGAAACAAAAAAGATCACCGCATGGGGCCCTGCGCAGCTCGGCACGGCTGAGGGCTGCGTCGTCCTACAGGGCAGCTGAGGAGCGTCTTTCCTGCCTCAACAGGTTTATAAATCAAATACCACTTAATTCGTGTTTGCTCTCACTGTAGCTCGGTCATTACTGAAAATCATTCGCAGCTCCAAAGTTTGCTCATAAACTTCCCAGAAAAGATATGTACTGCACTGTAAAAAAAACCAAACAAACCAAAACAAAAAAACAGCAGTGTTTGTTTTCCCTACTGAATAATGCACAGATAAAGCAGGATTGATTCGGTGCTCGGAGGATGCCAAACGCCCCCGTGGTAGGAAAGCACTCTATAATGCCGTTTTCTGGTAACACCATTATGGGTCTGATTCAGGAAATTACATGGGATGATGATACTCTTCTTCCCACAGGGCCATCCTATAATCATAAAATTGTTAGAGTTGGAAGGGACCTTAGCAATCTTTGAGTTCCAATCCCCCTGCCAAGGGCAGGGACACCTCCTACTATACCAGGCTGTTCAAAGCCCCATCCAGCCTGGTACCAATTATGTTCCCAACTGAGTCTTCCAAAGAATCCTCACTAAATGGCCTCTTGCATCTTACTGGAGCCTCTGCTAAAGCAAGGATCGTCCTGCTTGGGGCCAGGAGTCCATCAGGATGGAGGATCTGGCCCAGGCCAGGAGTCACTGAACACACATCCGTGTCTACTCCTGTGTAAAGCTGCTCATGTGTGCAAGGGCCTTTCCCATGTCTCTATGCCTCAATTTTCCCATGACTAATTCTTGTGTGGGCACAAACTTCTAAACATGAGGAGGAACTTCTTCACTTTGACGGTGGCAGAGCCCTGGCAGAGGGAGAGAGGTGGTGGAGTCTCTGTCTCTGGAGACATTCCAAACCCACCCGGACACGTTCCTGTGTGACCTGTTCTGGGTGGACCTGCTCTGGCAGGGGGTTGGAGGAGATGATCTCCAGAGGTCCCTTCCAACCCCATAGCATTCTGGGATTTTGTGATTGTGTCTTACCTGAAGATTAGCATCTAAATCAATTTTTGAACACAAAACCATTTATAACACATAAAACATGGGCTTTACTTGCCCATTAAGAACTCACTAATGGTTACCATTCCACGTGCCATATTGCTGGTACGATTTTTCCTAAATACAAATGATTTTGCCATCTTGCCCTGCCTGGCATTACTAATAAATAAGGATGGTTAAAGAGTGCTTTCTTGACAAGAGACAGCCCTTGTTAAAGAGCCACTAAAAATAAGCTCCTATCTGGGCTGCAGCTGCATCTGCTACAGCACAGGCTTCCTTTTATCTGTGATCCAAACCCTACCGTCCTCAGCAAGACGGGTCTCCTCCTGCCGTCGGGTGGCACTTTGCCGGACTAAGAGCCCATTTGCCCATGTGGTTGTCAAAAGGCTGATCCTCAGCAGGTAGCCTTTACTTGAGACCGGACGTGGCAGGTGGTTTCAGCCCAGAAACACATTTTTTGCACAGATTCCAGTGAAGTGTTTATAAGCTCTTAGTTACATAAAGCTCAGATCAGCGCTGTTGGCGCGTTCTCTGTACTTTCTCTGTGTGCTAACAAGTCGGCTCAACTTTTGTTTGTTGTTGGGGGACTTTCAAGTGTGTCTTGAATATTAACATTTTAATTTGCAAGGAAATTAGTAGTTGGAAAACTATAACCCCTTACAAGCACGCACACACACACAAACACACACGTGCTCACACTCAGTCTATTAAAATTACTTGCATTATTAAGTTTGTAATAAATCCTCAGTGTGGAATGGCATGTGCTGAATCACTGAGGTTTTTTCACAAAGATCAGTTTAAAGGGTTACTCTGGGGTCCCAAATTCCATTTTTAAAAACAAGGCTCTATTGAACCTAATCAATGGGTTTTCTGTGATGTTTTTTTTTTTTTTTTTTAACTTTTTTTTTTACCAGCAACTTTAATTAAGAGCTTTTGGACAAATTTAAAGTTTCTTATGTAGTATATTTAGCTATAGCTGTGAAGTGCTGTAGGAGAGCATGAAAACATACCCAGGCATGTCTTTATGCCTCCTTCTTCACGAGTGGCTGTGAACCTTTCCATCCCACGTGGGAGTGTTTATTTCTACGAAGGAAGAGGCAGGTTCCTCTGTGCCTGCTGGCCATTAGGAGAGATTCAGCTCCAGGTCTACATGGGGAAGACATGGGGCCAGACCTGGTACCACCAAAGCATGCCAGCACGAGGGCAGTGGTGGCAATCGGTGACCATGCCGGCAATCTCAGGCCAGAGCTCCAGCCCTGAGAGGATAACGTGGATGCTGAAGGCCAGCCTTCAGACACCAGCCTCCACCAGCTGTGAGTCTGGCAGGAGCAGGTTCAGCTCTTGTGCCAAGGCAAGCCAAGAGTCTCCTTCTGTTTGTTTATTTCTTAAGGCAGCGTTTTCTGGATTACATGTAAAAGAAGTGGAGGAGTAACTGGTGGTTTGGGGATTTGCTTTTTGTTTGTTTTCATTTTGTTTTGTTTTTCCAGGATAAACCATGATACCCATTTCCTTTTTTAAAAAATTTTGGGGGTTGTATTTTTTTTTTCTTTTGTCTTGAATGAGGAATGGGGCCATCCCACCAGGACGAAGAGACTTGGCCAGCGTGCCAAAACTGCAATTACAGCCAAATGAAAAAAAAATAAGAAAGAAATGTATTTTATTCATTTCAGCTGTTATGTCTTAATGCAAAGAAATCACTTTGCACAGTTCTGTAACTGACACCAATTTCTAATCTCCAATACTATTAACTTCTAAATCTCCGTTATAAAGAATATTGGCAGCATACCAGAGTCTAATGCAGCTAAATGGACTTAGTCAGAGCTGGTGCTTTGTTTCCTTTTTTCTGAAAGGCTGAAAAAAACTCAATAAAAATATCTTTAAACAATTTTGTTAATTGCTGATAACATTTTGGTTAGTTGGATATCCTCTTTTGGCTGCAAAGGACACATTCCTGGAGCATGACATGAATTTGCCATTGGGACAAATAGGAAGAAAAAAAAAAGAAAAACGACAACAAAAAAAGTAGAGACCATTTTTCGAAATGACAAAATGTATTGTTATAGGATTAGAGGCAGGAATATGCTGTATTGCTAACTCAATTTAAGAGCCATATGAATTGAAACAAAATATTGAATAGCTGCAGGAGAAGGGCATCGTTAAGGAGTAATACCTACGTGAAAACTTGGTTGTTTTATCTCAGCCTGATTGTAACAGGTTTCTGATAACTCAGAGACCCACTCACACATGGAAGAAAAGCTTAAAACACATATTCCCCCCTCCCACTTCACTCTGATTGCACTGGAAAACCAATCCAAGTCTCAGCTGTGCAGAAATAAATAATAACTAACAACAACCTTGACATAAATGCTTCTACAAGTCAGTGATGGACTTTGACCGAGGCCACCCCTTGATATTAAGACCTGGTCATTCCAAGGGAACTTGCAAAGCTGTCTTCTGCTTGCCTTTTGTGATGCCCTAAACCAATGTCAGTATCACTTCTCTGCTGCAAGATTTAATTGGGACCTTTAACAGATAACAGTGAGTCACGCCAAGTGGGCCAGTGGAAGTAATTATCAGATTTAGATATTCTGGCATCCTGGACAGAATTTCTTCAGCACAGGAAATGAATTATAGCAGAACATCTTTAGGCCCAAGAATTATTGGCTGTGAGGAAGGGAAGAACAATGCAACCTGGGTTACACGCTGACGAGCTTTGGCTGATTTGCCGCGTTACCATTTTAGTCTGTGTGTGGCTATTTCATTTTTGTTCCTCAAGAGAGCTGAAGTTCTAACACCATCTAAGTCAAAGCTTGGAGAGCTTTTTTCATTTTGTGTCCAAAGAAGAGTTGGGTTCACAGAATGCTGAACAAAGGAGAATATCAAGAAAATATGGGTTGCCTTACCGGAGCATAGGATCCTCCATGAATAAGAGCTTCTTGTGCTATTAAAATGGCTTATAAAATCTCCTTTCTCTGCTGCTGAACTTACAACCTAGCTGAACCTGTCTCCCAAGATATTTAACAGATTCGGTGCTCATGAAAAACTCTTGACTCTGAAACCATAGAGACCAAGGCCTGGATTCATCTCAGGCCCAATTTTAAATATTCTCATCTAATTTTAGACTTTTGCATGAGATTCCTTGGCAAGGAGTGCAGACACCAAAGGCTCCCCCAGTAACCCCTGCAGACAGACCAGGACACCCCTGCCTTTCATATGCTGATTTGCCCTCTGACAGCACTTCCATGGAGCAAGCAAGTCTTCTCAGAGGTTTATTACTTAGGTACCAAAAGCAAAAGCCTGAAAATGCAGTGAATGTAAGTCTGGGCCATTTGCAGGAGCAGATGGACAGACAGACAGAGGAGCACGTGTGCCAGAGGACCTGATGGCTGAGTATTTTCACCATGTGGCAGTTGAGCCTACCAGCGAGGCTAGTGATGTTGGTCAAACACTGCATATCCTTGACACGCTCAGAAAGGAGATAAGATTGCAGCAGTCACTTACCAGATGTCACAAATGGATCTCAGATGGTAATTTTCCACTGTAAAGTACTGGCATCTTGAGCAAAATATGATCCAAAAGAAAAGGCTCTGTAGGCCGTTATCAATCCCCTAAGCCTGATGTCTCACCAGCTGTGACATCACTAGCCGCACATCTGTCTCCAAACTGGAGGTGGTTTCCTAGCCTAACTCTTATCCCATGCCCATTCTGAATAAGCCCTGAATAAAAGACACTTGTTAAAGCTCAACTGTAGCAGGGGCTGCATGGAGGGTTTAGAAAGGGCAGATGGGCAGGCCCAGGCCCCTGTCTCTGAATACGAAGATACATGGCCCATTCTTTCCTTATGGCTCATGTGATACTCTTGATAAGATGAATGGAAGCTCCTGGCAGCCATACATAGTGAAATCCATACTCCAGGAATGCATATAAGTCAACTTCTGCTTAAGCCTTAAATGATAGGTATATGTATAATAGTAGCCAGTGGAGTAGCAATGAGAAAATGTGAGGTTTTTCAGTTTCAGTGGCCTAACCGAGGGGAGGAAGGGGAGAAGAAAAGCCACTTGCAACTGATCTGAAATGAATATTTGAAGGAATTTTAAAACCATTAGAAATATTTTTACCTCTGGTATTTTACTAAAAAGAACAAGATTCCATCAAATGACAAAAAAAGTTTAAAGGGCTCGTAGTGTGTATTACCTTAATAGTTTATGGAGTTCTTTAATCACACTTACGTTCCCCCTCATTAGTCGCATGCCCCTGATTATAAGGCCAAGAGGTATCTGTGTGTCTGCACCTATATTCAGCCCCATTGAAACTTCACTGAACAAAAAATAAGCCAAATCCCACAATAAAAGCATCAGAGGCAGAGCTGGAAAAAAACGTACATGATAGCAAACAAAAGGAAAAAAAAACCAAAAAATATCCCTATTGGCACCATGTTCATCAGAGGGAAGGTTTCTCCCAGTCGGACACTGCATAGTGATGCAGCCTCCTGGGGCTGACCACCATCTTTCTCTTCCCTTTGATAAGCAATGAGAGCCAAATCCTTGTTCAGTACTGGCATTCCCTCCTGGCTGGGACAAGCCCTTTGAAGGGTCATTGAATGGTTTGGGTTGGAAGGACCTTCAAGATCATCCAGTTCCAAACCCCTGCCCTGGGCAGGGACACCTCCCACCAGACCAGGTTACTCAAAGCCCCATCCAGCCTGGCCTTGAACACCTCCAGGGATGGGGCAGCCACAGCTTCTCTGGGCAACCTGTTCCAGTGTCTCACCACCCTCAGAGGAAAGAATTTCTTCCTGAGATCTAATCCAAGTCTCCCCTCTTTCAGTCTAAAACTGATACCCTTCATCTCATGGCTCCACTCTCTGATCAGGAGTCCCTCTCCAGCTCTGCTGTAGCCCTTTCAGATACTGGAGGGCTGCTCTAAGGTCTCCCCAGAGCTTTCTCTTCTCCAGGCTGAACAACCCCAACTATCTCAGCATGTCCTCATAAGAGAGGTTCTCCACCCCTTTGAGCATCTTTGTGGCCCTTAATTTGGCTTAAGCATAAAAAAACACTGGGTAATGTCTGGGTAATACATGTGGACTCTCTGCTGGGGTCCCACTGTACTGAAAGTCAGTTTATTCTCCCCGTTCCTGCATTTGCTTTGGAGGAAACAGCAGGGACCACGCTGTGCATTGCGAAATCACAGACTGGCTACTGTTTGTGTGGCCTCCTCCCATCCCTCTTCCAGAGCACAAGTAAGAGATTTTTTATTTTTTTTTTAATTATTTTTTCACTCTTTAACAGAGTTGGGAGTACTCTATATTCCAAACAGCTTCATAATGAACGAGCCCTTATTTAGTGTGAGGCCTTACTCATTGCAAGCCTAGTTGCAGCACACGGCGTTGCCCTGACTCTGTTTTGGCTTTGGACTAACTACAGTACAGTAAGTCAAACGTTATTGGTCACAATGGTAATGCAGAGTGCATATAATGGGCTTTTATTGCTGCAAGGCATAGCTGAAATATTTACGTGGAATACATGAACTAACAGTAGGACTCATGTTCTGTTCCTTATTTGTAAGGTATTTTATTAAAAAGAATCCGAATCTGAAGTTCGTAAATAAAATAGTGGTATCACTTATTTCCAGATACCAGTTCCAGCTTGTTGATTTTAATAGACAAGTATAACACTTCCAATGTGGAAACACAGTGGGTAATATTTATATGAAATCTCCAAGAACCGTGGTATTTTGCTCATGTGGAATATCATGGCATTTTGCCTGGATCGAGTAACCAGCAGATTAGCACATTAACACTTGTAAGAAACATGCGTGTGATCCACTCTGAATGTGGTCTTTGACTCCTGGTAGGAATACCTAATGGTTTTCAAATTGAGGCGTTGCTTTCTAAAGCAAGTCAAATAAACAGGAATTGCTGAGGAGCTTTGGTAAGGGGCGTATGGCATCAGCAAGCACGTGGTGCTATCAAGAGAGGAGGCAGGATCAGCTCTTTACAGCCACGGAAGGATTTGCAGAACCTCCAGGAGTACAGGAGAAGAAACTTGGCTTCCCTTCTTTTCAAAGCTTTCTGGCTTTATCGCTCTACGGGAATGGGTAAATGGATATAAACTGCTCCAAGTCAGCCACTAGCTCAAGATGGGAGATTAACAACAGACCTCCAAGGCCGAGTAGACCTAGCCAGTAATGCCCATTAAAACCATCACCGTCATCGATTTGGAAGGTCCTGCTTTAGTCTGCAGCTTGGGGAGGACCCACACAGGACAGCCAGCCCCCCTCAGGCTGCCACAGCCTCCATCTTAAGCAGGAATCAGGAGGGAGAAGGGCAGGAGGCACAGGGTCTGTCTGTCCTGCGTCACTCGGGCAAGGACACGTGCCTTCAAAGCCACACTCCAGCACATATTCTTCACATGGTTTTGGTCACACCACTGACCTCCCTGAGCTGCTTTTCTCCTTCCCCACAGAGGAAAAAATCCCGTCCTTCCCTCCGTGGGAGCTGCTGCCGACTGCAGGGATGTGCTTGCGGTGACGAAGTGCTCCGTGTCTGCAAAGCCCTGTTGGTGTGCCATGCACACGTAAGCTCAGCAATAGCCCAGGGCTCTGGCTTATTGCCACAGCCATCCAGAGTGGGACAAAGGCTTTTTTATTCCCGGGGTGCTTTCGGTGCGGTGTAGCAACCGGGTTCAACTTCTGCAGCAGGAGACAGCAGGGAAAAGCCAGCGATCCCCCTCCCACGGAAGAGGCAAGGGAGTCCAGGCTGCATGCCAAGCAATCCTACCACTAGCCTTGTAAAAAACTCACCAGGGCCACCTCAAAAACAATGGTGGAGCCACGCTTGGCTGCAGTTGGTTATGTTTTGAGAAGGAGACCACGAGCAGGTCTCACAGAACTACTGCGGCTGGCTCCGTTTCCTGTTAATTCATCACACTTGTCCTCTCCTTCCCGAGAGACAACTTTTATAACCCGATTAACGAGTGCCCCTGTTTTCCTTAAGACCAGATATGGCTGCCCCAGCTCATACAGATTAAGACCTTACTTCAGGAGGAGTGACTCCACAGAAGTCAGCAGGAGGAATCAGAGCCACCCCAAAACAAGGGTGCAGGATCTTGCCCTGCATCCTGCAGAGAGCTGATGCTCTCCGCGCTTCTGCACTGGAGAATTGGGAATGAGCCCCGAGTTTCCACCTGTAGGTTATACAATACCAAAAAGCTACCCAAGCAGAGGGAAAATATCCATCCTGGTCTCTGCACCCAAGATTAAAAACAATAACCTTTGCTTTAAAATTTTGATTCAAGTAGCATGGCTAACGAAGTCCAAATGGATATTTGCAGAATGAAAGGATTTTATAGAAGGAAACTCTGGGATGTGAAAAAGAGAGAGATTTGTCATAATGGAAAGAGTCAAATCAAACTGTCTTTTAAAGCCAAAGCTAAAAATCAAACCCAAAACCACTCCCCGTCTACCTCAGTTGCCAGTTTGGACACAGAAAGGATCGTTCCTTTGCACTGAAATTATCTGTTGAAAAAAAAACACCCTGGATTATAATGGAAATATGAACATCTTAATCATGGAGAGCCTAGATGGAAGGTTCATTTAGAAGGCAGCTCAGCTTTCAATGAGCAAGGACTGCAGCAAACCAAGCACATGCCGAGTACACAGTGTTAATGTCTTGTCAAAACTCTTGGGTATACAACCACCAGTGAAGCAGAAACAGCGCTGAGAAACGCTCCAACATTAGGACAGGATGAGGTTTGATAGGCTATTAAAAAAAAAAACAAAACACCCCAAACCAACCTCCCCCTACTTAAATTCACACAAAAAGCCCAGATTTTTGGAACATCGTGCTAGAGTCAGGCCTTTCCCTCCCTACTGGCAGCCAAAGCTATTTTTGAACTTGGGTCAGATTTAGTGACTAGACTTCAGCCAAAAAATTTAGGGGGGTGGAGGGGTGAGGAAATCATCAGCAAAAAAAAACCAACCCAACCAAAACCCAACAAAAAACCAATCACGAGAGTTTGCCAGTTTCAGAAACAAAAGGTTTCCATTTTTCAGGCTGGATTCACAAGAGGATTTGGGAGCTGACCGCTTTCAGATGTGCGTGCTGCAGAGGGGTGATTACTCACCTGCAGCTCCTGGCTCTGGCACCTCGGGAATGGGGATCAACACTTGCCATCCCTGGGCTTCTCTTTCAGTCCCCCCCTACCCTCCCATGGAGGCCATTTAGATCGGCGTGCTGAAACCCGTGACGCTGGAGCCTTGTTTAGAACAGCGTGGCTGCCTTCACATGAGGGATTTCTCAATTCGGTTAAAAATTGGCTCACAAACCCAGCTTGGCCAACCCTTGGGGTGAGAAAAAATGGGGGGGGGGCGGGAATTGTCAAGGATGTGCTTTGTTGGAGTGCATGGGGATCCCCATTTCTGAGGTCAGAAAGGTCATTGTCTGATCTCTCCAAAAGTCCTGTATATTTTTGATCCATACTTTTAGACCAAAGCAAGTACTTCTGCAGAGGGTCCTGTGGGGGCTTCCCCCACCTTTTTCTTCCACCCCAGAATCATCTTTTTAGGTTCTCTCATTCAGAAAGTAGGGATGTTTGGGCTTGCTCAGTCAAAGGGCAGGAGGCAGTCACCTGGAGAACCTTAATGTAAAGCTACCTCTCATCTTTACACTTACAGGGTCTTCACTGTGCAGCATCTTGGTCTCTTGCAGTCATTGCTAGATTTCGTCCTCACAAGACCTTTTATTAGACAAATACATTTTCTGCTTTTATCAGTGCCAGACAGAAGCAGTGGGTGGAGACAAGGCCTTGGCACAGGTCAAGGAGGACAATCTCAGTTGGAGCAGGAGCGAGACCTGGATTTTCCAGGTCCCACCAGCTCCTGGGATAATCCCTCCTTCATCAGACAGTCACTGGGGAAGGGATAAGCCCAGCAGCAGCCATGAGGGAAAAGTCAGAGGTCAGTGAAATCTGGGGCTGGTCTGGAGGAGAATGAAGCAAAAAGCATCATGTTTATTTGGACGTCGGGTTGTTTAACCACGCCATATCTCCAGATGCGCTGAGGTCTGCTCACTGCTCTTTCGGTCGCTGGGAAGCGTGACTGGAAATACAATGGTTTTCCTCAGAAAGGCCCTTGTGAAGAAATCAGGAGCGAGAGGAGAGCAGCTCCCTTTTTAATGACAGCTGAGGTTCTGATGAGTAGGGGCAAGGTGCTGCTTTTCAGCCTCAGGACACTGAATAAATCATTGAGATTGAGCAAGGGCTGAAAGCCCCAACTTTCTCTGCCAGCTTAAGCATCTGATCTTGTCTTCCCACACAGCCCTTTGTGCACAAACCACCTTAACCTTTCCCTCCAACAGATGCCTCTTTTTTTCTGTCCTCCACCCAAACATGGCCACCAAGCCAATGTTTTCTGCCCAGCAGGGTCCCTGTCCCTCCTCAGCAGCCCCACCACCATGCTGCATGCCACAGGTAATTGTGAGATGGCAGGCAAGCAAGTCCTTCTGTCTCTAAACCCTACTGGGGGGTTATAGACCCTGAGGAGTCCACAGAGCAAGGAGGAACCTCCCCATCTCTATAAAACCAGGCTGATACAAGTTTTTGGCCAAGACTGGTAGAAAAGCATGGTTTACAGTGAAGAACTCTGCAAATTCAACCTGAATTGAGACACAAAAAGGCTTTGGTACTGCAAAGCCTTCAATAAGTTGGTATAATCACAGGAGTTTCTCACCCAGGTGAAGGAGGCCCCATCCATACCACACCATGGGATCAGGACACAACGCAGAAGGGGTCCAAATGCACCTTGTTGCCTTTGTCTGTTGGATTCACACTCATTACTTGAAAACCACGTGTTTTCCACTGAAAAGCAGAAAGAAACCAAACAGGGATCCACCAGCTAAGAACATATAACTGTATAGCATGTGTTCTCCAGGGGGTTTTGGAGGTAGTTTTCCCAGCTTTCTCGTGCTATTTCAACACCACTGCTCAGCCTCCTTTCCCTGCCAAAGCGTTAAATTCAAACAAAGGCTCCTTTAAACCGCACAAGATCAAAACCAGGCCATGGGAGTGCTAGAAATCATTTCGAAATATCCTTAATACCTTCCCATTTCTTCCTATACTGTTTTGCTGTTTGCTTTGGGGAGGAGGGAATGGGGGAGCATGAGTATTATTTTGGTTTTTTCCAAACAATATTTGCATACAGACGTTGAAGAAGCCACGCATTCTGAATGCCCACAGCCTATTTCACTGCCTAAAGAGAATATAGCTCTCTCAGACAAATACCTCTCAGCCCAGTAGAGATGCCACGGCTGGATTCTTTTACTTCACCCAGCACAGAGGCACCTCTGAAGCTGCAAGCATTCAGAAGAGCTGTTTTAAGAATGTGTGCATCTAATCCACGCCTGCCTACTCAGTCCCCGCTTTCCATGCTCAGCACACGAGCTGAGCTGAGCTGACTTCCCAGTTTGTCTCTTGATTACAGTATTTAACTACTTAATTGCAACCATTTTAACTCCAGAGTGGTTGTAAGCAACAATTAGCGACCCTTAACTATTAGGCATTTGCAGGAAGATGACAGAGTTAAGGAGCCTTAATTTAATATCCATCTTCAGAGGTTTATAACTGAATCCATACTTGTATTTAAATACCGAATAATCTGCTGATTATTATGCATAGTTTTCAGTCAGTGTAACAAAAACATGATGTTGCAGTCATGCTGTGAGCTCTGTAGGTAGGTTTCCTTGTTTATATTAACAGCTGTAAACACAGTCTAACTCAGCCTTTATTTAAAAGCAGATTTCCCATACTTTCAAGAATTCACCGCACTGCGAAAGCCGCAGTTTCCGAACTTCTCTCACGTGCTTATTGATTACGCCCAGGAACAGCCTGCAATGCTACACATGCACTGGCAATGACCCATTTTAGAGCCTCTGCATTAAAAGGGCCGGTTTTCCATTTTCATTAAAAAGTAAAACCAGCTTTGCAAGCCGTTTGTGTATAATCCTGCCCCTTAACATCCTGAACCCAGCCTGCAACCTTCTGCATGCGGGGTTGACCGCGTACTCAAGTGCTTTGCTGAGCCCAGGTTTCACATGTTTATCCCTCCATTTAAAAATACAGGTTGTAAAACCATCTTAAAACCATTCAAAACCCCTTTCACTCAGAAAAGTGTTTTAGTTTTACCTTCCTACCTTTTAATAAGAGCGTTGGAAAAGCTGAGCGTTTGGAAAAGCGACACTGCCTGCATAAAGGATTGGAGGGTTCTTCATTTTGTAAGAGTACAGTGAGAAGAAAAGTACATTGAAGTGGAAGGTCAAGTGCAGCAGAAAAACCTACCAGGAGCATTTTGTAATATTTCTGCCTTTAGAAAGGCAGCAGCATGTCCTTCTAGTGGGTTCCTCTGACCCAGGTTAGAACTCAGTCTGTGAATCCTGGGCAAGGCCAAACAGTGGTGCAAAGCAACCTTGAAGGCCAAACAGGAGCAGATTCTCTCTAGAGAAAAACTCCTCAACGGTACAGAGCTGCTGTAGCAATTCACCATTGTGGGCACCTCCACCCACTGGGTCTTGCATGGAGAGAGAAAGTAAGGGAGAAGGAGAGGTTTATGTCAGATACTTACAAGGTCCATCAACTCTATCAGAAGAGTCTTTGGAATCACACTGCTCTACCATGGGGTAGGGTTGGTCCTGTGCAAAGTGATGGCATGTCCCTACCAGCAGCCACCATTTCACCAGTGGTGCACAGATTGACCTGTGGAGATCAACCTCCTGAGGAGATTGACCTCTCCTCCCTGTGGTTTCTTCCTGGAAAACCTATTTTAGAGCATCACAGCATCAAAGTTCTGCAACCTTGTCACCATGCTTAACACTTCAGAGAAATACATCTCTGGATCAGGAGATCCAAACTGCAAGGCTGATCTCATGACCTCATCTTATAACCAGCTACTCAAGCTCATACTCAGATCCTGTCCCTGTGTGGCTACTGTCTTCCTTCAGAGATCTGCTGCCTAGGGGGGGATTGTGCTCATGTAGGGGTGAGCATGCCACCAACTACCCCTATTCCACCAGCTTTGCTCCTTCTAAGCATACGGGGCAGGCTCAGGGTCCAAGCTGTAGCTAGGTTAGGGCCATAGATATGTGCAGAAGTTCTTTTGTCCGCTCTGAGACTGGTTTTCCATCAGGACCCTCTCCAGAGCCTTGCTGTGTTTCACACTGTCCGTTCCAGGGAGTTAGGGCTGCTGGAGAAACATGGTACAACTCATGCAGGACTCTGGATCCACTCTGTTGTAGACTAATACAGGTTGAGTAACCTCCCATTTGACATACAAGCAGCTCTTCTACTAAATACTGTCTCTTCTACCTTGTCTTCTTCAACGATTACAAGTGAACTTGTTCAAAGCTTCATTTTTCCCCCTTAGAAGTCATATATGAACCCAGTTTGCCAAGTGCCTAGCCATACTGGTGATGTTAAAATATAACCTGGATTGACAAGGGATGCACAAGGAGCTTAGCCAGGCCATTCCATATCATCCCATGCAAGTTATTTTTACATGTCCGAGATCTCATTCAACTTGCTTGGCTTCTCAGAGGACAATTTAAAACAATGGGTAACAGATGGGAGAGCTAAGACAAACAGAGGTTAAATGACTTGCCTGGGGCTGGTGGAGTCGAGCAGAATGGGCGACAGGAGTCCTGGGTATTAATTAGTTAATATTTGTACAATGCTAGGAAAATATATAGCCCTGTATAAGTATTATTGTAAGGTGGCCCCTGTAGTTTGGAGAAGCAGAGGGCAACAGTGCACAGGCAAGTCCAAACATCCTTCCTCGTCCCATGGCATTTCGGTCATCCGTGGGGTCCGGGAGGGACAGAGCATTCCCAGGGCACTTGAGAGAGGGAATGGGAAAGCCCAGGGAAAGAGATCCCACCCAAGCAACACCATTGCGCATCCCCAGGCTGCTGCATCCACACGTTGAGTCTTGGAGCAGTCATTTGCTCTTTCCATTGAAGGCAGCAAATCTGTGGGGCAGCATCAAGCCGGGCTACGTGATCAGCTGCCTTTGGCAGAAGCCTTGAAACCGAATTTGGGATAATTGTGGGTGTTTACAGCAGAAAGAGGTGCAAATCTCTCTGAAGTGCCACAGGACCCGTGTGCCACTGCTCTGCTCTCTGCTGGAATCCCAGGAGGAAGGTCAAGCTCGTCTCTAGCAAAGAAGGATCTATGGGAAAGGAGGAAAGGGTCACGGAGTCAGATTTCTCCTTTTTTCCCACCTCTCTGGGGTATTCCTCCTGCTCCCATGACTTCAGATCTGATTTCTTCAGATGCCTTTTTCAGTCCAGCTTCCCTTCACGCCATCACATATCCCAGCCTGCTGCTCTCAGCCTCCTCCAGATTCCAGCATCAGCCTGAAGGAAACATGCACCGTTTTTTTTTTTCTCCAGGACAGCTCTCACACTCCAGTGCTTCTAACACCAGCATATTTTTCTGCCATGTAGTCGCAAGAATGCGCAACATTTTTGGCCATTCACCTTCTTTCTCTTGGCTAGAATACAAAACAAAACAAAAAAACCAAAGTAAGAAAAATTACCTAAGTTGTGATGCATTTTCCTCTACAATTTTTAAATCATTCGGGCTTCCCATGTAGTCTACTAGAATTTTCATCCAGCTTTCATCACCTCATATCTTGACTATCAGAATCTGCCATGTCTTTTCCCACCAGTTTAGCTCAGGCTGGATGGAAATGCAGAATTTCCAACTGAAAATGGCAACCTTGCTTTTCATCCAAAATAGGGTGAAAGGCTCAGATTTTAAAAGCACCTCCCCAGAAAGGCTGACATTTTAACTTCTACATATTTAGGCAAAACGTTTCAGCGCTTCCAATAGCTGAATTCTGAATTTTGGGTTGTTTACTTGACATGCTTTATTTAGAGTAAAGTCCACATTTAGCTGCTTTACCCCTTCCTTGCAGATTCTGCTTGTTCTGGGTCAAAATCTATAGGAAACTACACTTCAGTGTAACATGGTCTTTAACTGCTTATACTGCGTGGGATGGTGGGACGGCCAGACACTGTGCATTGAGAAAAATATGGTGAAGGGAGGGACCTCACCCAGAAAGGAAGAGAGAGCAGGGCTTCGTGGGTGTCCTACAGTTCCCATGGGCAGCAAAATAGAATCATAGACTCATTTAGGTTGGAAAAGACCCTTGGGATCATCGAGTCCAAACATCTGCCCTACTCTACAAAGTTCTCCCCTACACCAGATCCCCCAACACCACATCTAATCTACTCTTAAACACAGTCAGGGACGGTGACTCCACCACCTCCCGGGGCAGCCCATTCCAGGGTCTGACCACTCTTTCTGGGGGGAATTTTTTCCTAATGTCCAGCCTAACCCTACCCTGCTGCAGCTTGCAGCCATTCCCTCTCCTTCTATCACTAATTACCTGTGAGAAGAGACCAGCACCAACCTCTCTACAATGTCCTTTCAAGTAACTGTATGGAGTGATGAGGTCTCCCTTCAGCCTCCTCTTCCTCAAACTAAACAGTCCCAGCTCCCTCAATCGTTCCTTATAAGATTTATTCTCCAGGCCTCTCACCAGCTCCGTGTCCCTCCTCTGCACTCGCTCCAGCCCCTCCAGATCTCTCTTGTGTTGAGGTGCCCAGAACTGGACACAAGACTCCAGGTGTGGCCTCACCAGTGCTGAGCACAGGGGGACAATCACCTCCCTACTTCTGCTGGTCACACTATTTCTAATACAAGCCAGGATGCCACTGGCCTTCTTGGCCACCTGGGCACACTGCTGGCTCATGTTCAGCTGCCTGTCAACCAGTACCCCCAGGTCCTTTTCTGCCAGGCAGCTCCAGCCACACTTCCCCAAGCCTGTAGCCATCCATGGGGTTGTTGTGGCCCAAGTGCAGGACCTGGCACTTGTTGAAGGCCATGCCATTAATAGTGGCCCATCCATCCAATCTATCCAGGTCCCTCCGCAGAGCTTCCCTGCCCTCATGCAGATCAACACTCCCACCCAACTTAGTGTCATCTGCAAACTTACTGATGGTGCTCTCTATATCCTTGTTGAGATCATCAGTAAAGATATTAAAGAGAAATGGCCCCAATACTGAGCCCTGAGGAGTACCACTTGTGACCGGCCACCAGCTGGATTCAACTCCATTGAGCACCATTTAACTCCATTGAGCACCAATGATGACGTCCCACAATGATATTGAGCACCAAAATGACACTCCTTTTTGTACCACACAACCTGGTGAGCTAATTGCAGGTTACACCACAGGTCTCCACATCCCATTCTTTTCCCTTAAGGGATACACCACACATTTTTCTGAGCTTTTTGGAAATCAAGTGCTTTATATAAATTTAATGAAAAGAAAAATAAAAAATGATCAAAAAATTGATCAAACAGACCTGAAATGAAGCCTTTTCCTTCTTGCTACAGAAAATGTCCACAGGTGAGAAGCTGTGTTCTCAACTGTAAAATCATCCTGATAAAAATGTCCCACAACCTCCAGTGCAGCTGCCACAGTCATTATCTTTGCCACCGCGCTTCTACCATCTGAGCAACTTGATGCCTCTTTGAATTCTCCAGATTTCTCTCTTTGACCATCCAACCCCCAAACTCTCACGCTTGTCCCTGATGTCACCCGCTGCCACCTCCCTGGTGCCACCTCCTGAGTCCCCAGCCCAAACTGACCTGCAAAGCCAGCCAAACATCTAAGCCTGGCTGAAAAACCTGGATGCTATGAGGTGGTAATTAAAAAAAAATTAAAATGTTACTGGTTTCAAAAGGATTCTCAACAATTTCAACCAGTTCCCTGAAACGGTTGGAGAAAAGTATGTCACAAAACATGAATACACTTTTGCTCAATTCTTACCAATATTTAAAATGTTCAACAACATTTTTGATTGCCAAATCTTGGTGGCTTGTTCTGCAGACTGTTTTAAAAGCTTTAAGCGTGCAGCCGGGTTTGTGGTTTGAAAACTTTTGGAGCTTTTCCTCATCAGAATTGCCGTTTCCAATAAGAAATACAATAAAAATAAGAAGTGCAAGCCAATAAAAGCATAAACACGAAAATAAAAACCTTCAAAACACAGACCTTCCAGCCAGGTCTGCTTTCCTTTTCCAAATCCCTCATCAAAACCCTGCTTTGATGGCTACAAGAAATTGGCAAAGTAATAAATACCAGGGAAAGTCAGGAGGCAAGTTGCTCTGAAGCACCCTATTCTGAATCATGCTAATGAGTGTGGCCAAAAAAAACCCCACGGTGCTGAGGCCCTCCATGGGCATCCCCCCTCCCCAACTCCTTTTTCATTCCTTAGGGTGGCATGCTTTATTTTTGTTGTGTGTGTAACCTCGGGTCCTCTGGCCTCCCAAAGCTCCCAGTGTGACATCCTCTTCCCAATAAAGGGCTCACTCTTTGGCAGCTCCTATTCCACCTGCGACCAGGGAGTGTCGATCCATCATCCCCTCAGTTCAAGAAGGACAGGGAACTGCTGGAGAGAGTCCAGCACAGAGCCACAAAGATGATGAAGTGGAGCATCTCCCATAGGAGGAATGACTGAGGGAGCTGGGTCTCTTTAGCTTGGAGGAGACTGAGGGGTGACCTTATTAACGTTTATAAATATGGAAAGGGTGAGTGTCAGGAGGATGGAGCCAGGCTCTTCTCAGTGACATTCAATGATAGGACAAGGGTCAATGGGTGCAAGCTGGAACATAAGAGATTCCAGTTAAATATGAGGAAAAATTTCTTCACAGTGAGAGTGACTGAACACTGGCAGGGGCTGCCCAGGGAGGTGGTGGAGTCTCCTTCTCTGGAGACATTCCAAACCCGCCTGGAGGTGTTCCTGTGTGACCTGCTCTAGGTATTCCTGCTCCGGCAGGGGGACTGGACTGGGTGATCTTTCAAGGTCCCTTCCAATCCCTGATATTCTGTGATTCTGTGATTTTTGGGGAGCAGGCGAGCGTGCCCTCGGCGGCTGCAGCCGGGGTTTGATCCTGTGCAGGGCTGCAGGCACCCGAGGAATTCCAAGTACCCTCAATTCCATTAACTTCAGTGGGAATTAGAGGACTCAGCTGTATTTAATATTTTGCAGGGTCAGGCTCTGAAAACTGTATTAGCATTCTCCGTTCCCAGTAGGCCTAAATTCAGCAAAGCATTTGGATCGAGACTTAACTGTAAACATGTGAACAGTCTCCCTGATTTCAATATGACTATTCTCATGCTTAAAGTTAAGCATATGACTAAGTGATGTGCTGAATTTGGGCCAAAAACTACTGTTTTCAAGTGCTACACGAGTTCACAATTGGCAAACTGCTGGTCTGTAATGCCAGTTGCATAATCCCGTTCCTCCTTCTTCAGAAAGGCTGACATGAGACTTAGTGTTTTTAAAATGGGGCAGCTAAAGTGCTTTTCGGAGATGGGAAGTTCTGGTGAAACCTTGGGTATTTCTGCAAAGTTATTAATTTACTGCTATTGTTGTTATTATTACTGCTACTCCTGTGTGAATGCAGGACAAGCACCTATCCCAGACTCTTGGAGCTTTTGCTATTCCTAAAAGAATATAATCCATAAGGAAAAGAATAACAAACTCTCTCTGCATGACAGCAAACATTGGCCAAGTGACAGCTAAAAATACCCCACCCTCCCCAGAGGCCTTCAGCCTCTGAACCCTCCCAGAAGCACCAGAAAACAGAAGTGTCTTAAGGCGTGCTCTGAATATCCCCACCTTTCACCTCTCTGGGGGCCATGGCAGCCCGGGGACTGATGGAGAAGGGTGGGCTGGCACCTCTTGCCTTTTCTGAATTAGGAGGGGGCTTCACCCTTGAAATGGTGCTGGCCCCCAGGAGACAGCATCTTGGCCAGCTCATGGCAGGGGATAGATGTAGCTCTCAAGCAAATTCCTTCACCCGGAGAAGCATCTCCCGGGGGGGCGGGCAGGGGGAGAGACAAGCAGGGCCTGCTGTGATGGCTCTTCTCCTCTGAAAGCAGAGAGCTCCACCCTCTGGGAGGACACAGGGGCTGGGGGCTGAAGGACAGAGGGGTATCTCAGAAAAAGTTCTGGGGTTCTTCAGCCTGGAGAAAAGGAGGCTGAGGGGAGACCTTCTCGCTCTCTACAACCCCCTGAAAGGAGGGTGTAGAGAGGTGGGGGTCAGTCTCTTCTCCCAAATCACAGGCCATAGGACAAGAGGAAATGGCCTCAAGTTGCACCAGGGGAGGTTCAGATTGGAGATTAGGAGAAATTTTTACACTGAAAGGGTTATTAGACATTGGAACAAACAGGCTGCCCAGGGCAGTGGTTGAGGCACCATCCCTGTAGGTATTTAAAAGACGGATTGACATAGTGCTCAGTGACATGGTTTAGTGATGGTTTTTTATCAGGGTTAGGTTAATGGTTGGACTACATGATCTTAAAGGTCCCTTCCAACCTCGATGATTCTATGATTCTGTGATCTGCTAGGGCATAGAAACAAAACACAGCCGTGCGTCACTCTGCGCTTTGGGCCTCCATTTTGCATGCATCATCAGTGAAGGCTTTTATTATACCCTGCAGCATGGGAGGATGTAAAGCAGGAGCTACCCAAATCCCCCACTCAGAGGCCAGGAGGAATGGAATAGTTTTTGGGGCTTCCTTTTCACCCAGACCCCCTAAGCATTTGCAGCTCATCTGCGCTGAGAAGCCACAGGGAGCGGCACAGAGGAAGACGGGAGCAGAGTATGGTTCTCCCCTCCTCCACCATACAAGTGAGGGCCAAACCAAGACTTCCTGAGATGTCTCCAAGCCAGGTCCAGAGATTCAAGCCAAGGACACTGGGGAGACTCCCCTCCCTTCTCTCCCCTTGATTTCCTCTTCCCCTTCAGCAGGAGGTTGCCACTCTGGCTCGCTCTATCCAACTCTGGCTCCTCCGTAACTCCATGATCTACAACCCTTACAATGCAATTAACCGGCTGCTGCGGAGGCACTGGAGAGCCAGAACAAGGACATATTTAAGATGGGATAACTGCACCTGAACGTAAGCCCAGAGCCTGCTGTTCTCTGTCTGCAACTCCCTTTCTTGACATCTTTCACAACACTTTTAGCACGCAGGTTTTGGCACACGTGCGGCTACCTCACTAACAAGATAGCTTGTTGTGGTGTTCCTCTCAGTGAGACTGATTGGAAAACATCCCCTGCCTTTGCTCCAAGCTCTTGTAAAAGGATTATAAAATCAAAGCAACAGCATAGCCAAAATCCATAAAAAGAATTAATATTTTGAATCCCACACAAATCTCTCTTGGCACCCCCGACAGAGAAATGACATCCGCTGCTACAGAAGAGCCACAGGTGTGAGATGAGGTCCTGACAAGACACATGGAGGACCAATGACCCAGCTTGGTGGGCAAGGCTAGAAGTGATGACACTTAACCTTCCTCCCCTCAGGTGCAGGCTGACTCTGGTGGCAGGGGCTCCTGAACAGTGGCACACATTCTCCATGAGTGTTCAACTTCTCCCACAGAGATGTCTCCGGATGTCCCCAGTGGTGTGTCTGCATAATCCCAGAGCAGCAGGACTTGCTGCAGGTGGCTGTGCCCAAGCTAATGACTCTCCTTATTAGAGCCCGTTGTCCCTGTTGCCTGGGAAAGTCACGAGGGTGACAAAAAGACTTGCAGCATCCTCCTGCGAGGGCAGAAAGGCAGGACTTGGAGGAAGCTTTCTGCCTGGGACACACTAACCCCCAACAAATGGAGCTGGGGCTTCTCCTATACTTTGCAAGTATATGCTTTATTTTGCGTCAGTGTGTCCAAGAGCCTTCCAAACACTGGAATTGTCATTGAGAATGTCATTTTGCTGCTGTGGGATTTCATCCACTAGCTGCTTCAAGGCTTTGGGGAGACTTTGGAGCAGCCTTGAAGTACCCCAAGGGGGCCTACAGGAGAGATGGAAAGGGACTCTATCAGGGAGTGGAGTGATAGGATGAGGGGGAATGGTTTTAAACTGAAAAAGGGCACATTTAGATTAGATCTTAGGAAGAATTTCTTTCCTGTGCGGCGGATGAAACCCTGGAACAGGTTACCTGTGTGTGCTCCATCCCTGGAGAGGTTCAAGGCCAGGCTGGATAGGGCTTTGAGCAACCTGGTCTGGTGGGAGGTGTCCCTGCCCAGGGCAGGGGGGTTGGAACTGGGTGATCTTGAAGGTTCCTTCCAACCCATTTGATGTTTCTGTGATTCCTAGGGCTGCCAGTCCAGCTCCAAACCCTCAGCCCCGGGGCTCTGCCGGGACCCCTCCCGATTTTCAGCCCTACAGCAGCAACGTTCCCACCCCACCACCACCACCACTCACCCCCCCGCGATGCTGCCACCTCGTGGTCGCCGTGGCCCGTCCTGTCCCATCCCGTGGGTGACCCAGTGTGGGCAACCACAGGTGCATGCCTGACTCCACTCCTCCGTCCCCTTCCCGGTGTGCTAACGCCAAACCCCACCAAGAGCCACCCACTTCCCAGCCAGTGGGGTTTGGAGGGGTTTTTTTTTGAGGGCCTTTTTTTTATTGACGTTAAGGCGTCCTGGAGGGAAGACCCCCAAAGCCCCATTAATCACTTCAGGATGTCTTAGACGTGGGCAATAACACTGCGGAGAATTCAGGCCCTCTGACACTCCAGTGCAGTATCTGAGCCTTTAACAATAACAGTCAACACGGCCGATGCCTGTGAAAATACAGATGTAAGCCAGCTGTCTGTCAGGGTGAAAAATGTGTTTGTCTTTTCGTTCTAACGTGTCATTTCCCTCTTGGACATTCACTGCGTTGCTGCCAGGATATCACGTGCTTCCAGCACAGACACTAACCCGGGAAGATGAACTGCGTTCAGATGGAGGGCGGGCGTCCCTGTCCTGGCTCTGTGCTTCTCTCTCTTCATCTGAAGCTGAACAAAACAGATATCTGACTTAATTCCTGCTCTCTTTCTTCTTTTTTTGCTCACAGCAATGAAATACTTTCCAACTTCTTTCTAGCCAAAGAGAATCGCACATTTATCCACCACAGGGTCATAAAAGGGGTGAAAGAGAGTGCGTGTGCGTGGGGGTGTCACCCCATGACATGTCTTGATGTTTAGATGAATGCACGGAAGCTTGAAATTAATAACAGGAAGTCTATATAATGATCAGAAATTAATAGGCAGAAAATAGGCTTAGAATCATAGAACCATTCAGGTTGGAAGAGACCCTTGGGATCACTGAGTCCAACCATCAGCCCCACTCTACAGGTTCTCCCCTACACCAGAGCCCTCAACACCACATCTAATCAACTCCAAAACACATTCAGGGATGGCGACTCCACCACCTCCCTGTGCAGCTGATTCCAGGCTTCTTTCTGTGAAGAATTTTTTCCTAATGTCCAGCCTGTGGTGAGGTAAGTGATGTGACTGGTCTGTTGGCAGAAAAGGATGGAGTTTGTTCATAGAAGACAGGAAAGGGGTGAAGAGAAGCATTGGGTTAGTTACCCTCAGCTCCAGAACACGGAGGGAGGAAAAGTTGTTGAATGCCACAGGAGTTCAGGTGCTCTCAGGATAACTATCGGCTGAGACCAGCCCATTCATCAAGTGTTAGTGAGTGATATGGGGTTGGAAGGGACCTCTGGAGATCACTTAGTCCAAACCCCCTGTCAAATCAGGTCCACCCAGAGCAGGTTGCACAGGAATGCGTCCAGGTGGGTTTGGAATGTCTCCAGAGACAGAGACTGCACCACCTCCCTGGGCAGCCTCTTCCAGGGCTCTGCCACCCTCACAGGAAAGTTCCTCCTCATATCTAGATGAAATTTTTTATGTTCAAATTTGTGCCATTGCCTCTTGTCCTGTCCCTGGGCACCACTGAAAAAAGACTGGCCCCATCCTCCTGACACCCACCCTTTAAGTATTTATAGGTGTTGATCAGATCCCACTCAGTCTTCTCCAGACTAAAAAGACCCAAGTCCCTCAGCCTGTCGTCGTAAGAGAGATGCTCTAAGCTTCTAATAGTCTTAGGATCCCTTTGCTGCACCTTCTCCAGCAGTTTCCTGTCCTTCTTGAATTGGGGAGCCCAGAACTGGACACAGTGCTCCAGCTGGCTCCTCACCAGGGCAGAGCAGAGGGGAAGGAAGTGCAGGTAGAGACAGGACTTTGTGAACTATTGAGAGTGTCCTCCAGGAGGTGATGCTCTCTGGGGATTTTTACTCTTCAGCAGCCTGTTGAGAAAGTAACAAACCAAGAGACAAGAGACTTTATTGCAGTAAATGAAACGGTTCCAGAGCATGTTCCTTGGAACTGGTGAGCTGCTGTTCGTGTCACTGAAGTGCTGGGACATTCCCTGACAACACTTTGTCCTCGGGTACCTGCCCCTGTCCCAAAACAATTCCCAAACACTGCCTGGAGTTAGCAGGGAGAAGCAGCCAGGTCCCTTGGGCATGGTATGGCCTCCTAGTTTTGGAGGGAAGTTTAGCTGTCCATATGTAGGCCACTTTCTGCCAGCGGCCTTAGTTTTAAAGATAAGCCGTGGACATGTTTTGTGTGTAGTGAAATGTAGGCAGAGTGTTCAGCAAGCTCCAAGAACGTGCTGATGATAATTTCTTGATGTGTAGGATCAAAATAAAAAATAACAATAATTAAACAAAATTCCAGCAGAGAGAGTAGGGATAAGGTTTCTACAGCTTTGGCAAAAAATGGCTGGTAACACAAAGGTGGAAACTGAGACAAAGGTGGCAAAATGAGGGTGGTTTTATGATCCATAAGGAAGGGAAAAGGGTAATCAAATCAGAACTGCTGCCTGCCAGTTGACCCAGTGCCAAAGAATGATCCCCAGCACATTTAAAGGACAAAATCAGGAAGATAAAGGCACAAAATGACAGTGAGAAGTCACTTCGTAAGAGTGGTGCCCAGGGAAGTGGTGGAGTCCTCATTCCTGAATGTGTTCAAGAGTCATTTAGATGTGGTGTTGGGGGATCTGGTGTAGGGGAGAACTTTGTAGAGTAGGGCTGATGGTTGGACTCCATGATCCCAAGGGTCTCTTCCAACCTGAAGGATTCTATGATTCCAAGAGGAAAATCAAGTGCCGAAGGAAAGCTATTGACAGATGGTCTTGTGAAGGTCAAAACCATTTTTAACTCAGCCTTCAGTGAAAGTAATGACTACAGTCAGGTGGCTTAAATACCATATGGCAAAGAAAAAGGTAAGATCTCCTGCAGGGCAGAAAGGGGAAGAAAAAGCAAGGGAGGACTTGGATAAATTAAATCAGAGCCTTTCCGATCAGCCACACCATTCTTCTTTTGTGCCCAACTAAACAGTCTCACACTGGTTGCTGGTTGGAATCACTCTGTAAAAACTCGCAGAGTTCAGGTGAGGACTGAGGAGAGGGGGAAGGATAAGCAGCATTCCTGCCTCTAAAGGAGCACAGCTGGGATCATCCATGTGACATGTTAGCTTCGATTCCCACAACAGAACAAAGAACAAAAAATGATCCATAAGCACCTATAAGTTAAAACCAGAAACAACAGCCACGTGGGTTCCTCCAGAATGCACTGAGTTCGAATCACTTCCCTCTCTGACAACACCTCAGGCCCTATGGATGGGTGGAAGGGAACTAGTAAGTGGGTTTGTATAGTAATTTTAACAAGGTTTTTGACACTGCCTCGTAAAGGCAAGCCAGGGAGACGTGGTCTGGATAAAATCATCATTTAGTGAGCGCAAAAAGGCAGGAGCAGTGTTCTTAGATAATAGTTAACCATTAATTTCCTGTGAAAATGGTGTTCTTTAAGTGTCTGCCCTGAGTTTAGCAGCACTTGTACATTCATTAATTATCTCGATGTCACACCTTGAAGATTTTTATAACATCACTGTGGGAGAAGCTGCAGAACAGAGGTATTTATAAGAAAAAAAAATGGAATAAATGGTTTCTCACTTTGGATTCCTGCCTACGTTACACTCAGCCAGGAATAATCACAGAACAGAATCATCCAGGAATAATCACCTGGACAATAAAGGGTAGGCAATAAATTGATATGTTCTGTGGGAAATATGTTGTGCTTCTGGCAGATCATAACTGAAAGCAGGTCAACAACATTTTGTTGCTGCAAAGCAGACAGAGGCAATAGAGAGCTCTAGGATTCAGACTTTGTAGAGGAGCAGTGTTCCTCCCAGCACGGGCCAGGCTCTGGCTGAAGAGCCACACATGGATTTAAGGTGGGTGAGATAGAACGAGATCCCAGAGCAATAGCTACAAAGGGAGATCTTGCAATCAGAATCACAGAATCTTCATGGTTGGAAGGGACCTCTGAGATACACCAAGTCCAACAATAAACTAAAAAACAAACTAAAGCAAAACAAAACACCAAAAACCAAAACCCACATACACCACACACCAACACAACCACACCCAAAAAGCCCCCACCACAACAACTACCACACCCAACAATCTCGGGCACTAGAGCATGCCCTGAACTGCCACATTTACATGTGTCTTAAATACCTCCAGGGACGGTGACTCCACAGCCTCCCTGGACAGGCTGTTCCAGTGCCTGACCACCCTCTCAGTAAAGTAAATCTTCCTTATATCCAGTCAAAACCTCCCCTGCTGCAACTTCAGACCATTTCCTCTGTCATTATTCCCTTGGGAGAAGAGGCCAACACCCACCTCTCTACAACCTCCTCTCAGGTAGTTGTAGAGGGCGTGAGGTCTCCCCTCAGCCTCCTCTTCTCCAAACTGAACATGCCCAGTTCCCTCAGCCTCTCCTCATAGGACTTGTTCCCCAGACCCCTCACCAGCTTGGTGGCTCTTCTCTGGACATACTCTATCACTTCGTAGAATCATAAAATCATTCAGGTTGGAAAAGACCCTTGGGATCATCAAGGGCCACTCTACAAAGCCCCACTCTACAAAGTTCTCCCCTACACCAGATACCTCAACACCACATGTCAATGCCTCTTCAACACATTCAGGGATGGGGACTCGACACCCTCCCTGGGCAGCCCATTCCATGTCCTTCTGGTAGTAAGGAGCCCACAATTGAACACAGTACTCAAAGTAAGGCCTCAAATGTGTAGCCTTCAAAGACTGAAGGGGAGAGTGGGGTGAGATGGCTGCCATGGTTTGCCCTGCATTGACTGTCTTTCTCCTGGGTGACTGCCAAGGAAAACGGCCTGGTATATGACCTAGCAATGCCCCCCATTGACAGATTGAATGTGATCAGACTGTATGAGAGGTTGAAGGAGGTGGCTTGAATAGATAGAGGTTGCTGCCTGCCAGTTGACCCAGTGCCAGAGAACGATCCCCAGCACATTTAATTTCCTACTATAAACTTGGATAAATCTTCAAATACGTAAAAGGTGACTTCAGTGAGGAAGGGAATCCCCTGTTCTCCATCACTTAGGTATATAGAGTTAGAAATAATATTTGGAAGCATCAGAATACATTGCCTTCAGGAAGGCTCCATCACTGAAGGTTCCTGAGAAGAAGCTGAGTAAACATCTGACAGTGAATCCCGAAGAACAGTAGATCCTTTCTCATGGCAGAAGGATGGAATAGATGTCTTTTGTGTTCCCCTCCAGCCCTATTATCTGCTCTTCTCCCAAAAGCCAGGGATGAGCAGTTAAATAGGTACAATTCCCTGCTTCCATTCAGTGAGAAGCAGGACCTCTTGAAAAGAGACTTTGCCATTTGTTCTCACAATATGCGAGTGCATAATTCTCAGCTAATTTCTAAATTCCTCAGAAATTAATTGCACTGAATTAGCTTTCCCAGTGAGAACGTTTAACATGGACACCTGGAGGAGCTACTTTGTGCTCACGGTTCTGCTTTGATCTTGTAGAAATTGGGATTTCCTGGCGATTATGACAAAGATCTCTGATATCAAGAGCTTAAGCTCCCTCAGGACCTCACGACCAGTGCCGATAGGTCCAACCAAGAACTAATTGAAGTGCTGAGGTTTAAAAAGCATCCATAAACGACATAAAGCTATTGGAGTGACTATCAGGGAGACAACGATTGCGATCTGCCTGGCTCCTCTTTATGTTTTAGTGCAGCTCTGGCGTCATCCTGGGAAGCTCTTTAAGCCAAGAGCTTTTCATACCTAGAGAATGATTTAAGCAACTTAGGAGCATACAGAGACAATCCATCAGCCAGGGCGGAGATGCTGTCTGGAGACCTGCACGGTAAAAAATGGGTTTTTTTGGTTTTGTTGTCTAACAGATCTGCTCAGCTCTGTAAATACATGTAAATATCTTTGACAAGGACAACTATCTCGGGTCTGTTTCAATTCATTTTTGTTCAAGAAGGAAATAATTCCCCCCGGAGTCCAGATCATCCAGATCGCTCAGGCTCCATGACAACCTGTATGGAGGAAGTTGTGTTGGGGTAGCTGGCCGCTCTGTTTCATTTTTTAAAAGTCAGAAGAAATTATCTTGACATTCCTAAAGGGGGAAAGTTGCCAGAGGTTTCTTCTCCATGAGACACGGAGATTTTTCCTTTCAGTGAGAGTGAAATCTTTTTAGACGTGCCATGTTGTCACATAAAATGGAAATCTTGAATTTCCAACCATTCCTGGCTGGTCAGTTAGCTCCTTCCAAAAACTGCCTGTGCTATAAAAAGACAAAAATCGCTTGGAAGATCGGAAGAATTATAACCACCTCAGGGGTGAAGGGCTGGGACACAGACATTGCAGCTCAGAGCTTCAAACTTGCTCGCTTGCTCCCTTTGGCTTCAGAATTCGGTGCCCTGGTGCTACAACTGCCTTCAGAAATAGTTTTTCTGCATTATTTTGTCTTAGTCAGCCAAGAAATCTGCCACAGAGGCAGGTGTGAGACTCTATAACTTTCAGGATGGCCACAGGGAAAGTTATGTATTTGTTTTCCCGTCCATCTGCTCTGCCACGATGATGGGACCCGAAGCAGTGTTTCCACTCAGCTTCTACGGTTTAATAATCATCAAATTCTCCTGCAGAGCCTGAGCCAAGTCCCTCTGTTAACCAGCCTGAAACATCTTTGCTCCTGAGATGAAATAAGACCAGTCCAGTCCAGCCTGGCCATAAGGAAAATATATAGATATTTATTTGAGAAGAAAATGCCTAAAATTCCTACATTGCAGATAATTTATTCCCGCTAAACATCCTGTGACACTAATGTATGCAGTTCATAATGATTTTATGAATCAGAGCTTGGGAAGGCTGAATAACGTGTCATGGGCCACTTGTCATGGGCCAGGGTAGAGGGTACAATGGTAGGACAAGAAACTACACTGATGATTTACCTGCTCTTGGTCAACCTGCTTCGGCAGGGGTGTTGGACTAGATATTCTCTGAAGGTTCCTTCCAACCCCTACAATTCTGGAATTCTGGGATTTCGGGTTCTGCTGCTGCTTAGGGAATTACTTACATGAAATCCATCTAAAAATAGAATAAAGCTACACACCTCTTCAAGCAGAACCTTTCCCCAGTGACTTATTGGCAAAACACAAAGTGCTTTGGATTTTCAATGGCTGAAAATATTTTGATTTTCACTATGACACTAAAGTAATAAAAAAAGATTTTTGGTTTTTTTTTCCCTTATCCTTTATGTATTTTTCCTTCAACATTAATCATAGGATAGATGAGGAGAAAAATGTCATTCAGAGTTTTATATCACATTCTTGATGACTTTTTCCCTGTAATGTATCCAGACAAGTTGCATTTTCATATTCATATCACTTGAAGGTTTTCTTCTCATCTTTGTAGCAAATGGAATAGTCACACGGTTGACTTTCAACCCACACCACAGAGCTATTTTGTGAATCTAAGTGCAAGGGGCAGATATTTGTGGTTGATGCTTTATCTGTTTCAGTCTGCCAAGGAGCTGGACTAAGACCTTTAAGATCCATTTCACCTTTTTTTGACAAGCATTTCATATTTTATTCTAAAAGATGGGAAAGAGTTGGACATTAGGAAAATTTTTTTCCCAGAAAGAGTGGTCAGACGCTGGAATGGGCTGTCCAGGGAGGTGGTGGAGACACCATCCCTGAATGTGTTTCAGAGTTGATTAGATGTGGTGTTGAGGGATCTGGTGTAGGGGAGAACTTGTAGAGTAGGGCTGATGGTTGGACTCGATGATCCCAAGGGTCTCTTCCAGCCTGAATGATTCAATGATTCTATGAGTTGTTTCTGAAGAAGAAATACTCACATTGGGCACTGTATTGTTAGTGAGGAGCGTTATGGTCAACCACCAACACTTTGTAAAATAATCAACCAAACCCCATTTTTTTTTAATAAAAAGAAGGGATCCTTTTCTTCAGATTCCTTATATAACGTACAGCATTATAGCAGTGATGGGCCAGCCTCACCAACACGAATAATTACACCAAACCATTTTTGATATCAGCAAAGCTTTGTTAGTGCTTGCTCTAAAGCCTCCCATTTGGGGGCTTGAGGGTTTATGGGGTCAGTACCTCTCCAGGTATTGCCTCTGTGACATAAAATAAGGCAGCTGAGGCTTGATTCCTTCAGAAGCACCGACCAGGCTACATTATATGCCCATTAGCAAGAACTGGGGATGGCCTGTGTGGTCAAAGATCAGTTTTTAATCTCCTCGTGCCTCGCTTTGCCCAAACTGAAGCAGCAACGACGTTTCCTCTGGAATGAATGGGGGTGAAAAGGGCCGTTTTGGTCCAGAACAGAACTCTGCTGCTCTCCCTGGGGGACCGGCTGCACGGCAGCTCGTTGCCTTAGCTGCAGCCGCGTAGATCTACATTATCAGCCCTCAACCCCGACCTCGCAGCCGTAACCCAAAGCTCAGTATGGACCAGATCCAGGTACTTTAGCAGTTTTTACAGCTTGTGCTGTTTTACAGCTCCATGCTGCCTCAGGCAGGCTGTTACCTGTACCCAAGCCAGTGAATTTAAAGCCGGCTTAGCATTCGAGGGAGGTCATCTTTCCCCTCTGCTCTGCCCTGGGGAGGCCCCATCTGGAGTCCCGTGTCCAGTTCTGGGCTCCCCAGTTCAAGAAGGACAGGGAACTGATGGAGAGGGTACAGCAGAGGACCACAAAGATGATTAGATAACTAGGACATCTCTTATGAGAAAAAGCTGAGGGACTTGGGTCTTTTTAGTCTGGAGAAGACTGGGGAAGGATCAGATCAAGGTCTAGAAATACTTAAAGGGTGGGTGTCAGGAGGATGGGGCCAGGCTTTTTTCTGTGGTGCCCAGGGACAGGACAAGAGGTAACAGGCACAAAATTATACATAAGAAGTTCCATCTAAACATGAGGAGGAACATCTTTCCTGTGAATGTGGCAGAATCCTGAAAGAAGCTGCCCAGAGAGGTGGTGGAGTCTCAGTCTCTGGAGACATTCCAAACCCGCCTGGAGATGTTCCTGTGCAACCTGCTCTGGGTGACCCTCCTCTGGATGGTTGGACTAGATCTCCAGAGGTCCCTTCCAACCCCATAGCATTCTGTGATTCTGAGATTTGTGGGGTGACTCTGCATTCTGGTGAGCAATACCATCAGCAATGTCCCCATCCTCCACGTTGTTGCCCAGCTGACACCAGTGGCATTATAGCACACCCCATTCTGTAGCTGTGCCCCCTCCCGCTGGTATCAGAGCCCACTCCATGGCCAACAAAGCCTTGTGTTATGGCAGGAGCCTACTGACAGCAAGAGGGGACAAAGCTGCCAGGTTCTGGTCACCCACCAGCAGCAGCTTGGTTCAATAACACCCACACCATATTATTTTGAACACTGCTAACTGCAGAGGGCCTCTGTTAGAGGGAAAACAGTGAAGCAGGCAGAATGGCCATCTCCATGCTGATTATGAGAGATAGATTACAGTCAACTGGAAAAAAAAAATATTAAATCACAGAGCAACAGAGAGGTGGCTGGAAACTTTGGAAAAACCCCAATTCAACAGAACATCAGTATTTTGAGAGTCCCAGCCAGGAAGCAGGACACAGATACCATGCAGTAAAGTGCTGCCAGACATGTTGGTTATTGATTTTTCTGAAGATCCCACCTGAACTGAATGTGTGGACTGAATCCCAATGAGAGTCCCAGATGGAGTAGGCAATTGTGGAGGCAACGGACTTATTACTCTTTAGGACTCAAGGGACCGAGATAGGTTTTTACAAGCAGCTAAAACGAAGAAAGAGATCATATGGGAAGGTGCTAGGCTCCTATTGTTTCCGGACGTAAGTCCTATAACCCAAGGCAAAAGGGAAGAATTAACTGTGGTAAGAACAAAAAAAAAAAACCAAAACAAAAAAAAGAGAGATGTAAAATGTGTCTGCATCAGATTCTGTGGCTTTGCCAAAGAGCACAGTTCACACAGTGAGAAAACCAGCATCTTTGGGAGGAGCGGAGGCAGCACAGAAGTTGCTGTCGAAAGCACCTTCGAGACAAAGAACCTCTGCAAATGCTCCCTGCCACGTGCTGCCTCCCCACATCCTGGTGGGTGACAGAGGAGTGCCCCCACAGCGGGGGATCGAATACTGGCACCATGTTGGAGTAGGGGAAAAGCTTATTTCTTTCTCCTTTCTCTTTATTTTGGGCTATCTAGCCTGTACTACCATGTACCCTGCAAGCTATCAAACCCTGCAAGCACCGACGGGATTTCTAGGCTAATCACATCCAGCATCTGACCAGGGTACCTGGAGTAGATGTAACCACTACTCAAACACCACTTGTATGGTCACCTATTTTGGCACATTCAGCCGTCTCCTGACTGTGTTTAACATGACATTAAACAATACCAGTAACATCAGAGTCGCCCTGGCTTTTCCAGCAGGGCTGAGTCCAAACAATGTCTGATTGGTACAGCCTAAAAATTAGCCTTGCTTACTATCAGCCCAAGGGACCAGAAAGGTACTCAATTCCATGTCTGTGCTCCTTGCTGGACACCCAGGGGTTTCTGAAGGGGGCAAAACATGACCACTCTCCCTTCCTTCTGCCTGCCTGAAGAGAGCCTGAAGGCTGCTGGTGGCTACTTGCCCCCCAAAACCAAGCAAGTGGTCTGTGGAGGAGCCAAAAGTCTGAGGAAAAGGCCTTTATCATAGAATCATTGAAACATTCAGATTGGAAAAGACCCTTGGGATCATCGAGTCCAACCATCAGCCCTACTCTACAAAGTTCTCCCCTACACCAGATCCCTCAACACCACAACTAATTGACTCTTGAACACATTCAGGGACGGTGACTCCACCACCTCCCTGGGCAGCCCATTCCAGCGTCTGACCAGTCTTGCTGGGAAAAATTCTTCCCTAAAGTCCAGCCTAACCCTACCCTGCTGCAGCTTGCAGCCATTCCCTCTCGTTCTATCACTACCCGTGAGAAGAGACCAGCACCAACCTCTCTACAATGTCCTTTCAAGCAGTTGTAGAGAGGAATGAGGTCTCCCCTCAGCCTCCTCTTCCTCAAACTAAACAGTCCCAGCTCCCTCAATCGTTCCTCATAAGATTTATTCTCCGGGCCCTTCCCCAGCTCCGTGTCCCTCCTCTGCACTCACTCCAGCATCTCAAGATCTCTCTTGTGTTGAGGTGCCCAGAACTGGACACAAGACTCAAGGTGTGGCCTCACCAGTGCTGAGCACAGGGGGACAATCACCTCCCTACTTCTGCTGGTCACACTATTTCTAATACAAGCCAGGATGCCATTGACCTTCTTGGCTACCTGGGCACACTGCTGGCTCATATTCAGTCACTTGTCAATTAGAACACCAGGCTGAACAGGTGGCAGCTAGAAGGCCACAGAGAAGTGGTCTGCAATCCCCTTCTCTGGAGGTAGCTCTCCTGGCCAGGGCAGCTGGATGCTATGGGTTGCTGCAGAACATCACAGGACATGTCCCTCCCACATGCCCTAGCACTGCCGGTGCCAACCCTGTTGCTGGCTGCGTGTAGCATCTCCCAGAGCCACCAGACTTGGGCTGTTGGCTGCACCCTCAACATCTAAGGAGCAGTGCTTCAAGGGTCCCATATCAGCTGTTTTTATTTTATGCATCTCCAGCCCTTTCCTCACATGCACAAGCCCAGCTTAAAGCCTGCCAAGAGATTTGCCACCACCAGTAGCTGCTGCTTCTGAAAACACCTCATGAACCACTAAACTTCCCTTCCCCTTTCTTTCCCCAATACATCCTCCTCCTCCTCCTCATGGCACAAAACAGGCCAGAAGAACAGATGCATTTTTTCACTGCTGATTCCACAGATTCTCCTGACTGTGACAGTAATGCTCCATCATTAGGGCTTGGACTCACGCCCCCAGTTCATGTGAATACACACAAACGTGTTGAACCGAAATAGCAGGAGAGCCACTCGTCAATAACATCCAATGAAATGCCCTGGCATTTCACTGCCTTCTGCTTAATCCCATCATTTTCTTCAACAAATGAGATTTGCTGCTCTCGTCTGGATTACAGTGCAGCAATGAGTGAGGAAGGAGGCTCCCCCCCAACAAAGAGATGCTTAGCTGGAAAATAAACAAATAAATCAAAGAAATAAAAAGCCATCCCGCATTAAATGAAATTGTACTGCCACCTCAGTTTACCATCTGTTTCTGCTTTGATTCCAGTCTTCCTTTCAGACCCTTTTGTCAACTATGTATGAGCTTGGCTGGTGGTTCTTGTTTCTAAACATGGTGGGGCCACAGGAGAGCACCAGCACCCCTTTCTCCTGGTCCCACATCCTGGGATATGATCTAAGAGAGAAAAGGAGAAAGAA
>VZTM01025402.1:1614-12839 GCA_013400555.1 Jacana jacana
TTTGTTTTTGTTTTTTTTTTTAATTTGGGTAAAACTTCTGAAACTAAAAAATCCACACTGCCTTAATCACAGAATGATGCTGCTGTTCCTCTGCAAGCAGTCTAGAGAAGGAAAAGAAGGAAGGAGCAGAGGAAGTAGGAAAGGAAAGGAAGAGCAAAAAAAGAAAAAAATAAGTAAGAGAGGAGGCAAGGAAGAGGAAGAGTAAAAGAAGAGGAAAGAAAGAGGAGGAAGGAAGAGACGAAAGGAGAGAAAAGGAGAAGAGAAGAGAGGAGAGGAGAAGAGAGACTTGTTTTAGCTTATTGCTTATTCTGTCTTTTTTCAAGTTGTTGTGTGGGTTGAGAATGCAGGTTACACCCTTGTAAGTATCACCTTTTAAAATCCCTTTTTTTCTCATCATCAGTAGACTAATTTTTACCACCAGGGTGCCCTTCCACTCCCCCAAAAGGTACTGGCAGTTGACCATTTTCAATAAATTTTACTTCAATATCCATTCTCACCAGAACCTTAAACAACATTATCATTTTTCTTACAAAACTATTTAAAAAATTGCCTTCACCACAAAATATTTTCTTTGCATTTTCCTGCAAATGAAAATGTTTGTTAAAAGTTTATCTATTAAAAGTTCACGCATCACTAAAAAAAAGGTTTCTGTACATTTGTTCCTATATTCACTCTGAAATTAAAACAAATAAGGTAAGACGAAGGTTGAATACTGTACAGGCTTGCAGGTAACATTTTTCATCATTCTGAATGATTCACTAGGTTTAGTAACTCTGATACTGGACACCACTTCAATCTTGCTTCCGCAGTACAAAAGAAGCTTTAAAAAAAACCTCTTGCCTTGCCTTGTTGAGCTGTCCAGGTGCATCAATGAAATGTTCATATAACTAACATGCTAAATTCATAGCACCAAGCCATTTGACCAGTCAGGTAGGATTCTAGTACCACACATGCACACTCACATTTTACTGGTGTAACTATGATTCCACACAGATGTTCTATCAATTTGCTGTCTCAACATTAAAAAATAAGTGCATCGAGTTTCTTTGTACATTCAAGTCACTTTCTAAGGCAAATCGTCTACTGTAGGTACTGCCAACTGCTTTGGTATTTTGCTTCAGTTAATCAAAAGTGGACATGAGTGTTCAAGCATGTGGACTAGTCGTGTCTGGCTGGAGTGGCTGGACTTTCACTGGGAGCATGCCTATAGACCCACAATTCTGCATGTTGATAGGTTTCAGACTTCTGAATGGGGTGCAGACTATGTGCATATTTGGGCTATGTTTATTATGGTGTGCCAGTATGCAGAGTTCAAATTAAAGTAGAAAACTGCTGATGAGCATTTACATTGTATGTCCCTTCCTAGCCACATTCAGTTTCCTTTTAGTTTCCAGCCAACTTAATGATAAAAAAAAAAAAAAAGAAGAAAAAAAAAAAAGAAAAAGTTCCCCCTTGTGATAGCTCAGATTGATACAAATTTAGAACTTTATTTTCAAATGAGAGCATAAGCAGAATTCAGTAAAAGTGATACATCAGTTGCCATGAGACTAATGCAGATTTAATTACTTATTTCTTTCTCCTCCTATCCCTCTCTCTCTTTCTCTCTCTTTGTGTTTCTTTAGAGGGCAAGTGCCTCCACATGGCAGAAGTCATTTGGGGTTGCTAGTGCATGGTTTCCGAATGTTCAGTGGAGATGAAACTGGATCTGTATTTTCACAGTAATTTGAACCTTACTATGGGAATACTATTATTTCCCTTAGCAATCAGCAAAGACTGAAAAATATTAGTGACTTGCATCACTGTGACACAGTATAGCATTTGGCAGGTATGTAGTTCAGCAGTTGAAATAGATGGGTTGAATTTTTAGAAAAGGTGGTTTCGAACTGAAGAATTTCTGGAAACAAAGTTTAATCTTGTGGTGCATGGTCTCGTTCTTACAGCTCGATCTTGCATGCAGGAAAAGATTCATCTTGCATAACAACAGTGCTGCTGCTTGCCAAAACCATGATGTTGAGGTCCTGCTGTTTCTCATGGGTTTCTTGATACCATTCCCTCATCACTTCCGAGTCATGGGTTGGGATTAAGGTAACCTGCAACACAAAAGAGAAGTCCCAAGGAATGAACAACTGAAAAAAATAATGAAAAAAATGAAAATCCCCAGGATTGTGTTTTTACGCAATAAATGCTTTGCATAAAGGGGTTAATAAAAGAATTATAATAATTATAATTTCTGCAAAGAACTAGTTTATCAAAATAAAACCTTGGTTTTGTAAGGTGTTGAGATGCAGCTTTCCAGAGAACTAGCAGTCTGAATTCTGCATCAATTATGGCCAAACATTTTGTTAACTTATTGATCATGATGGAAAGCTACATGAAGTTTCCACGTGTACATGATTACATATAAACCATGAAACATTCACTTTTCTTTCCTACTTACAAATCATATTTTCTCCAAACTCAGGCCACATATGGCATAGTAACCAGATGAAACAGTGAAATGGCCCTGTAAACCAGCTCTCGACTGTTTTATTCACCAGAAACAGGTCAGAAGAACCAGAAATGGAAGAACTGCTGAGGGAGATGCAGCTCTGTGCTTTACTTGGGTGTCCTCTCACATCATCATAGTGCAAAGCATGGGGACCCCATTCCTTGGCAGCCTCCATCCGCTCCAGAGGCACTCTGGCTTCCCATTGTTCATTCCTAGAGAAGACTAAATTTCCAGGTAGAGATATTAGTGAAGAGCCTACCTGCATGTTACTCTCCCATTGTGCCTTGCCCTCAAGCAGGGAGTCCAGAACAGCCCTGCTTGGCTCATCAGCTGCAGAATCGTTCCCGCTAACAACGTAGTAGGATGACCGCACCCTCTTGAAAAACTCCACATCAACGTTCTTGCTGTTGCTGTGGTTGGGAATGTACACCAGGTCCAAATACACTGGAGGTCCTGGAGGCACTGCTGTAGATTTTACTGCCTTAGTATTCCCAGGTCCTTAGAAATGAAACATCAAAAGAATATATCACAGGTGGGTTAAAAACATGCATTTATTAATTACTGTTACAACTGCTGAGGTGAGATGTGTTCAACTATTCCATTACTCTCCCACATCTAATGACATGTTCCAGTTTTGTTGTATTCCAATTATGATAGTAATGGGAGGAAAAACATTAATAATTGTAATTACGTAATACAATTACCTCACTACCACATAACCAAAAATTCACTGAACCTTTCCCAGTAAAATAGTACTGTTATCCAACAATTACTATGCATGGCCGTGATTACTGAATTACCATTCAATAAATGGTAGTGTTACTTTTCAGGTTAAGAAGTACAGCTTTTTGAAAGCATCAGGTATGCACAACTATAAAACCTAAGGTCACACAGGGTGCCATGCAGATTTGAAACAGTCCCGAGATTTGGAATACCAGTGCGTAGCAAGAGATGGGAACAAGAGGGAATGGCTGCAAGCTGCAGCAGGGTAGGTTTAGGCTGGACATTAGGAAAAAATTCTTCACAGCAAGAGTGGTCAGGAACTGGAATGGGCTGCCCAGGGAGGTGGTGGAGTCACCGTCCCTGACTGTGTTTAAGAGTAGATTAGATGTGGTGTTGAGGGATATGGTGTAGGGGAGAACTTGTAGAGTAGGGCTGATGGTTGGACTCGATGATCCCAAGGGTCTCTTCCAACCAAAGGATTCTGTGTTTCTATTCTATGGTGCCTGTTGATATGCTCAGACTGCCTTACAGGCACATCAGTAAGGTACTACATGTCAGCAGAAAGAGGGGCAAAGAGGAACTTGGGAGAACAGAGAAACTTGTAAAGCAATTACTTAAGGGAACTGAGAACAAGTGTTTGTTTTCCTGCGGGATTGTTATTTGCACACACAAATCAGCCACTTATCAGAAAGAGCAGGGGGAAGCATTTTTTTTGCTCCTGTACACGGTATAGTGCTTGTTCTAAGAAGAGATTCAGTGAAAAGGAAGTTCAAAGTTTAAAAATGCTGTCCAAAAATACCAGCCCTTACTATGCACTGGATCATGGAGTGAACTAAAAATCAGGATTCAGCCAGTAAATTTATCCAGATGATCACCGTTTATGTACTGCTTGCCTGCTCATGTTATTACAAAGGATAAAGTTCAGTAAATAATTGTCTGAACATTACACTCAATCTAGAGGCACAACTGTAAGGCCAGAAAAGTCCATTACAGTTGTCTAGTGTGTCCTGCTGTTCATCATAGGGCAATATGCCAAATAAACATTATGATATGGTAAGATTTCCTGAATTGGAGAGTTTTTCCTACTGGTTATGTTACAAAATCTTTTATCACAAAGAAATCTGTCATATACTTTTCTGAACTGTGGAAACCAACACTAGATAAAATGTCAGGCACTACATTTTACTTATAAATATAATTATCATATAGAGCTTTTTCTTCTGCTCTAGTGTATGCCTGAGAAGTATGCTTTAAGAAAGAGGAACTAAGTGCTGGGGAAATGTAAAGCACAAGGACCTATACTGCTGCTTTGAAATACATCTAAAAAGAGACACAAAAGTCATGGTGTGAGAAAGGAACAGCAGACCACTTAAAACAGGGAAGCTAAAGACAGTTGAATGCTGGTTTGTTTGTATTGAATCCCAGGCCTGTTTCTTGTAAAAAAGCTTTCAACAGAACATGAGTCCTGACAACAGCAAATTTAAAGTATCCCCCAAACACTCTCTAGCAAGATCTGCCGGAAACAACAGATTAGCACAATGTCTCCTTCACTAATCTAATTCATATTTTATTACTATTTAGAATACACAACAGTCTTTCAAAATTACATTAACTTTCTGGATGCTAAGTCATCACTGATGGCGTTAGACTTTAACCAGATTGTGTGATGTACCTGCTCAGTTCACTGAACCAGCTCTTACTACTGTTATCATTTTTTAAAGTACTCTTTTTAAAATTTATCCAGTGATGTAATATGAGCATCCAACTGCTGACAGTACCTTTGCCTCCCACGATATTAAATTGCAGTAATTTATGTTAAGAGAGTCTTGCCTACTTGTTTCTTACAATGAATAAAGTGGTTCACTTGCCACTTATTTCACTTCACCTACAAAAGTGGTACTTTTAATGCTATTAGTCGGTTAACAGTTTAGTCAGTTACTCTTAAGATGTTTGTACTTTATGTACTCTCTGAGCAAATTGACCCATCAAGTTTCTCAGATCACAAAAGTTAAATTAGTGAACTTCATGTGTCTAAATATGGCCTTTACACAATGGGTTTATATCTAAAACCTGGACTTTCTTTAGGGATTTGCTACAAACCGCATTCTCAGCTGATACAAAGGGAAGCCAGCCTCGCTATAACAACTGAGAAAATCTTAGCACTAGAGAACTGCTATCTGTCTTTACCTGTGGTTGCAGTCTTTGCCGACTTCGATGTTGTATTTGCTGCATTCTTGGTATCCTTGTCTTTCTCTTCCACTCGAGACTTTAACTCTGGAGAAGCTATATTTTTCGTTAACTTTTCCACAGACTCCTTCTTTTTTTGAGAAGCTGCTTTGGAAATTTTGTCTAAGGATTCTTTTATTGCTGGCTTTGGTGACGCCACTTGTTTTGATTTACCATCACTTTTTTTAACAGGTGAAGATGACTTGGTCTTAGTACCCTGCTTTTTTGTCTTTGTCTTTTCTTTGAGGTCCTTCTTCAAAGGCTTACCCAAATTCTGATCAACAGGCAGAGCCTCTGGATCAACCATGGAAACATCAGGATGCCTAGGGGAAGGGCTGTGATCCTGCATCGGGACAGGTGGCGGGTCAATGTGTTTGTATGTAATTGTCTTGTCAGTTGGAATGGTTTCTGATTCATCTTCCGAGTCAATGTTAGCATCTGCAGTGATGGAAGGGCATTCTTCAGTCTCAGGGGGAACATCCGAATCAGTCTGAGATGGGGCAGACTCGCTCACAGATGTGGGAGGGGTTTCATCACACTGCCGTCCTTGCTGCTTTCCCCCAGAAGGCGGCTGGGCTCCCCCAGATTGAGTTAATAGCATCTCTTGATCCTGGGACTGTTCTTCACTTGCAAACCACTCAAGGGGGTTTGGGTTGATAAATGAGGGTGAAAGTTCAGTTTTGGGATGTTTATATTCACAAGAGGACACAAGGCATAAATCAACATCTTGGCGGGATTCTGCTAACGATTTTCCTGGAGTGAAATATGCACTTGCTTCATAGGAGTAGCTACTGGCTTCAGGTGACCTGGAGGCTCTCTCACTTGTCTCAAACGAGTAACCTGTGGCTTCAGGTGAACTGGAGGCTTTGCCAGTTGTCTCGCAGGAGTAAGCCATGGCCTCTGGTGATCTGGTGGTTCTCCCAGTTGTCTCATAGCAGTAGCTAATGGCTTCTGGTGATTTAGCGGTTTTCCCTGTTGTCTCATAGGAGTAATCCACAGTATCAGGTGATCTTGTAGCTTTCCCAATTCTGTCATAGGAATAATCTGAGGCCTCAGGTGATTTGGTAGTTTTCCCTGTTGTCTCATAGGAATAATCTGTGGCTTTAGGGGACCTGGTGGATTTCCCAGTCGCTTCATAGGAATAATCTATCACCCCTGGTGACTTGGTGGTTTTCCCTGTCATCTCATAAGAATAATCTGTGGCCTCAGATGACCTCATATTTTTCGCAATTGTCTCATAGGAATAATCTGTGGACTCAGGTGACCTAGTAGTTTTCCCAGTTGTCTCATAGGAGTAGTCCGTGGTCTGAGGTGATCTAATGGGTTTTCCATCTACCTCATAGGAGTAGCTAATATCCTCTGGTGACCTGGTAGTTTTCTCTGTGGCCTCATAAGAATAACTAAGTTCTTCTGGTGACCTGCTTTTCTCTGAATCTTCTTTTTCTGGGCTGAGTGAAGGTTCTGGACTGTGCTTTGTTAGGGATTCCTGGTAATCAAATCCTTTGACAGAGGACATTTGCAGTGACAACGAAGGAGTGTGACTAGCTGACACCGTTTCTGTGACTGCAGAAGGTGAATCTGGAAAACTAGGAGAGTACAGAGGGGAGGATTCCCTTGGAGTTAATGGAGATAGGTCAGATTTTGGTGACATCTTTTCTCCTAGGCTCTGCACCTTTTCTGAGGTAAAAGAAGAATGTAGTGACATATCTCTGGATGGAACAGCACCTGAAAAAGTTTCCTCTGGCAGTGGTGAAGTTACCTGGGAAGGTGTGTGAGCCGATGAAGTTGAGGATGATGCTTCAATTTGAGAAACTGAAATGATTTCAGAAATATCTTTCTCCTGAGAGTAAGAGGAGTGCTCCACAGTGAAAATCTTCTGTGCAAAAATATGGTCCTGTATATCTGAAGGGCTATAATCGACTTCTGTTGGTCCATTTTCAGATATATGATGTACACTAATGCCTACAGTAGGATATTCTGGAGACTGCCTACTAAAGTCCATTGCTAAAGACTGCTCAGGGGATTCCTGACCAAATTCTACTGACATGGTTGACTGTTCAGGAGATCTGTGATCATGCACCAGCATTCTTGATTTTGCGGTTTTAGGTGAGAAATCTGGTGGAGAAATTGACATGGGCCTTGGGCACTCTTCCTTAGATGGAGACATTTCTGTTTCCTGAAAAGTTGTTGGTGTTTGTACCACTGACACTGAAAGGGAATCATCAACTTCAGTAGAGTGAGGGGATCCAACCTCAGCATGCAAAGAAGGAGATACATCATCAGTAGTTGGTTCTGGAAATGAGCTAGTAGCCACAGATGCTGTAGAGACAGAAGCTACTCCTTCGATATGGGAATAGGTGTCTTCTGCTATAACCTCATCAACTGGAGTGGCAGACTTGTCGGACACAGTACCTTCTGAAATAGACATTTTGGTATCTTCTTTCAAAGAACCAAACTGACTGATATCTATTTGAGTAGGTGAGAGATCACCTGCTAACTTTCGCTCATCCAAGACCAGTGAAGACTGGGAGCTGCTGGGTTCTGTATCTTCCATTTTTCTTTCTAGGCTGAAGCCTTCCTTAATTACCATAAACTCCATGCTTTTTTCATCTTGTTTTTCTTGGAAAAGGCCCACAGAGCTGGCTTCAGAACTTGGGCTCATCTGAACAGGTGATTTTTCTTTCTCAGGTATCTCCCCAGAAGGACTTCTGTAATCTCTGGTGGGAGACTTCAAATCAGCACTCAAAAATGTATCATAAGCAGCCTCTGAACCTATCAGTGGTGGACTCCGTAGAGGTGAGAGAACTTTTTCAATAGGAGATTCTGAATCTGGCACAGGCTCATCCATAGGGCTTATTCTGGGTTTTGCAGACTCATCTTTGACTTCACTGAATTCAAAGCTAACTGGAGCATCTGTTGACTTTTCACTGGTTTCAGAGGGAAGCTGACTGGACTTTTCATCAGTGGGAGACTGATAATAAGGCGTGTGGCCAGCACTACCAGCAGCAGACTGTGAGGGAGATGCTACTTCTAACGTTTTATCTTCAGGGCTTGCACAGTGCTCTTCAGCAACTTCTTGACGTACATCAGGCAATGTAGCAATGGAGGCAGGCTCAGATGAGACCTTGATCTCATTGGGAGTGAGAGAAAAGTTCACGCTACGTTCACTCAGTGGTGTTTTGGCAACAGGTGATGGAGGGGACAAACTGTCAGCTGAACTCTTGGCTGGACTACGTTTTCCACCAACATCTTCTTGATGGAGTTCTTTGATTTCTGATTTAGCAGTGCCTTGGCTTTCTTTTTGCCGGTATACATCTTGGAATGCAGATTTGCAGAATTTGTCTTCCTCTAATGAAGAAGGTGGTGAGATGGTAGAAGCTGAGGCATTATAGTCTTTACCTTCTGTGGCCTCTGTTTTAGACCCTTCAGACAATCCATTAAAAGCATCTGGAAGTGGAGAAAGTTTAGGTCTGCCAAACTCTTGAGAGTACAGTGATGTCTCATACCTGGTAATGTTGACATACTCTTGAGAAGGTGACTCACTTTCCTCATTGTTAGTTTCATCACTCATGACATCCCGGGGTGTTGACATTTCATCCATTGGTGTTGGTTCACTGGATATTTCGATGGTAGACTGTGTGTAACCCGAAGTAGCAGTGAATTCCTCAGGTTGATCTTCTCTGTTTTCTTCATCAGAAACAGTGGCTTCACTTTCTGAACCACCAGGTAATGTCTCATCGTGGATAGAAGAGGCTGGTTCAACTGCTGGATACTGGAGCTCTGAGCGTTTTGTTGGTGTAATTATAAGTAGGCCATATTTATCTTCAACTTCACCAGCTTCTGCAGCTTTGTCTACTACAGCCATCACATAATCTTCTTCAGCTTCTATTTTTTCAGTTTCCTCTTCATCTCTGATGTCTTCTGCTTTGTCTTCCTCCTCTTCAGTCTCTTCAGTTTCTGCCTTTTCTATTGCTTCTTCCCTGTCTTCCTCAGCCAGTTCATCTGATGCCTCATAATCTGCCTTTTCAAGGTATTTTTCATCTTTAACATTAACATCTACTTCAGCCATTATTTCTTCTGAGCTCTCTTCAATTGTTCTTCCTTCCTCCATATACGGTTTTGTGGTATCCGGTGGTGTCTTGGCTTCTTCATCTTCACCTTGTTCTTCAGCTTCTTCTGTCTCTGCCTTTTCCTCATAGTCTCCTGCTTCAGATGATTCTTCCAAGCCAGTTCCCTCATCTTCAAACTTTTCATTGTCATCAACCCTGTGTTTTTCCACAGGTTCCAATTCTTCGGGTGTCTGTTCACACTCACCCTCAGCCTCTGTGGTAGTTATGCCTTCATCAGAGGACTCAGCAGGTCCTTCATTATCTAATTTTTCTTTTTGTACTTCAAAGGCTTCTTTTTGTACTGTGCCAGTGTATTTCAGTTCATCTTCTATAAGTGCAACTTGAGGTTTTGTTTCTTTCATTGTTTCTACTTCTTCAGCTTTTAATTCCTCAAAATCCTTTGTTAAATCCTCTGGGGAAGACATAAGGGACCTCTCTGCTTCGAGTTCCTTTCCACTGGCTGTAATTTCTGCAGCTGCTACAGCTGCTACAGTTGTGGCGGCAACACCAACTGCTGCAAGGGCAGCTTGTGCTCCACTGACTTTGATCTCCTTCTTCACAGTCTTAACTTTTCCTTTTTCCTTTGGCTTTCCAGCAGGCACCACTTCTTTTTTAGCAGGTTCCTCCTTCTTTTGTGGTTTAGGCTTTGCTGCTGGCTTTTTGGCATCGGTTGAAGGAGTAGTGGTCTTCTTTGTTTCTTTAGGAACCTTTTTAATGTCCTTTTTGACTTCTTTTTCTTCTTTCTTAATTTCCTTTTTCTCTTCTTTTTTAGCTTCTTTTGGTGAAGCTTCTTTCTTTACTTCCTTCTTTGTTTCCTTCTTCTCTTCCTTTTTCACCTCTTTTTTAACTTCTTTCTTGATGTCTTCTTTTTTGATAGGTGTTTTCTCCTCTTTTTTGATGGGTGTTTTCTCCTCCTTTTTGATGGGTGTTTTCTCCTCTCTTTTGATGGGTGTTTTCTCCTCTTTTTTGATGGGTGTTTTCTCTTCCTTTTTAGAAACATCTTTCTTTGGTTTTTCTTTTTCCTCCTTCTTTTCTTCAGGTTTAGCTTTGACTTCCTTTTTCACTGTCTTCTCCTTTGACACTTTTGGTTTTACATCTGTACCTTGTTTTTCGGGAATTTCAGATTTTACTAACTGCTCATCTTTACTTGTTATATCTTTTTCTGCCACTATTGGTTTGGTCTCCACTTTTGCTGGTTTCTCTTTTTTAACCAGATTTTTGTCTTTGCTTTCCAGCTTCTGAGGCTTTTCCAGTGCTGGACTAGGCTTTGTAGGCTCCGGTATTTCTTCTTTAGATTCTTTTCTGACAGGCTTGCTTGGTGGTGTCTTTGCAGCAGGCTTGAGACTCTCCTTGCTGTCTGTTCGTTGTTTTAACTTTGCTTGTTTCACAGCCGGACTAGCTATGTTGCCAGTTAGGTCTTTCTGCGTAACCATTGGTTGTTTAAGGAAGTCTAAGTGTTTGAGTTTTTCCAGTCCTTCTAGAATATTATATTGGGTGCTGTTTCCAGGAAACAGTACTCGGATTATTTTTTCGGCAGGATTAGCTGGATGCCACACAATCAGGGATGAAACAGAAGTGAAGTAGGATAATGGAATGTCTAGTTCCTGGCCATTTGGTAGCAGGAGTTCAGCTTTATCTTTGTTAGTGCCACTCCACTGCTGCATAAAATATTGCATCTC
>VZTM01025402.1:20096-30558 GCA_013400555.1 Jacana jacana
GACACTGTCAGCTTTTAATGTGTGGGAGCCCATGATATCTTCTAATACGCAGTAGCAAATTAAGTGAAAGCCTGATAGCACAAATAGGCTTGCTACTGAGAAATAACCATCTTCTGCATTTTGAATTAACTCTTAACTATTTCAAAGTAGAGGTTCATTACTTTTTACTTGACCTTCATTGCAGCTACTCATAATTGCTCTTCCCCCCACCCCAGGGGGAGATTTAGTTGCATGCGAAAAGAAGTCCATATATTCAGTATACTTCTGTTGGCTGGATTCAACTTATATTTATGAACAAAACTAAATAAAATCTTTGCAAGATTCTATGCTGTTGAGTAAATTTTTCCCTAATACTTCAGAAGTCTTGTCCAACAGCAAAAAAAGTCGATTCAGCCTAATGTAAGTTATAAATTTCAGCTACAATAATTCCTCAGTTTAAGGAGGAATTCCTCCTTAAAGTTAAACCAGAATAGTGATTCCAGAACTTCACTATCCACGTATTAAGCTAAATGAGGATAGTCCATCTGGAACAACTCCACACGATACTGCATCCAAGCTCCATCTCCATGGAGACAACATAATCACCTCAGCTCTCCTAGCCAGCTATTCCTTCAGTTTTTTATACTGATTGTTAGGTAATCAATTGTTCTAAGTAACTCCTGCTCACACCAGGGAGGCTGAGCTGGGAAGGCTTGACCTAAATCTCTGCTGAGCACTGAAAAGTACATATCTGAAAGAAGGTCTCTACTCTACCACTATTATTTTATTAAATAAATACCCTGACACTGAGCTGCACAAAGTTCCTTTAACTAAATGCAGGACTAGTGCTGGTCTGTCACTAATTGCACTAAATGATTATATATTCAGCAGTATCCTTGCTGGATTGTGTGCATCTATTTCTGTTTCAGACAAAAAAATAGATGACTGCAGCTACTGTCTGATATATGTTACTCAAGTCTCGTCTGTTTTAGCTGCATTAGAATCATAAAAGAAATGGCTTCCTCTTCAGTGTTTTCTCTTGTTCCTGGCAGCAGGGCTGGGCAGTCTGCCAACTTATGTGTAAACTCACCCAGTTTTCCAACAGCAAAATTGTTTCTTGACTTGTGAATCACTGATATGTGACTGTCATATAATTCCCCTTCAGCCTACTTTATCAATTGATGAAGGTTCTACAGAGCCTATGGCAGAAACCATGGCAAGGAAAAAAAATAAATAAATGCTTGCAGACTATAGAGTATAATGTATGGTACATGAGAAAGACCTTCAAAAGACACATAAATTCTATGTGTGTATAATCTAAATGGGTATAATCAAGGCTTCCTGAAGGATTACCAGACTCCTGATTTCAAGACCACTCCATTTCAGAAGAAATACTGCAAGGTGATGATTTCGTTCAGTTTATCCTTGGCTGAAGTCCCAAACTGTTTGAATGAAGTGCACACCAAAATGTGGCCTCAGTCAAAACTGAGGTAAAGATGGAGTGTGAACAGGGACTGAAGTATCGGCAGATCAGCAGTTTCCCAGACTTTCAGTACAGTTGCAGAGCATTAGAGCAACCAAGTGAGATCTTAAGAAGGAACAAGTGCTGATGGGTGTTTCAGAAAATTATTTTCTTTGGAAAACTGCAGTCTCTCTCCCTTTGCTCCTCTCTCTTCTGGGCAGTACTTTGACATTTGACAGAGTGCTATCATGGGGTTACAGAATTGTAGGGGTTGGAAGGAACCTTGAAGAGATCTGGCCAAAGCAGGTTCACGTACAGCAGGCTCAACCAGAATGTATTCAGCTGTGTTTTGAATATCTCCAGGAGAAGGAGGCTCCACGACCTCTTTGGGCAGCCTGTTCCAGTGCTCTGTCACCCTCAAAGTAAAGAAGTTTTTCTGCATGTTCAGGGGAAACTTCCTGTGTTCCAGCTCCACTACTTCTTGTTCTGTCACCAGGTAACACAGAGAAGAGACTGACACCATGATCTTGACACCTGCCCTTCAGATATTTGTAAGCATTGAGGAGGTCCACTCTCAGTCTTGTCTTCTCCAGGTCCAACAGACCTAGGTCTATTAGCCTTTCTTTATCAGAGAGGTGCTCCATTCCCTTGATCATCTACATAGGCCTCGGCTGCACTCTTTCCAGTAGTCCTTCTTGAACTGGGGTAGGCGGGGTGGGGGTTGCAGAACTGTACATGGTACTTGAGATGTGGCCTCACCAGAGCAGAGTGGAGGGTGAGGATGACCTCGCTCGACCTGCTAGCCATACTCTTTGTAATGTGCTCCAGGAGACCATTGGCCTTTCTGGCCACAAGGGCACATTGCTAACTGATGGTTAACTTGTTCTCCACTAGGACTGCCAGGTCTCTCCCGGCAGAGCTGCTTTCCAGCAGGTCAGCCCCTAATCTGTACCACTGTAGGGGATTATTCCTCCCTAGGTGTAGGACCCTACACTTGTTCTTGTTGAATTTCATCAGGTTCCTCACCGTCCAGCTCACTAGCCTATGTAGGTCTCACTGAGCAGAGCCTTCTGGCATGTCAGCCACCTCTCCCAGTTTTGTATCATCAGCAAACTTGTTCTACATGCACTCTAAGCCCTTATCTGGGTCATTGATAAATATATTGAACAAGACTGGATCCAGTACTGACCCTTGGGGAACACCACTAATTACAGACCTCCAAATGAACTCTGCACGGTACCATGCTCAGAGTACCACTGATATGACTATTATTAGCCAGATTAATAGGAATGTATTATAATATATTTTTCCTTCAGTTTTCCTAAATGGATAGATTCAAATTCCTCTTGTTCAAATTCAGAGCTCCATGCCATATCACTGTCTCCCCAGAAGTAACCTAGAAATCTCTTGATATATAAAACTAAGTTTTATATTTGCCATAATAAGCAGAGTGTGTCTATTCCAACCTCCAATTTAATTCTCTTGCCTCTTTCTTACTGTCTTTTTCTGGCTTGTGCCCAGTCAGAGTCTTGCTTGGTCAGCCAAAGTAAACCTCAGCTTGTAACTTCTGGCTGAGACCAGTTTGGCAAGATGAAAGCAAAGAAAAGATTGCCTCCTTCATTCTAGTGAGAGGAAATTAACAGTAACCTAGCCAAACATCTTTCAGAGCCAAAGGAGTAAAGCCAGGGTTCAGAGGTCATTAATGGGCCTCAGACCATGTTCTTCCATGTGATCATCTATCAGAGGTATGATGAGCAATAGCAATAGAAACGGCATTTCCCTACCCCTGGTAGTTTCTTCAGCTCTCCGCCTGCTTACACACACACTTTATAGCTTTTTACTCCGAATGGCTGAAGGTATTGAGAGTTGCTACACATAGTTTTTTACTGAATGACTTGCCATCAACTAAGGTGACTTACTTATTTAAAATTTCACAGTTTCAGAAATTTAATTTATTTTGGAGTTCTTCCTACTGTGTGTATTTAATATGACTTAAGATTGATAAAAAAATAGGTCTTTCACTAGGCACCACAGGCAAAGCTGCTTCATTTCCCAAAAGAAATGGTGTGTCAATGCTTACCAGCACAGACTAGAAATGCAATTATCCCTATTTTTAAAACCTTCAGTCTCACTAGCCGAACTTGTTGATTTTGTCTTTGAACTACATGCTCAGTTCTTTGACTCTGCTTCACTGAGTTCATAAGAAATTGGCAGTCATCTTCTGGGGAACTCTCCAGAGCCCATTGATCATGTCACATGCTTTTTGAAGGAGATATACGTCAGCCTAAAGTCACCATCGTATAGTTGCTAATTCTTTGCAAAGACCTGACTTTGTCTCAGGGCACCTTCAGACACTTTTCTGCTAAATAAAATAGACAGGCAGAGCTACCAAACAACGGAGAAGCAGAAGAAAAACAGATGCAGTTTCACCACAGCTGCCTCCACTTCATCAAGAAGGGAATTTGGTACACTATGAAAAAAAGGACTTCTGGGTTCAGAGCTGTGTTTCTGTTGTATGTGCCTGACATTTTGTCAGGAGTCTGGGAAAACAGGAATAAAATCAAGGGATGGCTGCTCTTTTTTGTTATATTTGCTCCTATCCTGTCCTTTCATCCACAATTAGGACCTGCCTTTAGTCTGCTAAGACTCTGAAAGACAATATCTGGGTTTGTCAGTCACTAAGCTGGAAGGCAATAACTGATACTCAAGAATTATCTCAGCTACTTCGCTTCACTGTTCTCATGCTGGCCACTTAATGGAGCCTTTATGACACATCCAGTGAATTATTTTTGACTTACCTCAGTACTCACTGCTTCATCTGAGGGGTTGATGAGAACTACAGTTTCTAAGACATCACTTCTGTGGTGAAGAATCTTCTGACCTGCAAGCACACAGAGAAGAAGCAGAGAAGATACTAAAGTCAACTAGCATGCTTTAAACCATCACTTTTCATAAGCTTGTTGCACTTCCTGCTGTGTGAGAATTCTCTGGTCATCCAGGACAGCACACACCAGGCACAGCAAGTGCTGTGCTGCTCATCTCTTCCCAAGTATGTGTGGTATGTGGTCCTGTGGGCAAGAAACACTGCTCCAGAAAATTCAAGGGAAAGAAAACAAATTGGCAATGGCACCAGGTCCTGTCCCTTCCCCCTGGCCAGAAAAGTCCCTGTAATTCACCTTGTTCTCATAGAGTTGGTTCAGAACAGGGTCTGGAGCTGAGAACCTGGCCCTGTATTTTCACAGACATATCTACATAACAGAGGCAGCTGAGATAATGCAGTCCTGCAACATGCCCAAGTGACTTTGTATCAGCTTTTTCGGGGACTACTAGTGGCTTAGCCGCAGCAGAAGGAAAGTCAGCATAGGCTGCCAACTTCCCCTGCACAAAGCAGTGAACACTCAGGCAGTGTGCTGACACTGCCCACCGTGGCTAACAAGCACGATTTATGAGACAGGTTAAGGAGTCTAGGGGTTTCTCTGCTGCCCACTACAACCAGCACCATCCCACAAGGGACTCACGTGGTCCCTGTCGTGGACTGTGGGCCAGGCAGCAGCCCAGGCAGACCCCTGGTCCTTGGCCACACTAGATGAAACAGGTGAAAGCTGGGACCTGCTCTGCTAAACGCCCCCTTCCATCCTTCTGCCTTTAGAGATTAACATTGGGACACAGAGAAAGTGCCTGTGGGGATGGTCAGACACTTGCCACTGCTCTGCTTCATCTTCCTCCTGCTTACAAAAACCGCAGCAAGCAATGTTAGGCAACAAGGGTGAGCGGGTGTACAAATAACAGCGAGCTCTTGAATGAGTGACATCTGGGCAAGTTTGGAGCAGCCTTGCAGCCCACTGGCTTTCATAGTTAGTACTAGTTTGTCTCTGTATTTAATAGTGATACTCATCTGACTGTGAGTGGATGCCAGAAAAACACAACAGGACTCGACATTTCATTTTTTTCTTATGTTAATTGGCAAGTTCTTATCAGGGTCTCTTTCTGTGAGAACCCAGTGAGATTAATTAGAAGCCGTATTGTCATTCAGAAATCCAGAGTGGTAATTAGTCCAAAAAAAAACAGAAGAGCTGTCTCTTTCAAGCAAACTGCTTTGCACAATATTAATCAATTAAAATAATTAATTGTGCTTAAAAGGAAGTACGAGAGACAGAGAACAAGACACCTATTTGACAACTGAGAAAAACTCCCCTGTAAAGAGACATAAAAAACCAAGGCTGAGAATGGTCCCGCTGAAAGGAGCTCTGCATTCCTGAGAGCCCCAGGCGGCGTGGGGGCAGCCTGCGAGGGCGAGTAGCCAGCTTTTCCCACACACAGCCCCCCACCTCAGACCGGACTGGGTTCCCTACCCCCACTCTCCAGGCTAGTGATGCCCTCCACCTCCTCCCTGTCCTCCTCCCCCCCCTCGTCCTCCTCCCCTTCTTCTTCCTCACCCACCGGATTTTTCAATGTGCTGCATCTTCTGCTGTTGCACCAGGGAAGCTCTGCATTTACAAGCATAAGAACTTACAGTCACATGATAGAAAGTGAAGGAAAAGGATAACAATGTTCTCAAGTAAAAATGTGAGACTGGGTTGCTGTTTACTCTCTTGTGTGTGACAGTACCTAGAGACTTGTGGATAATAATCTAATTAATTTCAAGAAACACAGTTTCCTAAGAGGCTTCCTGCCCAGGTTGGTACTCCAAGATGCTCAGGCTGGAATGAAGAAAAGTCTCCCACAGGAACAGTTTTATCAAACAGAAATAAACTATTCCAGTGGGGAAGCAGAAAGCTGCAACAGCATTTCGCAAACTGGCAAAAGACTGTGATTTGCTAGACTACAGATGGAGTGGGAGAATTTGAGACTTATGTAGAAGACCTGAGGTTGCTTAATTAACTACCAGATTTTTGCAGCCCATATCTACACATTTGACACGACATTTCTGTGATGTGTCAAAGGAAGAAAGGAAGAAACTTCCAGGTTGCACAGAAGTGGTTGGGTGGATAGATTTTGCCCGCTTATAGTTTCCAGGAAGCAAGTCAAAATCCTATCTAAACACTTTGAGAAATAAATATTAACTGTGTTTGGAAGATATTTAAGTATGTGCTCATCCTTTACTTTATTAAGTAAGCCTTCAAATTAAAACCAGATATGAATAAAGAGTCTTGGCAGCTGTTTGGTTCAGAGAGAAGTAAATAGCACATGACAATTGCTTAAAGGGCGATTTCCACATGCATAATCCCAGTTCCTGTGGCCATAGTATTCTATTTCTCCCCTACTTGGGCAAATATTAATGACATTTATAGTAGGATTATTGAGATGGGGGCAGTGTCAGTAACGTTTCCTAGGGAAGTGACTGAACAGATTTCCAACTTGATTTTCAGGCCATTCAAGCAGCATGATCACAGGACTCCCTTTTAACAGCGATCATGTTAATTTTGTGCAAGTGCAAAATATAGATGAATGACAAGTGAAAGCAAGCAAGTCCTCCTTCAAGTCTTGTTTAATGAAGGTTCACCACTGGTACACTTCTGCCATACACAGGGGTGTGTGTGATGTAGGCAACAACCTACCCAATGCAGGAGTTCTTGTCAGCCCTTCCCACCACCCCAGATGGACACCAGCACTCACTTGCTCCCTGTCAATGCCATTCCCACACAAAAAGAACACAGAAGAAGCAGGTAAATCTTTCCTGTAATGATTCTTGGCAGAAAGGACGAAGGGAAATACCTTCTCCCTGAAGGTGATGATTGTGTGTCACCTTAGTTGGCATTCAGACACAGCCCTTGGGCAACTTTAAACATCTTTTAGTTTTTATTGCAAGAAAACTTTAAAGTATCATTTCTCTGTCAGAATACAAGACTGCCATGTTACACTAGTCACCATGCTGGTTGGCATTAGCAGATGGAACAGCTTGCACGGCTTGCTAACAAAACTTCCCACAAGCCATAACTAGGTAGTGAACTCTCTACAGCTGGAAATGTTCAGTGCTCTACAGGTGCAAATAGCTCCAATGCCTAGCTTCCCCAACAACACTCCTCCACCACCACCCGTCCACTGCCTCTGTCCTGTGGAGGACTTTTTGGACACCAAGGAGAGAAAAAACCTCCAAAATAAAACATCCGTTCCCAGAGTTCTTTCATCAGCTTCTGTTATCTGTTATATTATATCTGTATTCTGTTGTCTGTTATAGAAGACATTGAGAAGTCTTCTATAACAGACAAATACAAGCACCAAGGACAAGACATTTTCCCAAGAGGGGAACACTGTGTTTGAGAAGCAGCAATATGCAACCTCTTGCCTCAACATTTCTGGGTATAGATGGCAGGAATTCTTGGCAGGAAGTATTTTAATTCCTACTCAGGACTATACAGTGTTTATTGATATCCACACATAGTAGCATCTTAAAAGCTTTTGTTCTTGTTGCCTTTACAGCAAGCGCTGGATGACTGAAAAAATATTACTGATGGACTGAAAAATATTACCAGCTAAGCTTCACACATGTGAGCTTGTCAGGAGCTCAGAGGTGAGGCAGGGGAAAAGAGGAGGGATTTTACACTCCGTTTCTATACAACCAAGCACTAAAGATCAAGGCATGAGCAAATCAAGACACTCTTCTACATTTAATTAATTTTGTAGAAGAAAATACACCTTTAGCAAACCCAGAAGTAATAGCCTAAGGAGAACAACAAATGTCTTCACCACTGAACGTGAGGTCAGGGCAACATGGTCTTTGGGCTGCTAAGACTCCAAGAGACAGTATTGGTGCTTGTCAGTCACTAAGCTGGAAAGCAATAATTGAAGTTCAAGAGTCATCTCACCTGCATCTGTTTCAGATTTAACATGTTTGATGAAGATTATTGGAAGGTTATCATATCCCTTGGACATGATATATTTAAAGCAATAAACTCCTTTGGAAAAAACATGGCTTTGAGCAACGTGCTCTAGTGGGAGGTGTCCCTGCCCATGGCAGAAGGGTTGCAACTTGACGATCTTTAAGGTCCCTTCCAAATTTAGCCATTCTATGATTCTGTGATTCTGTGAAAATGGCCTTTTTGCCTACAGTAATGTGATAACCCATGCATTTTAAATAACTTTAACCTGCTTGTTGTTTCACCTTTTTCTAGTGGATACTTCAAATCTGCCCTCCAAAAAATATGTGTTAATCTTGCGTTCAGCATGGCTGTTCTATGAATATGCAACAGAGTATTTGAAGTTCAGGACAATGGGTCATCTGACAGTTGCAATTTCTTATACTAACTGAATAAATCTATTTTTCCCTGTTTTCAACACAAAGATTAATGGGCATAAACTGTCAAATAATGCTGTAATTCTGACGAGCTCCCAAACCTCCTCACTGTTGATCTGGAGGGATTACATTACAACAACAATTCCAGACAAAGAAGAAAGGATCAAGATGGCCTTTTACATCAGATATCTGATGAAGAACTATCTGAAGAAACTTTGCATAAATGATATGGAGCGCTCCATCCCCTTCACCTTCTCCATTGAGAGACCAGGCCACACTAAGCTTCGTGCTGACCTAAGCTGCAAGCTGGGGGACTAAAAGCATATGGCATTAAGCAAGGTTGTGGGCTTTACAGAGTTCCCAAAGCACATTCTGATGATGTAAAAATCTGGAGATATGGATCTGCAAGTAAGAAGAAAATGATTTGTAGGCATGATGGAGAAATGGCTGTATAATGTCCACACACTGGACTATGAGAACTTCAGAAAGCTGCTTCCAGGCACAGATTAAAGCTCTGCATGTGATGCTAGGGGCTGCAGAGACTTATCAGTCTTGTAACTAGGTGACATCATGGGGAGTGCATAACACAGGCATAACTCCATTTACATCAAAGAAGATAGATTCACTGCCTCCAGGGCTCAATTCAGCCCAATGACTTCTTAAATTTCAGCTGGGTGTGAGGAGGGTATAGTCATTTTTTTTTCCAGCAAGAACTCTTATATATGTGCAAATATCAGAGTACTTTACAGGTTTCTAGGTGAAAATAAAACCCATACCTGCTAGGATGCTGAGTTGGCATGACAGCTGTGAGCAAGAAGTCGGCTCTACTAACATTGCTGAGCCCTCTGATAGCGACAAAGATTTGGAAGAGTGACATTGGCTGCAAAGTGAGATTTCTTTCCTTGCAGTTATTTAAACCTGCTTGCTCTGACCACAATGGTTAGTTCAGACCTGTATCTAATGTTATGTGTTTTTTATAGATCATTATATGTTGTCTCTGCAAAGTTAGGCTAATCTTTTTTGCATCTGCTGGAATACTGAACTGTGTACTGAACTCTGCAGGAAGCATAAATCCCTGTTTTATCTTCTCCCTCTCCCTCCATAAATGGAATCCATATTAAAGTTTCACATGGTTCAGCTGCAACCTGGTGATAGTTAAACGTTCTTCCTACTCACATCTGACTTGCAACAATTTATTTACCACAAGTCCCAAGAGGCAGTGTCTTGGAGTATGTTGTATTTTAGGATTTTTAGGCTCATGTTTAATGAAATAAGGCTAGTTGCATATAATTTCATTTTAATTTTTGAATACATCCTCATCCATCAGATCTTGTTTGGGTTTATATTTCCAGGTAATAATGGAGCCCTGAAAGTGGAAAGCTTGGCAGAAGATGGTGATGCAGCCTGAAGAGTAACTGTAGGATTCAGCCTCCAGTTACTGTACATGAACCCAGACCACCAATCCTTGCTCAGGACTCCTGAACAGCAGAGGGAAAGCAAACAGACCTGTTTGCACTAATATTCATAGCTGAATTCATATCATCTGCCTCAAACTTTAATCTCTAATACTTGCAGACTTATCAACTGAGCTGTGCTAGGAGCTGCTGCAAGAAGTACAAGGGATGGCAGGAGAACTCACTGCTCTGCAACCCATTCCCACTGGAATCTTCTGAAGTAAATTCAAGGCTTTAAATCATGCTTTCACACACCCTGTTGATCAACAGACTAATTACATTAACTTTTCACACTAAATATTGATTTTTTTCCACTATTTGCCAAATACATGT
>VZTM01025403.1:0-10365 GCA_013400555.1 Jacana jacana
ACAAAGTCCCAATTCCCACTGTAAGAGAAGACAAGGTGTGTCATCAGCAGGAAATTCAAGATATACAAGTTCATGGGACCTGATGAAATACATCCCAGAGTCCTGAAGGAACTGGCTGATGTAGTTGCTAAGCCACTTTCCACAATATTTGAGAAGTCAGGGCAGTCAGGCGAAGTCCCTGTGGACTGGAAGAAAGGAAACATCACACTCATATTTTAAAAAGGGTAGAAGAGAGAACCCTGCGAAATACTGAGGAAGATCATGAAACAGTTCCTTCTAGATGCCATGATTGGGCACATGAAGGATAGAGAGGTGATTCTGAACAGCCAACATGGCTTTACTAGGGGCAGGTCCTGCCTGACTAACATAGTGGTCTTCTATGATAGGATGACTATGTTGGTAGATAAGGGACGACCTATGGATGTGATCTATCGGGACCTCTGTAAGGCTTTTGACATGGTTCCCCACAACATCCTGCTCACCAAATTGGAGGGATATGAATTTGATGAATCATAGAATCATAGAATCATTTAGGTTGGAAGAGACCCCTGGGATCATCAAGTCCAACCATCAGCCCTACTCTACAAGTTCTCCCCTACACCAGATCCCTCAACACCACATCCATTCTACTCTTAAACANGGTGTCTCTCAGGGGTCCGTGGCTGGGACCGGTGCTGTTTAATGTTTTTATCAATGACATAGACAGAGGCATTGAGTCCATAATCGACAATTTTGCAGGTGACACCAAGCTGTATGGTGTTGTCGATACACCAGAGGGATGGAGTGCCATCCAAGGGGACCTGAACAGGCTGGAGAGGTGGGCCCAGGTGAACCTCATGAGGTTCAAAAAGAGCAAGTGCAGGGTTCTGCGCATGGGCCGGAACAATCCTCACTATCAATACAGACTAGGGGATGAGGTATTAGAAAGCAGCAGCCCTGAGGAAAGGGAATTGGAGGTATTGATGGATGAGAAGCTGGACATGAGCAGGCAGTGTGCACTTGCAGCCCAGATGCCAATAGCATCCTGGGCTGCATCAAAAGATGCATTGCCAGCAGATCCAGAGAGGTGATTCTGCCACTTTGATCTGGTGAGACCTCAGCTGGAAAACTGTGTGCAGTTCTGGAGCCCTCAATACAATAAGGACATGGACCGGATGGAGTGGGTCCAGAGGAGGGCCACAAAAATAATCAGGGGGTTGGAGCACCTTTGCTACAAGGACAGGCTGAGGGAGTTCAGCCTGGAGAAGAGGAGGCTCCAGGGAGACCTTAGAGCAGCCTTCCAGTACCTGAAGGGAGCCTACAGAAAGGTTGGGGAGGGTCTGTTTACAAACGCCTGCGGTGACAGGACAAGGGCCAATGGCTTCAATCTGGGGAAGAGCAGATTTAGATTGGATATTAGGAATAAGTTCTTTACCCTGAGGGCGGTGGACCACTGGAACAGGTTTCCCAGGGAGATAGTTGAGGCCCCTTCCCTGGAGACATTCAAGGTGAGTCTCAATGAGTCCCTGGGCAACCTGGTCTAGTTGGGGATGTCCCTGCTGACTGCGGGGAGGTCAGACTAGATGACCTTTGGAGGTCCCTTACAGCCTGGACCATTCTATGATTCAATGATTCTAAAATAAATTAACAACTTTGGCGATACCAAAAGTTTTTCTTGCTCAGCTCTCTTATTTCTCCCTGCACTGATAAATGTGAGAAGACAGCAACAATGTACACACTCATGAAAAGTCATTTGAAATCCTAAGTCAGTGAATCTAGGCCTAAGCACTTTACTTGTACCCTAGTAATAGATAATGACTTATTAATAGATTAAAAAAGAAAAACCTACAACAAAACCCCAACAACAAAAACAAACTTTCAAAGCATCTTCTTCAGTCCACCCTTAAAAAAGTCTGCCAGTATTGGCCTGTTTCCTAAACTGTTTTCATGCCTCAGAAAGGATCCTTCTAGCATAACCGACAAACAATACAGTAAAATGTAATTAAAATTTGGAAGTCAATGGCTCTTGGAAGGTTTTCTGTTTATCAGTATTAAACCACTGCTAATCCGAAAGACAAAAGTTCTCAGCTTGTATTTGTCAGATAAGAATTTTGTATAATTAGTACTCTTAGGATTAACACAGGAGGCCTAGAGGTATGTTATGCATATACACACATATGCGTGCAACCTTCCTTAACAAGCAAACAGAAGAAAATCAGCCTGAATCTATAGAGAAAGAAAGAAAGAAAGGCAGTAAAATAAGAGAAATGAGGAAAAAATCAACTTATTGTAATTAAGGAAATTTAAAAGAGCTTCTCATTTTGCTATTGCCGCCACTTCAATATAACTTTGCAGGTTAAAAATACAGGGTTCTTTATTTCCTTTGTTGTTGGACATTCCCATTGCTTTTTCCGTATGAAAAAGTTCTTTTCCCACATAGCTTTGTTCATTTTCTCCTAAGTAGTGAGGACCTACTATCAGTTTTTCATATTCATCCTCAGTTCTTGACAGCTGCAGAAATAGGAAGAGTTCAAGTCACTAATAATTAGATTCAACTATACTAACATCATTATACTGGATGCAAATTTCCATATTTTTCTTCATTAACTGTGTTAAAATATTTATTTTCATAACAACAAGTAGGAGTTTTGTAGGTTGCCTGAAACATTTTCAACATGATACATTAAAAAGTACTTTTAGTGTTATAATTTTGCCAGTTACCTTCACGTGTTTAAAAATTAAGAGAATGAATTAAAATAAAGATTTGAGTGGGTTTTTTTTTGTTGTTGTTTTGGGGGTTTNGTTGGGTGTTTTTTTTTTTTTGTTGTGTGGGGGGGGGGGGGGGGGGAGGGTTTGGTGTGTGTGTTTGGTTTTTTTTGGTAGCTGACCTTTAGCTTTCACATCCCTCAGGGATTATTTGGTTGGGAAATTCCAAATTCCTCTGCAGTTATGAGATCAATAAAAAGACTTTTTCCATATATTTTTTTTCTATTTTGAACTTGAAAAGTGAAGTTCTAACTTTTTTTATTAAAGGATTATTGATTTTAAAAAAAAAAAGTGATTTTTTATTAATATATACTTGTTTATTTGTCTTTCAGGTGATTTATACAGCAATATTTTAAATTATATAATGTTCTCTTCTTTGGAAATAGGTCTCCTATAACCACTTTTACCTCAGTACCAATATCTTGAAGGTTTATTTTGAACATTTTTAGTGGTAAAAATATCCCAAAATTCTTTTATTTTATATATTTGTTAATGAGAAAATATGTATTCATGAAATATATATTTTAAATAAGGTGATAATATGCTGCCTGTAAAAAACTATTTATTCACCAACATTTATTTGGAACCATCTGCTTAAGCAAGTGAATCTATTTCTTATATTCTAAAATATTCTGCTTTATTTTCTCTTCAAGAACATAATTTCCCCTCTCATATTCTGTAAGGCTTCTGATAACAAATGTATTTAGTTACTCATATTTCATATTTCTGTAATTCAAGAAGCTTCACTTTTGGAATTGCCTTTTTTACAGATTGATACAGTTTTTCAGATGGAAAGTAGAGCTCATGTTGCAGTCAGCTTTTTAATAATGTTACTTTAGCAGCAGTGGTGCAAAGGCTATCTCCCACTGCCATAGGGACATCTGTGGCACTGAAATGGCAGGATTAGTTCATGACTTTCATCGAGTTTAACACCGTCCCCCACCAAATGCCTCAAGGTTGTGGCACCTGGCTACACCAGGGCAGGCATGCTCCTACACACCTATACTTGCAGGCAGCTGCCAAGGCAAAGGCACTCCTGTTGGCTCAAAGCTCTCATAAAGGTGGGTCATTGTAGACCATGGCCCAAATCAGAGTGCCAAATAGAGCTGATTTAGTCCCAAGTGCAAGGACAAGGACATGGTCCCAAAGCTTGGTCCTGCATGGCTCCGGTGTCTCTGCTGCAGTCAAGGTTTCTGGCAGCTATTCCTCTGCATCCTGGGTTGAGTTCTATCTCAGGCTTGCTTTGACATGGCAGGTTATAGATACATAGGCTGTAATATCAGATGTTTTTTTTTTAAATTTTGTCACATCTGTCCATCTTTCCTTTCTCCTTTCTTCCTTCCTTCCCTTCTTCCTCTCTTTTTTTTCTCCCTTCTCTCATGTAATCAGCTCTAACTTTGAACATTGCTATCTGCAACTTGTTAAAATTATTCAACTGGAAAATACAGAAACTGTGTAATATATTATTAATTGCCCCTTTAAAAATTATAGTTTATGAAATATCCTGTTTTAATAGAATACCCTCACTCAATTTGTGTGCTTTTATGTAGTCACCTCAGAAAACACCAAAATTCAAACTTCATTCCTGTTTTGGTTTGGAGGTTTTTTGTTTGTTTGTTTGTTTTTTTGTTGTTTTTTTTGTTGTTGCAATCTTTACTTCAATGGAATTACTTTACAGTCTTTGAAGAACAGTATATACGTTGTTTGTATATCAACAATGTAAGCTTCAAAGGAATCCGAGGTAATTAAATCTGCTTTGTGTCAACATTCAGTCCTGTTCAGTGTAATGTACATGTGTGATTTGCTGCCACAGATGTATCTGCCACTGACTCTACTGTATCTATTCTTAAATTAAACAGACAAGTATTTGTGGTGACTTACCTTAAAGTATAATTTCCCTGATACTGCATCCTATTTTGATTAAAACCTATATTAACTGGGTTGTTGATATATTTTAAGTTCAGACTAAAAATAGGTTCCTTTGGAAAGAGTAAAAACATTATAGTAGACATTACCCCTCTTTTTTTATTCTTCTCTGTATAATCTGGTAGATAGTTCAGAAGGTTCAACAGAGACTAATGATCATCATTATCTTATTGACATATGGGTTGCATAGATATCATCTGATGATCCAGATAAGTCTTCTTCTAATTACTTTTCTCTTGCATATTAGAACAGAAAGGAGCAGAACATCTCTTTTTTACTACTTAAATGGATTTATGACAAAAAAATCCACGACAAGCTGAAGAATCTGTCTACACAATTTATGAATCTTGGCTCAGGTTATAAACTCTGTGTGTTTCTCTGTCAAGTTGCCATTTCTATTTTCCTACTGACATGCCATGTTGTCAGTATTATTTGATACTCTCATTTCTTTGCTGTCTTTCTATCTCAATATTTACCTGAAAACCTAAAAAAGTTACCTCATAATAGATGACCACTAAATTAATACTACCTATATTCAGATACAAATATACTGGAAAATAATCAAGTCCGTACTGAGAATAACCAATGACTGCACTGCAAAGATGCCATAACAATGAAGTTATTTGAGAAGTATTCATGTTTATCTGAGGAGACTGATTTAGGAATGAAATTATGGAAGGATTGGAGAGCTGTAAAAAGGAAAAAGATAAGCCATTTATTCTCTTCAAACAGTTTTACTAGTTCAGGGAAGTGAGTGGTAAGGCAAAATAAAACACCCAAAAGCTCAAAAAAAGACAAAAGTGACCAAAGACAAGAGCCAGGAAGCTTGCCATCTTGGTGAAGATATTCTTAAACTAGGAAGAAAAGGGGAAAAAAATTACAAGCCACAATCAAGTGGGGAATGGTGTACATAAGTGGAACACCAAAGATCTGTGGCAACAGGAACAAAAGAGACCTCAGAAGCGGGGTGGAACAAGACCTTTCCCAAGGGTACATGACTTAGGAAACAAGCAGGATGAATATATATAACTGCAATGCTGCTGAATGAAATAAAACACAGGGGAACTGGAATGGTGCAATGGGAAAATATAGGCATTTCAAGAAAGTCAGGCAGGGAAGGTGGTGAGCAGGGTTTTGTCTTCAGTGTGGAGGACTTATAGGAACTTCCCACAATGGGATGGAAAATAGGCTGGCTGAAAGTTTAAGAGTCAGGATCAGAGAAGAGGCCACTTTGTGGCAGGAGTCTGTTAAAGGACACTGAATCAAGAAGAGGACAGTGGCTGAGCATGAAACGTGAAGTACAGGTAAACATTTTGCTTTGTATTATACCAAGCTCAGATATAATTAACAGTCAAAGCTTTGTTCAAGTGTATAAAATTAATTAAGGAAGCAACAAATAATTAATAAAAGCAAACCTTCCCATCTTCTTATTAAAGATATTAGCTGTGTTAAACAAGGTCATCACTCTAGATAATTTGGAATCCATGCCTGTCTCTGTTTATAGAGGCAACTGATCTATATATCTCTAGGGAGGTGTCATCACTATATTGATTAGTTTCATCTCCCATGAAATAATTTAGTATTTGTGATAAGCATATTAATTAAGCGTTTCCTTAAAGTCTATGCTGCCAGAATCAATTAGATAACAGAATATTTTCTTCCAAAACTTCAGGGAATAACTAAAGAGAAAAGCCAAAAGTGCATTAAGGTTGAAATGAATAATTTTTTTCAAGTAATATTTAGATTATAAATCTCCTTCTAGCAAAACCTTGTCTCTACTAAAAGCAAAAAAATATTATATTTAAGCATTTTAGGGATTACATGTTGTTACATGAGAAAATAGAAAGAACATATATAAATATGAAAAACTTTCACAATACAGCTTTCGTGCAAAACCAGACGGTGATAAAGTGTATAAATTCCTTTGTTGCAATTACAAATATAGTGGAGTTACTAAGCAGAAGATCACAATCTCATTAAGACCGCTGGCAGTGGCAATAGTTTATCCACACTTCAGAAGGGTATGAGAAAAGTAAAAAGACATAAAAATAGTTAAATGAATGATTTATACTCTGTCCTTGCTAAATGCTAACTCTACAAGATGAAAATCAACATAATTAGAAGATTAAGAAGGTTGAGAAAACAGCTTGAACACAAACCGTAAATTTCTAAATTAAGAGAGAGAGCTGACAACTCTTCAGTACAACATAGAGTACAGTCACAGAATTGCAGTATCTTAATTCACACAGAAAGGGACCCTCACAGGTCATCTACTTCAACACCTGCTCAAAACAGATTTAGTCAGTTCAGAGTGTCTGTTGTTGTGTCTAGCTGAGTCTTGAACACCTCTGAGGATGGAGATTTCACAGCCTCTCTGGGTAACCCCTTCCATTGTTCGATCATCCTCACAGAAAACAACGGTTTCTGATATCTAATTGGAATTTTTCATGGTCTCGCTTGTGTCTATTGCCTCTTATCACTTCCAGGAAAAGTTTAGATGCTTTTTCTCTGTAGATTCCAATCAGGTAGTTGTAAACAGCACTATGATTTCCCCATAGCTTTTTCTTGGTTGAATTAATCCAGCTCCCTCGGGCCTTGCCCCACGTCTTGTTCTCCACTTCCTAACTATCTTTTTGTCAACATTATTCTTGTACTAGGGAGTGCAGAATTGCATACAGCATTCCAGATATGGCCTCACCAGTGCTGGGTACAGGAAAAATATCACCTCCTTTGATTTGCAACATCAATAACTTTGCCACAGAAAACAATTAGTTCTATCACACATTTTCATTTGGTAATCCCATGTTGGCAGATCCCCCAAACCCTCTTGTCCTTTGTGTAATTTGAAATAGCTTCTAAAAGGATTTTTTCTATAACTTTTTCAGGATCTTTGTGAACCTGCAGGCCTGTAGTCCTCTGGGTCCTCCTTCTTGAAGATAAGTATGATATCTGACATTGGAAACCTCCCTGTGATTGCCATGACCTGCCAAAGCTCGTGAAGATCCACTTTGCAATGATATCAGCCAGCTCCTTTAGTTCCCTCAGGAAAACGCCCATCTGAATTTATGGACTTATGCATGTTCAGGTGGGTTAAGTGAGCCCTACTTCTTTCTTCTGCTACTGTGGATACTGCTTTACTCCCACAAGCTCTGCTTAGAGGTACAGGGAACTGGAAGGCCTGAGGACAAATCCTGCCATTGACAACTGAGGCAAAAATCTTTCCTACTGCTTGCCACTAGGTTGCCTGTCTTGTGAAGATATTTGCTCTAAAACAAAACCGGTGTATCATTCTTAAAATCTGAAAATAGATAAATGCAAACTCAATATGAATTTTTCATTTTCTGCAGCTATAGACACATGGAACAACTTCATTAGCACGTTCATAAACCTAGACCCTAAATGACAGCTTAGGCCAATCTGAGATAGAAGTTTGATACAGGAATAAACTAGTATAATTGCACAGTTCATGCTAACCTGACCAAACTAAACATCATTCCTACTAGCACTTTTTTGGATTTACAACCTGTAAATCTATATCAATATATACGTGCATTAACCACCAAGCACCACTGGGGAGGGAAAGGAAGTGAGAATTGTGAGATACATTATCAGAAAACTGCTTATTTCAGACACCCAGGGTCCATCCTAAACAAATTTAATTCATCTTGGTGGATCTATTAAACACCCAGGACTTGTAAGAGTCATCAGTACTTCTGTGACACAGGTTGAGGTCAGACTTCCACGTAGCATCTTCAGTGTACTGGCAACTGAATCAAGTCCTCAGTGCAATGAAGTAGATGCTTTTGAAGATCTAATGAGAAAATTAAATCTTAAATAACAAAATTGTCCACCTTCAATGACACTTGTATGTCCAATGTCTTTATAAGGAACTTTGTCTCTAAAGGGATTAATGCATTAAAATTTAAGTACAAATTAACTCTTTCTTTTAGATTACTTGAAACTTGTCTTACTTATTATGGTATCTTAGTTAGCTAGGATGAATTCAGATCACTTTAGTGCAGTGGGGGATTACTCTCATCTTCTTTCAACCATCTAAAGGTAGCTGTCTTATCTAAACTAATTGTGGAGATAAGCTTTTTGATCAGTAGTGACAACTTTAAAAGGCAATACAAGTTAGACAGTAGAAACCAATTTTAGGTGTAAATGAATCACACTCTGTATATGCCTCCTTCTATCTACTTTGTATAGAGGAGGAACCAAGACTACAAGTATATCCTTATCATGTGAAATGAGGACTATTTATTTTTTATTCATTTATTAGGCAAGAGAGACCTCATTACAGAGATTGGACTCAAAGAATTTGGCACTAAACTTAAGAGAAATCACTAAGGTATTTAGAAGTTTGGTTGGTTTTTTTCTTCAAAAGTAACACAATAAACGTGCAAAAAATAGTACCTGATATTTTAAAATAGTCATAGTGGGGAGGTTTGTTTTGTTTATTTGTTTGTTAGTTTTGTTTTAATAAATAAGGAAAATATTAAGTGGATTTATGGACAGATTTTTAAGATTTCTGCTATATCTCTTGTAAACTTGATTGTTAATTTTGTGTGTAGATGAAGTATCGAAAAAATTTTGTAATCTAATCAAAACTACAAAACACAACAACAACAAAAAACAACAATCAAACCATATTTTAAACACTTTATATTTTATACTCTAAATCATAAAGTCTTTGCTTTTAGAACAGTTTTTTCTTTTCTGATGTTTTTAGGTTGCAAATCTTCAAAATATTTACACTTGTCTCTTTTTCTGGGTTAACTGGGAAAGCCAGCTACTGTTATTGTAAACCTTGAGATAAATTATTTTTTGATACCATTCTTCCTGAATCATGTTACCAGGAAATGTAACACCATGATGTTTTGTTTTCTTTAGTTTTGTTATGTTTTGGTTTGCTTTTTTTTTTTTTTTTCTATTCAAATTTATGGTCTTAATTTCAAGAAATATAAGTATAAACATTGTATTTCATAAAAGTGTTTACATGTTGAGATATCTATGGCATCTCAGGAGCTTGTTTTCACAGTTTTATTGTTTACACAAAGTCTGTAAAGGGTAAAGCTAAGGAAGCTAAGAGCTTCTCTTCTGTAGGTTTTATAGTAATGTTTTCCTATCACTACTATTTTGAAATCATAATCTCAAGATTAAAGTCCATATTATAGTAACATCTCGTATCCTTTAACATGGAAATCTCAGACATCCACAAGTAGATTACTTATTCTATAAATGCCTCATGTATTACACTCTTCCTCAGGAGAGGACACCTGATTGTGAAATTTTGCGCTTTCTTGAAAGACCTTTCATTTCTGCTAGACATTTTGCTGGACAGCATGTCATAAATTCTTTTTATCATCTCTGCTTAGTTCAACAGAAGCACATATTGGCATTTTAGACTGTCATTTTGAAGATTATCCAGCTTCTGAAGATGCTTCTTTATTTCTATCACCACGTAATAGCTTCTCCCTCTTTTCCTGTATACTAACTTTTCAAAGTAAAACCAGACTCAAGTGTTTTGCCTTTCTGTTGTAATGGCATGCTATTCCTGTTTACATACTGTTTAGGGTTGTTTTTTTTTTTTTTCCATATTTTAGCATAAACTCCTGCTACTGTAATTGTATTTACCGTTGTAATTTTCTGAATATTATGCATCCCTTACTAGCTTCCTTTGCCGGGGGTACC
>VZTM01025404.1:0-14806 GCA_013400555.1 Jacana jacana
GCTCCTCCTGTTTGTTGCTCACACTTTTTTTTGTCAGGCTCTGGAGGGCAGGCCCTGACCCTTTGCTTTTCCTGAGCTAAGTCTTTCAAAGCTGGGAAGTTCTTTGAGCACTCAAGCTGTGTCTCTGGGCATGCCCCAAACTGGTGTTGGCCAAACTGATGGGTTTGGGGCCTGCTTCACTGTTTCATCTGGGAAGAAAGGTGTCTCGCTTCCTTAACGTACACAGTCAATGCCTAGATAAGGCAGCTCTACCTGCTTTTACCTTTGCTCAGGTACTGCAGGAGATGTGGGCAGCTCAAATGTGTGGAAAATCTTGGCTGCATTTGTCATGCAGAGGAGTTTGAGACTCCTGCCCAGGAGCCCTGTGAAATGCAAAGGAGAGTCCAGGGCAGAGCTACAAAGATGATTAAGGGAGTGGAGCATCTCCCATATGCGGAAAGGCTGAGGGAGCTTGGTCTCTTTAGCTTGGAGGAGTCTGAGGGGTGTTTGTAAATATGTAAAGGGTGAGTGTCAGGAGTATGGAGCCAGGCTCTTCTCAGTGACGTCCAATGATAGGACAAGGGGCAACAGGTGCAAGCTGGAACACAGGAGGTTCCACTTAAATATGAGGAAAAACTTCTTTACAGTGAGGGTGACTGATCACTAGAAGGGGCGGTCCAGGGAAGTTGTGGAGTCTCCTTCTCCGGAGACATTCAAAACCCACCTGGATGTGTTCCTGAGTGATCTGATCTAGGCGTTCCTGCTTCGTCAGGGGAATTGGACTGGATGATCTTTCAAGGTCCCTTCTAATCCCTAATATTCTCTGATTCTGTGATTACTGCCAGCAGCCAGCTGGCAGGGTCTTTTCATGGGCATACCTGCTTCTTCCAAAGCTCTAAGAATCAAGCCTTGCAAGTCTGATTCTGAACTGGATGACACAAAAATGTTCCTCAGTGCATGCTGAAGAAATCAATGAACTGCTAACTCACTTTACCCTTCATGCAGGTCAGGGTCAGGTGGACACTTTTGGTAAGGCCAGCTTTGTGTTCACCGTCCCCACCGTGATTTTCAGGAACTCCTGAGGGACTGCCATTATGGAGCAGGAACCACTGTGCTATGTAACACGGGATACATTCTATTGCCCGTCCTACCCCCAGAATCCTCCATATCCTCTCTGAAGAAGTTTTAGATTTGAGTTGTCACTCCAGATATTGCAGCGGGCCTTGTAATCTAAGGTATTTTCACCAAGCGTATCCTTCTGGAGAACTCTGAGTCAGGATTTCATTAAGAGATAGGGAGAGCAGAAGGAATGCATTGTCTTGAAAGGGTAAGAAAAAAAATGATCTTTGTGCATCTAATGCATTTTGTGGCCAGGTTACCGGGGACACCCTGTGCAGAAAGCTACGCTTGAACTCTTTTTCAGCTTGTGTTGAAACACTCCCCTCCTTGGCACTAGTACTAGTAAGTTTGTAATCAAACACATGGCAGCTGCACCACTGGGCCAACAAGGTCGCTTTTAATTCATGGCCCTGTCTGTGGTTTGGTGGGGAAAAACAGTCCCTTGAGAAAGGGCTGTCTTGATGTGGCCAGGCGTCTTACCAGTAGTATTTATACAGCATCCTCTCTGCTGGTAAGAATTAATAAGAAAGAATAGAAACACTTTCTGTTGCTTTTACATAGCAAGGAAACGCTAACTGATTTTACTGTGTACTGCTTATAATTTCTATCTTTCCTATCTACTATTTAAGGCAAAGAACAGAATTCTAATAACAGTAGTGCTAACTGAATAAAATTTTAGTTACTTCAGTTTTTGTGAATAATTTGTCTTCCTCAACTTGATTTACTAATATCTCAGTTGAAAGGCCTCCCCATTCTGTGTATTAATTTTGTAGTTAGAGAGGGATTGCTTATAATTCACAGTTTAAGTCTGAGTGCTATTATTTTGCACTGTCAAAGAGCAACTGTTACAGTAGATAGCTCTTCATATGTTAGCACCACAAAAATGAAGCACACCAGCCTCGTTAGCAGCCAGTTTATGAGCATCCCCACAATGTTCAGCTGTGCAAAGCTGGATTTCTTTGGAAAGGGCAGAAAAATGGAATTGCATAAGTGAACTCTGTATGGTCGTCTACAGTGGGATGAGCTAGTGTCACCTCGTAGAACTCATCCACACCTGCCATGCGATCCAGATTCTACACTCTGGTTCTCTGGGTAGGGTAAAATCCAAGCTAAAATTTGTTTGCAGGCATCTGATTGTTACCTAATATCACTACAGGCATCCCAGGGTTGGAACTACAAGCTTTCCAGAAGATAGCTTATAGCTGCATCTAGAGAGCAGCTTATAAGTAGACTGTACTTAGATCTGACTTAGATATAACCATGTGCAGGAAAAGTGTGTGATAGCTTGCTTTCTTGGTTGGCTTTGCCAGTACAGATAGGACCAAGATATTTCAAACCATGTTGGAATTAACGTTGTTTACCTTGTGACAAAACCCCAAACTCCTTCAATGAATCTTAGTGAGAGGCCTCTTATTTAGGGCTGGTTATGAAGCTTTGCTGCTTATATGCTTGATGATAGGTCTTTACTTCTGTTTGTGTGCTTGCCTGCAGAGCACAGTAGAAGCAGTAGTTTAGGAGGCTCCTTTTCCCAGTACCTTGATGGAGAAGGCAAGCACGGAGTCATGAAAGAGCACCTGGCACCAGGCAGCTCTTGTCTCAGTTGCCCAAATGGTACTGTACAAGTTTTACCACTACTGGCCAGATCATCTCCCTAGTTGAGCTATGCTACAGCTTTGAATTCATAGACCATACCATCACTAGGAGTATTATGGCCTTTTCTACAGAAATATTAGTTATGTCTCTTAGATGAGATCAAAACATATACTGACTATAACGGTGTTCAGTGTGGGCTTCCTGTGCCGCAAACATTGCAGCCTAGCCAGCCTTAATGGAATATTATTTTTAGAGTAAAGCCAATCATCTAAAGCCTAGAATACTAGTAGCTCACATCAGTCTCAGAAGTGGTTGTGGATCCTCATAATTTTAAGAAATCGGGCCTTATGTTACCTGTTAGCGGCCACACAGCTAGACGAGTGTTGTACTTTTTCCAGTATGATGGATGACGTTTGTAAGAACATGAAAAAGGTAATAAAGTAATGAAGAACATCACATTGCTAGTTACATCAACCATTTACTGTTCTGTTCCACCTTGCATTTCCTTTGATCTATTTTTAAGTAATTGCAAACTTTGTTAAAATCCAAATTCCATGATTTCCCCACCCACCCCCAAAAAAGTGTCCTTTTGCCTTGGACTCACATTGTGAGAAGCTTATTTCTTTTGTGTTACTAAAATGCCAAGATTTTAATGGAATGCTTTATTAGGTTTCCAAATGCTTCTGGCCAATAACAAGCAAAGTTCAGCTCAGTAGTTTTCATCTCAGAAACATCAAATCTGTTTTCTCTGCATGTGAGAAAAGCCATGCAGCTCTTAAAAAGATTAAAACTGTAAATTCTAACATTACAGGGTCCAATGCTTTCACAGTCCAGATTGGGCCAGGTTATTTTAATGCATGCTTTTCCTCGTGTGAATTTCTAAGACTATTGATATTCTTCAGTTCTGCCTGGGCTCCCCCCAGTCCCATACTCAGGTATGTGGTTCGTAGAAAGTGAATACATTGCTTTTTCTTTTATTCTGCCTCCCAGCTTTATTTTAATGATTAAAGGCAAATTGTATAATTTTCATTATCAGTACAGCTCACAAAACCATCTGTTACTCAAAGACATCAGGATCAGCAGTCATCCTCCCTCAAAATAGGCGGCTGTAAATCTAGAGAGCCTATACTTTCTAAATACAGAGAGGCTTTTACATTAATCTCCTGGACTTGCTGAGTAGCTGGTACAGTGCTCAAACACAAGTAAGTAAATTCAATTAGTAAAAATAGTCAATGATGTGGTAGTTCAATACATGGCATATGTGCTACAAACCAGAAGTGCTCGGTTCAAATCCCAGGGACTGTTTTGTACAGAGTTATTCAGTTATTCTCTTGGTTGCCAAATACCTTGGTAAAAACCAATAGTATGGTTTTTTGCAAAGGTGTTGTACTGCTCTCATTTAGTCAGGTGTAAATCTGGAGAAACACCCCTGACTTGTTAGGACTCTGGATGTTTAGCAAGTCTGAAAAATTAGATTTTCAACTGATGCTTGAAAGCCAGTATGCATTTGTGTTTTATATATGCAGAATTATATGGAACATACTATTATAGGCAGATAAGAGACATTTGCAAAAATAGATACCTTTTGGAGCTTTATTTAACACAACAGAGCAAATCTGGGTACGTTACTTTGCAGCATAAGACTTAAAGGAAAGTCTAAAGAAAAGTTAGCAATGTAGCAGACTACACCTCTTATTTTTATGGCAAGCTGATCAAAGTCAAATTATTCAAGCACAAGTTCTCTAAGATCCCTGTGCTCCGCTGCAGAACAGAAGGGCTTAGGTCTGGGTGTGGTGTTCTTGACCTTCTAGTCTTTTGTCTTTTCAGCCTGTTTTACTTCCTCTGTCTGCCCGGTTTTAGCCAGCAGAATGATCTAAAGAGCCCCTGTTTGTTTTCCCTGCACATTATGATAGGCTGCCATTGTGTAACGACGTACAGTATGCAGGATAAAACACCCTGCTTATAATAGAATAGTTAAAAGGCCTGTCACTATTTCCATTTCAAATTCCTATTTTCAGGAGTTTACTACTGAGCCATAACAAATTGCAGGCAGGAAACTTGGCAGTCACATTCCCAGCCTAAGAGCAAATTCTTTTACCAACTTTAAATAAATAAATTAATTAATATTAATGGCATGTGCTCCCAGCGTGCATAATAAAGAAGGTTTTGTTATTGTTTGGTTTTGTTTTATCCTTGAAACAAAAGATGAAGATTAAGGAGGGTATTTCCATACCAAGCGTCCCTATACAAGAGTTACACAACAGGCTTGGAGCAGTGTTACCAAGTGATGGAGATGATTATCTGGTGGGCAGTCTTAATTCTCCAAAAAGGAATATCAATACAGAAGGGCTATTAATCAACACATAGAAGAAAAAGCTGGGAAGAGCAGAAGAGAGTCATGGATCACAAATACTTTCATTGCTGACAAACTACAGCTAAATAACCACGATGGTTGAGAATGAAATTCTTTGGGGATAGCTTAAGAGGAACAAACATCAAAACAAAACAAAATAGTAACACCACAGAGTCATGCAGTTTGAAGTGGAATAACTAATAGGTGAAACATGTCCACAGTAAATGTTTTGTTCAGTTTATTTTAACAATCCAAATTTTAATTATACAGCCAGCTATTCGGAGTTTGAAACCCTTAAGTAAAAAAACAATTTTTGGTCTGCTGTCCAGACTGCAGATATTTCTAGCTGGTAAATGCTCCTAGTTTATTTTCTGTTCGCTAAAGATTTAGCACTGTAAGGAATCTAGGAACTGGTGGCTATAAACTACATGAATTCAACATGCTATTAAGGGAAAGCACTCCTGCAAGAGAAGCAGATTTAGAGGAAGCAACATACCGGAACTTGAGAAACCCAGTGAGTTTTTGGCTAGTGGGAAGCATTAAAAATGCTAACATGTAAGAAGATAGGCGAATCCTCTGAAAGCACAGTAAGCAGGAAACATCAAGTTACAGACCTTCTGAAGAAGAATAAAAAGGGGCTTGGTAGTTGTTGGAATTTCTTCTTTCATTTTGTTTTCAGGAAATTGAAATTTTTGTAGGTTAAAATAAGAAGACACTGTTATTTCACCTTTTTTGCCCCACTTATTGTTGGCTATTTCTGAAAAATCAGCTTGTCTCAAACTTGCAGTGTTTGCTCAGGAGGTAACTGTTCCGAGAGGTGTGTCCAATATCAGAGTATTTGACTGCCTCGTTTACTGCAGACAACGTAACCTGGGTGCCTGTTCTAAATTGCCTGGAGAGGAAGCCTGGCCTCACATAACTTATTTGAGCATCTAGTACAAACAGGAGCAGGGCGTTGATCCTCATGTAGGGATCTGAGGGATTATGAGAATTTAAAAGAAAATATTTTAGGAAATCACCAAAGGAATAAGTTTTATGAGAAGGCTTTCATTTCAAGCTACATCATGCAGATTTTGTGATCTCATTGGAGAGACTTTGAATGTCTGCAAGGTTGAGATAAATGTGTCTTGGTTCAGATAAATGTTTTTGGAGGCCAGACCATGACTCCTGTACAAGTTTTAGGGACTCTTACAGAGCCTGCAAACTCCTCTCCTGACATTTTCAGGATGATCACTGCAAGGGACTTGATGAAACCATTCAACTTGGCAGTGACTCGTGCTGAGCTAAAAGCTTCTGGGAGCATTCCTGGGAACCTCTGATACTCTGAAGAGACTCTAGTGAGAGACAACACTGGGGCTGGGATGCCTGCCCAGATTAGACACTATGCTGGAATTTCTGTAGAGCTGATAAACTCTGCACAGGACCCCTATGAAGTACAACATTTTGTGAAAATACCTACGGGCTCTAAGAAGTCTCTTTGGGCCAGCGACTGGTAGACAGAACTCACACGCTCTGCCCCCTCCTCCCACACTGGGCANAGAGGGAAACAGAGGGGTTCAAGAATTAGAGGACTCTGCAAGGAATATATCCTACTGTATAAACTTCTGCTGAAGCTGTAATGCAGCGAGGAGACAAGGTCTCTTAATATATGGCTTCAGTTTGCAACAATAGAGGTGTGTGTTAAAAAATAAGTATGATTTGATTTGTGTCTGGAGGTGGATCACTTTGGAGATGAGGGAGGTGTATGCCTCTGTATGCATCTGCCGTGTTTACATTTGGGCACAGTGTTTCTGCAGGGGACAAACTGGCAAAAGGAGCAGTATTCAGAGAATTGTAGCAAGAGAAGTTGTGGGGAGGCAGAGATGATCTTGGCTGGGACTCTTCCTGGGACAACCTGCTTTGCATTTACCAGCAGGCATAGGTAAATGTTCATCCCTGCAGTTATTGCAGAGTAGCTCGTATCCTGTAAATCCACACCCTTCACTGCCTCACCGTAACATGTCCATGAAGACATGGACTGTAACATGTCCTCAAGCACATAGCAATCTTTAAATGCATGATTCAGAATTATTAAGACAACGCAACAACTTGTTGCACCTCTTTACAGTTTACAGACCTGGCTGAAGATAGGACAAATAAGGGAGAAAAATTACTTAATTATTGTGTCTTAGAAAACAAGATGTATCACAGAAAGGGGAGGGACATTAAATGGCAGGAAAATAATCTGAGAATCCCACTTTTGTAGCATGTTATACTTTTCAGACCTGTTATGCATGTAAATGTGTGAAATAATCTCCTGAGGTTGGTGGGAGATGTCCCACCTCTTCAGATTTTTGGGGCCAGAGTATGTTGGTTGACAAAGAGAGTTTATGAAGTAGGAAGGGTTTTAGTCAGTCTGTGTTGCTAAACAAGTACAAAAAAAAATGTAAATAGAATCATGGGTTTATTTTTGTTTATATTAATACTATTTTCTCTTGTCCTTGATTGTTGCTTTTCTGAGTCCTTGGCTAAACCAGGGACTTTTCTTGGGAAAATAAATTATTTCAGATTGCATTAATAGTAAAATACTTGTACTTCACTCTGTCACCACTATTCCATGAGATAAAAGGATAATTTTTCCTCTCCCTGTTCCACAGGCAGAAGAATGGAGGGAGAGAGGATATCAGAGGACTAAGACCAAGACAGAAGGTCTCAAAACCAGGTTAGAATTGCAATAGAAGCAGTGAAGTTTTTAACAGAAAGGTTTGTGTAACAACCGATCCAGATTGGAAGAAGGATAATTTAGGGGGAACATGATGGATCATGGAATCACAGAATGACATAGTGCTGGAAAGGACCTTGTGGAGATAATGTAGTCCAATTGCCCTGCCAAAGCAGGTCCACCTAGAGCAGGTTGCACAGGAACTTGTCCAGGTGGGTTTTGAATATCTCCAGAGCCAGAGACTCCACCACCTCTCTGAGCAGCCTCTTCCAGTGCTTTGCCACCCTCAAAGTGAAGAAGTTCTTCCTCATGTTGAGATGGAACTTATATTCAAGTTTGTGCCCATCTCTTCTTGTCCTGTCACTGGGTACCACCAAAAAAAGATTGGCCCATTCTTCTTTACACCCACCCTTGAAGTATTTATAGGTGTTGATCAGACACCACCACCCCCCGCAGTCTTCTCTTCTCCAGACTAAAAAGACCCAAGTCCCTCAGCCTTTCCTCATAAGATGTCTGTGAAATTCTGGGTAGCATGGAGAGTATGGCTAGGGACTGGCCATTCTCTGCCTTGGTGCGAGAGCTGAAGCAGGCAGCAATTGAATGAAGCAGGCAGGATGAGGTGGTGATTCTTCTTGCATCAGGGCCGCAACCTGTGCAACGTGATGTAGGAGACTGTGGATGCTTACAGTTTACGTGTGCTGAGGGGGAGACTGTACAAGCCTTGGGGATATATCCATTGAGGGTTACTAAACAGGCCAAACCCACATCCTGCTCAGGAAGGCCCTTGAGCTGAAAATAGTGAAAGGCTAGGGAGTATATGGAGGAAGTAGTATATAATGCCCATGTCTCCTTAAAACTCCTGCTCATGGTGTTGTCCTATGGCTACTATGTGACCATTCTCATGTCCTTTTGCGCAAAGAAAACAAGAATATAAACTGTGAAAAATCTATAGTGAGGAGTCATGTTAAAGCTAGTATCTCTAGAGTAGGAACAGCTTGCCATGGGATGGTCCTGTCCCCAGGTGTCTCCTCCACTCCACCTTGCTATACTTGATCCTATGGCAGAACAATCCATACAAGAGCAATTCTGTTCCTGTGACAGAACCTGTAAGTCACATGGGTTTGAATTTTACAGTTTTTGGAGGGGCCCTGTGGCAACAGACTCATGATCTGGAAGAAGGTTGGAAGAAAGGCTTCTGCTGAAAGGTAAAGAGAGAACATGAGGATCAGGAAAATCTCTGAGGGAAAGATGCTGTCTCTGTGCAGTAAGAAGTCAAAGTGATACCAGTCTAGTTCAGAAATGGTCTGCACAAACAGAAAAAATTCTGATTCAAATTAATATCCTACCCTAGGCTTCCTGTCACTTTTACCAGGACAGTTTTGATTTTCTTAAAAACTAATGGAGTTAGTTTTTCTTCATGGTCCTTTGAACATAGAAAATAGCTGTTATTCATATGTTGCACCTTTGCTCAACAAAAAATAAAGATTTTTTACACATGAACAAAACCCACGGGCTTGGCATCAGGATTGAACACATTGGCTCTGAAGGTCTGGTAGGTCAGTGATCCATGAGGTAGGATGGATTTATTCAATAGACTAGAACAGCTCAGTTGGGGCCATTAAAGGACTTAGCAGCAAAAAATCCATGTTTTCAGTTCCTAGATCTGTTCAAAGAGGTAAGCAGCCCATTCTAGCACATTCACTTCCCCCCCTAAAAATTCGTTGCAGTTGTCAAAATATGTATAGCAATGAGCAGAGAGACCGTAACCGGCTTTAAAAACCACACTGCCTTATATGCGGGTAAGACGCTTTAAGAAAGGTCAAGAGTTATTTCCCAACCCTAAGTGTTTACATGACAGATGCTAATCTAATCTGTCTAGACCAATAACGCCCTTAACAGACAGAAAAAAAACTGGCAAGTGAACTCCCAGATAAGTCTCTGTACCAGGTATGATTTAAAGAGACAACACATCCCTTGAAAGGGCTCATTGCATCCTACTGCTCCTCCTTAGCAGCAAAGAGCTGTCTCCCAGAAAGTGGCTGGTGAATTCTCCTTAGCTCTGCACCATCGTTTTGGTTGAATGTTAATCGTCAACAGCGCTGCCTTGACATCCCTGGAAACCAAACATTTTCCAGAGTAGAGCTTCTTCCCTGCTGGTGCACTTTGACCTCAACATGAAATAATCCCTTCGAGGAATAATACAGCATTTAGTTTCCATTCATGTTTGGCCCTTCTGCTCACACCAGTCACAGGGGTAACTGCAGTGTCGGAGGAGATACATAGAGACCAGGACATGGATGGAGACCTCAGACAGCTTAAGACCAGAGGCCGCAAAGCACCTAATGGGTCATAGTAGTTCTTACTCAACAGGTGCCTATACCAGTTAAGCACCTCTAGAGAAGAGTTTAGCACTTTTGTTTTTCATTGATCACTGCTGGAACAGCTTATGGGGCTAACTGTGGCTGTGGTGCATCCTGGTGGGGTCACTGATAGGTTAGCTGGTCTCCCTTCCAGATGAGTGAACTGTAACGGACTGACAACTTACTCAAAAGACTACATCAGTCTTGTTTTTAAGACTTCAGAGGATTCATCAATTTTCTTAATCCCTTGTTGAACTCCTTTCCCTGTTTAAAAAAAGCAACAATAACAAAAAGCATCTTATTCCACATCTGCATCTAAGGACCTATTGTTATTTTAAAGCTATTGAAGCTGTTGTTATTTAAAGAGGAACTCAATTACTTCTTTTAAAGAATCAAGACAATGATAAGGTAATCGTTTTCCCACCTAAATATCCCATTACCTATAGGATGAGGCATGACAAATAATGATTTGTTCAACTCTACAACCCATAGGTAGCCACAGTGTGAAAAAATAAAGAAATTAACGATAGCCTTTCTTTTAATTCACTTGCAAAGGACCTCGGCATTTCAGACCATGAGATTTTTCTCTTTGAGTCACAGTGTAGTACTACATACTTCCTTAGTCTTCGGAATGCTTTGCTCTCATTTCACTAAATGTTCATTTGCATGAGATACTTTTGGCTTTAAAGAAACAGCATTGGCTCCCTGTGCCTACCGATCTAATTTCCTTCCATCTGAAAACAATCACAGAGTTCTGGAGGCCAGCATCAACATCCCTCTTCTGACAGGAGGTGCACTACTTTCTAAGTGAATACACAAAATGAAGATATTAGTCATGTGTTATTATGTTCATACAAGTGGCATTTCAAGTTAAAGAATACATTCCAAATCCATAAATGTTCAAATCATGTACATTTTTAAGTTCCCTGAAGAAAGCGAACCTTAATTAGCCACCTGTAATCCAAATTACAGTTTCTCATTTGTTAAAACTCTTAAAATACCTTAAATCAGGCTGCATATATCTGAAATAATGGAAATAACTGCATTAGCAAAAATTATCTGAATGCAAGAGGGCTATAAATAGAGAGGAGGTGGATTGGACAGTTGGTGGATACAGGGTTGGAACAAAAACATCTCACTTAAGCCAAAAACATGGCAACCAGTATTTTCTGTTATAAAAATATTTGAGATTAATTTAGTTTTGATGAAAGCTGTCTGAAACTGAAGTGAATCGCAGAAGTTCTCTGTTTATTTACAAGCCAGAGTTGATACCTGATGCGTAAAGCGAGGCACCTTCTGAGCAATGACAACAAGCCTGTGATTGTATTCAAAAATCCTTTTTGCCAAGGGGTAAGAATGCCTCTATGTTCACGCTCTCTCCGAGTGACCTCCACCTTGATAACACTTGTCATTCGAGCAGACTGTGTGACAGGTCTGTGAAGTGGATTACTACTGTCCACTAGAGGCTGTAATGAGACCAACAATGTCATTTTTATGGCAAATTGAAGACATAGGCTGTAATGATCAATAATTGTGAAATTACTTTTCACACTCAATGCGTTGTAAATCACTGGATTTCCCTGAGTGTGTTTTTTAAAAAAATAAAGATCCAACTTCCTATACCTCATTCTCCCATTTATGGTATAAAACACGAGGTGTTGCTGACACAGTACAACTGGTGGGTTGAAAGGCAGTTTCTTCTAGACAGTGTGCATCTTGCATCTCACATTGATTAATAGCATTTGCTCAAGGCTGTATTCAGCTGGGAGTCATATCAGTTTCGGCAGTAAATAACAATGCTTGGGTTGGTGTGGGTTCTTGTGTCCCACTCGCCACTGTGGGGGTGTCAGACTTTGACAGTGAGTGAGTGAGGCTCTGCACTGTGACGCTGACTGGCACCTGTCACGTATCTCTGCTCTCTTTCTCTCCCCGGGAAGCTCTGCAAAGGAAGAGCTTTGGTTTGGAAGTTTGCCACTACTTTTGTGTATGCGCTCCTTCCTGCCTGCCCACCTATGAGGTGATGGGGTTTAGGGTGGCTCTTGGCTGCTGCCAGAGTGCACTGCAGGTATCTGGGCCCTTGTGCGGAACTTGACCGCTTCAGTGCTGAGTTGCTGCTTCTCTTTATTCCTGCTGTCCGACCTTATGCTGGTGGCAGGTAAAATCGTGTCTATTTCCCACAGCAATTTACTTTCTCTCCTGGCATAGTTCTGCACTTCCCTGGTAATAGGCCACGCTGCCTTAGTAGATGCCGAGGGGACCTCTGTCCTGACCATTCACAGCAAAGGTCATGTTCAGGTGCTGTTTCCCACCCCCTCTGCATTCACCAGCACCTCCATATTTTGTGGTATTCATTGTGAAGGGAATATACCGAGCCCCAGTGTAGGTCCTTGGCAGGGGAACTGCAGAGGCACGAGGACGTCTCGTGACATATATATCTTGTGTGTCAGGCAATGTCTGTGGAGGCATAGTCCCCTCATCTCTTGCCTGGTAATGCCACCAACATATGTCGAGTCAAAATGAAGAATAGCTTTGGAGCCTGCCATGGCTGGTGACAGTTGTGGCACTTCCCAAAGCAGCTGGCTGGCTCAGGAAAACAATATTGCTTTGACTTACAAAGGACTTAATATTTTACGTGTCTCTCTGCAACTCTGAAGCAGAAACACAGACAAAGATGTAAGAGCCTAGAGCCTTGAGCCTGGCAAAAAAAAATTGCAAGTCCTGTGGCAAACACCATAGCCACAGAGTAGAGGAATACACAAGCCTCTTACATGAGCCTGCTGGAGAAGGGAAAGTTGCCCAAAGCTTGCTTCAGCATGAATGTGGCTCTCTTTCTCTGTGTGTGCCACACCTCTTGGCAAGGTGAACATTTGAGAAGGAAAGATTCCTTTCTCCTGAGGTAACACACTCTGTACAACTGGAATAAAAAAGGTGGCAGACAGGAGAATGCCGCATACCCTGGTGATGGGGTTGCAGCTTCTCTGAGGCTTTCACTAGGTTTTCAGTAATCTCCAGTCTCTGCCTCTCTCCCTTGGTTCCTCTTATTAAATCAATGAACCTTGCGTTAGCTGGGTGAAGATAATTTTGCTGTCTGCTTTGCTGCTGTAGATTCACATCTTGGCCCATTGCTGCTTCTGTCCCCAGACCACTCTTGGAATAGAAAATTATGTTGGATTTCAGAGTGAACCTGAACTAAAGATGCAGAAGGTGCTCTGGTGAAAGATCCTTATGTTTTGTAAAGCTAGTCTGTACTATGATACCAACTCTAAATCAAGAGCACTGCAGCTTACTGTGTTAGTATTGCATTCTTCAGCAATTATGGGGAACTGGGACAGTGATTTGTAGAAGGGACTACTTTGCTGATCTGCATAACGATGGGCTGAGCACTAGGGTACTTTACATCTAGACTCTTAACGCCAGATTTAATGCTAAAATCTAATCCCAATATATAATGGACATATAGGAGATATACCTGCATGAGAAACCTGGTGCCTTGGAGCTTACTGTTGTGGTGAGTTGGTACAAGCTGCAATGAACAGCCTGGTCTGGGTGGCCACGTTGCAGCAAATGCACACGAGGCCTTGGACTCCACGGGGTCCAGCTCCATGGAGCTGGTACGTAACAGCCTTTGGTATTTATGTGACATTTTTTGCAATGTCCTTAGGGTGGGGAGAGGCTTTCTTTGCACTGTACCTCCCTTCCCAATGCCACAGCAGAGGGTGAATGACTCCTTATGGGCCACTGTCAGGCTGCATGGAGCATAGCAGCCTGCTGCCCTTTGGCTGTATTCCTCCCATTCATTGCTTCCATAATTTCTCTGAGTTGCACCTGGCATGGTAATGTGATGTTTCGTCTATCCTTCTAAGACTTGAAGGCCAGACTGAGCCAGTCCAGAAGGAGGATATTTTCTCTGGTTTTGCATCCATGCTTGTTGCTTGCCCATCACTGCCGTTTATGCCACTGCAGAGCCCTGTGTTGAGAGAAGTAAGAGAGCAAGGAGCTGACACAGGAGGACCGGGAAAGTGTGAGTTGGAGGGGTGTTTTGGAGAGGCTGGCCATGGCCCGTGTACAGCTGGGAGGGATGCAAGGGGATCTTTGATGAAAGGCGTGCTGAGGAATCCAGAGGGAGTTAGTACCCAAACATGCGTGGTTCAGCCCTGCCTGTCATGTAGTTCAGTGACGGTATGAGTCAGAGCCTCTTTGGTCTGAATGAAGTGGAAGGTACTTTCTACAAAGCAACTCAAGCATATGCCAAGGATCCGGATAAATAAAACTAATTCAGAAAAAGGGAGTGGGTTGCAGGCTCTTGCTCTATATCACTTCACAGTTCTCCACAGCGAAATGCAATATGGCATCTTAAATAAAATCACCCTCTTCTGACTCTCGCAGAGGCTGCTTCAGAGCATTCCCTGGCTTCCAGCACAGTTTTATTTCCTCCCATAGAGAGACAGACCAGCCTTGACTGAGCAACTGATTTTCATGCATCCCTTCAACCAGCATTCCCTGCCATTTCTGAAGGACAGCACGCTTCGCTAGCCGTCTCTTCTATCCTTAAACAATATAGGTTTAGGGGGTTGTGGGGTTTGGTTTTTTAAATTATTTTATTTTTTCCCCTCCCCAGCTCATTTCTTTCCGCCTTGCAAAGTGCTTCGAGATCCCCGCAACGCAGCCGTGCCACAGGAGCGGAGCGGAGAGCGGCGGGGG